>JAQISU010000026.1:9337500-9787500 GCA_029339505.1 Unio delphinus
CAATCAGATTTACTGACGTGGAAAGAAAATCGAAGCTGAACAACAATTACCAGATAAAATCACTAACAGAACCGTGTTACGCATGACATAGAAACTCGTTGGCGTGGTTGTATATGCCTTTTGTGGAATCGTCGAAGTAATGAACATTGGTCTGGGTGTGTGTCAGTAAGTGCAACTAGATACACTATTATGAACACACCAGTCTACATTGTTGATGGAGCTGTATCAATATGAAATGTTTGTCAAAGTGGTGCTGGTGTCATAATCTCTTTACGGCTTAATTCGCGAATGCATGCCTCTTTAGAACACTCACGTCGGCACAAAGCAGTTTCAATGCAATTGCCAAGCTGTACTCAAACGTTATTCAATATAAAACGATTAGCATGGCTGAGTTCAAAGGTGAAAATAGAAAACCACCTGCTCCTCCAAGCAATTGTAGATATGGAACAGGAAACATTATTAACGCTGATTTACAGGCAGTGAAAATCGAGTAAATGTTTGCAATTGTGTTGAGAACTTCGCTTATGAGGATACACTCAAATGGTTTTGGGATCTGGAATCATAAGCATCACTTGCGAGTCGTATAAAAGCGATTAAGTGCGGTTACTGATCCAGATTAAAGTTTTCTACCTAACATTACTATTCTTTGACACCCACATCCAATAGATTTTTATGTCCTGTAATACGTATCAAAGGAATAGAACTCGTGGTCATATACTCAGAAATATCAGTGGTGGCTGTTTTACCTGCCTTGAACATGTTACGGAAAGATTGAACATTGTTGGACCATTTTTGGGCAAACAGCTGAAAATTTACATTGTTGGGGTTTATTTATGTTTGGTAGTCACATTAGCTACAACAAGACATGGCAAAGCTAAGTAGGCTTTTACTCAAGTCCTATACGTGATCTCTACCATTATGATACGCTTGTTTACATAGTTTTCATTTTATATATTTGGCAACGTATATAAAGTATACTGATTTCTATAATGTTTAAACTTCCCAAACAGGTGACTTAAAGGCATCTTTGGCTGCTATATCTGCCATTTCTTTATTGTTATGTGGAAGTGCTCTGAGTTGACCTCTTGATGAGGTGAAGCCATAGGGGCAGTCATTATTTAAGATTCCATCATGAAATATATTAACGTATCACATAGGTATAGTTTTCCTATAGTATGTGCAGTTTCATATTCTGGATATTGCCACACGATACAATATCGCGTTAGGTGATTCTGATTGGTAGAAAATAAGCCTATGAAATTATTGTGCAGTATATTCTTTACTGATTGGCTGGAATCGTGGAAAAACGTTTTTAACCCCGCCTTCTAGAACGTGTGTGTTTTGAATAAACATTTCTGGCGGCCAGTTTTGAACTCGACTCGCGTAAGGAAATTGAGGAAAGAATTATCATTGCTGTCTGAATCTGGAAATGTTACTCCCACAGAAGTTTGTTATGTCATATATAACAATATCATAATGAGAAAAATGGCACAAAACTACAAGACAGGAACAACAATGCGATGTAAAACTAAGGGTATTGCCATTATGATGGCGGGTAAGTAGGAGGTAGCAGTATATATGAAACATAGATATAGAATCCACCGTATATTCAAGCGTGGTTTAAATGTTAACTTACAGAAGTAAATAAACTCATCTTTGTTCAGAGAAGAATTTGGACATAAATGGGTCTCCTAACTGACAGTACTTTCTGTAAACACAGCATTTTTACGCAGTATATATGGGATGCAAATTTGACTTTAAAAAATTGCTTACGTGTTCAGTACAGTCTATTGTTTCAGTCAAATACGGCAAATATCCGGTTACAAACGCATTGCAGTAAATGTGGGAATTTCTGCATCCAGTACTCCTATTTCACATGAAAATTCAACAATGTAATGTTTTGTTATGAAAGTGACATTTTAAGGTAAACATGTACTCTAGGCCTACTGTTTACCAAATCAATCAATGTAGTATCACTTCGCATTGATTATTCTGTTTGGAACAATGATTTTGTCGTTATAAACTGTTCTGTTTATTCGGATGGAAACTTTATCTTTGATTTATAGTTTGTAAAATAGTACAATCTATTTTTTCTAGTTCAACTTTGTTTGGGACTATATTTTATGCACAACAAATGAAATGTGCACCGTCTGTCAGACTGAACGAAATTATTCGTTCTCCTTTCTATCTAAATTCTTACCACCGGAATAAAAACTGTGATAAAAAGAATCTCAAATAGGTAATGATTTAATATTAAATTATGAAACTCGTTGAATATTGTCGAGCTTTCTCTCGCCAAGGCACACAAAAGATGGACATTATTTAACTCGTTTCATAAATTTAATATTAAATCATTACTCATTTCAGATCATCTATAAATGAAACTGTAATAACCTTCCATATATTTTGGTATCGCAATTAAGAAAATTTGTCGTATATCGAAACTATTAAGCTATATATTTGTTTTGTCCCTAAAATCGTCCCTGTCGTTTAACCCGTCCTGATTGCTGCGTACAAATGTCACTCATGGGAATCAGCAATTTTTTTTCTTCTCAATTAATGCAGAACTGATGAAAGGGCTTTGGATATTAAATAGTAATTAATATTTTCCAGTAATTAATAATTCCATCCAATATTAACAATCAATAATATCATCCAATATTAAGCGAACAGTGTCCCGGCTGTATTTAAGGGAAAATAAAGGGGCGCGTACCAACTAAACCTAATAATAAATACATTAAAACTTTTACAATAGAGTCGTATGTACTAATACTGGAGCGAGCCGCGGTTGAACTGAAGTAGAGTGCAGGATCGTAGCCTAAATCCCGCGGGTAGGAATCCTAAACGGACCAGGCCAGATCAGATGTCGTTGGATATCATTTGGCAAGGCACGTTAATCCCATTGCATCGCCATTAAATGGACATTGATGTGACCACATTGCCGTGTAGGCACTACAGTCACTGATCTAACTTGTATGCCGTGTCGGCATTAAATAGTCTTTGATGTGACCGCATTGTGTGCAGGCACTAAATATTGATTGGTGTGACCGCTTTGCCGTGTAAGCAATACATAGTCATTGATGTGACCGCTGTGCATGCAGGCATTACATAGTGATTGATGTGACCGCTGTGACGTGTATGCACTAAATGATCATTATGTAACTGCTGTACCGTGTAGGCTCTAAATATCATTGACGTGACTGCTGTATCGGCACTAAATAGTCATTGATGTGACCGCTGTGCCCTGTAGACACTAGATATTGATTGATGTAACTGCAATACCGTGTAGGCACTAAATGTCGTTGACGTGACTGCTGTATCAGCACTAAATAGTTATTGATGTGACCGCTGTGCCGTGTAGACACTATATATTCTATATATTCTATGATGTAACTGCAGTACCGTGTAGGCACAAAATATCATTATATCTTACACATAAAATGGCGCTTTCGAACTTTATGACATCATAAACGTGTTACATATCTAGCACTTTTTTGAAACAAAAGCAATAAAAGTGTATCGCAGACATCTCAAAGGTATTACATGCCCGTCGATCGTTTTTTTTTCGTCGTTTATCTTGTGCTTTTTTATATAAAAAAAATATTAATTATATTGTCAAATATATTCAGATTTTGGAATTGAAAGGTGTTTAAGTTACCGGGAGACGTTCCATATAGATGACACAACCTTATGAACATTTTCGTACAACCTATAATGTTAAAACAAACATAATTTTTACCTTTTATTATACCATTGTACATTGGATTCACTCGAAATGCCTTACATGACTGTACTTTTCTATAATGTTCAGTGATTATTATCTTTTATCATACCGTTGTAGATGGGATTCACTGGCAATACATTACATACCTGTACATTTCGATAATGTTCAAATCATCATGATTGTTACATTTTACCATACATTTAGTTGTAACAGGGATTCACTGCCCATGGCCCGCGGACATACTAATACTAATACTAATACTAATACTTAATTAATTATTTATTAGCATACTAATTAGTATTAGATGGTTAGTTAATATAGCTTGTATAGAAGGATGGAAGAATAGTGCCGCGGACACGACTACACTTTTTCGCATGAAAAGTTCTACTCAATGGTGGTCCAGTCTCTTCAACACCGTGGGCCACGACGACCACACATGAAAAGTTCTAGTCAATGGTGGTCCAGTCTCTTCAACACCGTGGGCCACAACGACCACACATGAAACGTTCTAGTCAATGGTGGTCCAGTCTCTTCAACACCGTGGGCCACAACGACCACACATGAAAAGTTCATGGGCCATACATATTACAGTAATAATCCAATAATTGATGAAACCGACCTTTTGTATGTCCGCGCGCCATAAAAAATAACCAGCGGTCCCGTAGTTGGATCCCTCTGCTATAGTCTATTGCAAATGAACGATACAAAGTCAGTTTGTTTTATACAAGACTAGAGTAAAGTAAATATAACTTCATGGATGCATTCAATAGACACATGCCATCATCAAGTTATATACGTTTTGTTGTTGTTTGAATGACAAGCGCTTAATACTGGATTGTCGTTATTTCCTATCACGCCAAAAGCCAGGTGTCAAAATTTAACTAAAATTTCTCGAAAGTCGAGGCAACAGTGCCCAGAAAGAAATATTCGAGATGTAAAAAAATAACGGATATACAATTATAATGTTGAAAATATAAAAAGCAGACTGGTTTAGCATTCCGTAGGGATTATTGCAATTGCCGTAAATTGCATTTCACAATGCTAATGTTGAACTTTGTATAGAAGGATGGTTAGTTAATATAGCTTGTATAGAAGGATGGTTAGTTAATATAGCTTGTATAGAAGGATGGTTAGTTAATATAGCTTGTATAGAAGGATGGTTAGTTAATATAGCTTGTATAGAAGGATGGTTAGTTAATATAGCTTGTATAGAAGGATGGTTAGTTAATGTAGCTTCCTTATATAGGCATATGTCAAATACATAGCTTTAAGAAAACCGCAGTTTAAACATCTTCATCGTATAATTTCAATGAAATCTCTTGGAAGAATCTATTTTGAAGAATCTATTATGTTCATAATAGTTCATAAAACAATCAATCGCAATGTTCTGTACTGATGACTATACTGATATGTTGCTTTTATTGTTATAGGGTTTGACGCCATTAACTACTGACATAACATGTAAAAATCTAATGTAACAATCCCCACAAAAATTTAACTGTTTGAAGAGTTTCCTCTTTTAATTAAATCGATATTTGTTTGGTTATTTTTCTTAATTAATTATTTATTAGCACATAAACTTGTTAGATATTATTTAATAACATCTTAATAACGATGCGATAATCGGAAGATTGAAACAATAACTTAAGATTTTCTACATACCAAAACAATTGAGAACATTTTAGTTGTTGTGTGTGTTGAACCCAAGGATATGTGGACATTAAAATATTTTAATGAGAGATAAAAGAAGAATAATATAAAAGCGACCTCATGGTACTCATGCAACCATCACATGCAATATTAAAGTAAAAAATTTACCTTAAATACCAACAAGTGAAAAACTATATGATTTACAGTTTGCAACTGACCTATCTTCTACGACTAACACGAGCTGCAACGGATATATAATACACCAATCAAAGCTAGTTTCATATTTCGTAATGGGAATAAATATCATTTACATATTTAATTTCATATCGGACACATACTTATTTCCATTAAAACAGCTAAAACTTTCCAAGAGATTCCTACAATGTTCGTAGATGCAGTGACTTCAAACGAGGTCCAATCACAAGGCATTACAATTTCAATCTTCCGTCTTTCATTAAATCGGCAAATGAAATTATCATAATATCCTCTTAATTTAACAAGACGATAAAGAAATCGATGTTGTTGAAAACATCCGTTTGAAAGATGATGCATTCGTTGTGGCGTTAGAGCAATATTTATCATCGGCCCTCCCTGATTTGTATGTGTACATGTCATAAGAAAATAAAAGTTTAAAAATATGACATTGGAAGGCAATGGCAGTGAATGTCGTTGCACATTACACGAGACAGAACTGGCATTTCTAAATTTTGAAAGAACTGGCGGCTACTACATGCTTCTGTTATTGAATGCGTGTTTTCTAGGCACACCTGATCATCTATAATTTGGTATTTCTTATCAAATTTTGTAAGTGAATAATTTTAAATGTTTTAAGATTCAACATAGCTACATTTTCAGAAGACCAATAAAGTTATATTTTATTCCCTAGAAGTGAAACCCATGGTGTATTTGTGCTGGAGTAAGGTGGGTGGGGGTCGAAGGCAAGAAACTAATCGTAATGCCCTTGCAAAGCCACATTTTTAGCAAATGTCCAGTTTTTTTATGTGTTGAGGATAAAAATGGATAACATCTTTTATAAATATTCATTGTTGCGCTTCCGTGGACAATATATTTGGAAAACTCATCTGAACTTGAAACAAGAAGACTTCTTTAAGCTTCATCTGACATTGATTGTTAACATCATATTTAAAGGCAATATGATTATGTTTTGTGGTTTTTTTACTATAAGGGTAAGCATAGCACATCATGATATTTGATGTTTGATCTTTGGCCCAATTATTCTCATTGGTATTCCACAAAGACATTATCTTTTGTAGAAAAGTAGAATAAGCAGGGCCGGCGCTTCCGCTAGGCGAACTCGGCAATCGCCTATGGCGCTGGGCTAAGGGTTTATTTCATGATGGGCGGGTGGGGGAGGGCGTTAGTGGAAGGGTGGGCGCCAGATATCTGATCTCGCCTAGGGCACCAAAATACCTTGCACCGGCGCTGAGAATAAGTGATATAAAAATAAGCAAAGACGGGCACAAATGCACATTTGATTGTAATGAAAAAGGATAAATAATATGTTCTTAAACATTCTGAAATTACTTACTTGGTACACATGGCAACGCTGAATGTAATTTGATCTGAAACCAGTATATACTATCTCTTAATCGTATGTCAATACAGAATCCGATCTATGTCAGAGTGTGCGTGCTTTTCTTCCAGTGGCGGGATGAGACACTAATTGTCCTCTTTGTATACACTCATCGATATACTAATTGGCTGCTGCGACAAAACACAAGCGGTGTTGTTATTCTATATTTAAAGGATAAAAACGGTTACATAGCCTCTAGTCTTTAGAATAAAACTGTTTAATTATTTATAAAGACATTTGTCTTACAGTAATACTGTGCAAGTCTTTGTATAGCCATTAGTCTTATAACAACAATGTGCAAATGTTTATATAGCTGTTAGTCTTATAACAACACCGTCGAAGTGTTTCTATAGCCATTGGTCTTATAACACCACTGCCGAATTGTTTATATAGCCATTAGTCTTGCACCAACACTGCCGAATTGTTTATATAGCCATTAGTCTTGTAACAACACTGCCGAATTGTTTATATAATCGTTAGTCTTATAATTATACTGTCGAAGTGCTTATATAGCCATTTGTCTTATAACAACACTGTCAAAGTGTTTATATAGCTGCTGGTCTTATAACAACACTGTCGAAGTGTTTATATAGCCATTTGTCTTATAACAAGACTGTCGAAGTGTTTATATAGCCATTTGTCTTATAACAACACTGTCGAAGTGTTTATATAGCCATTTGTCTTATAACAACACTGTCGAAGTGTTTATATAGCCATTTGTCTTATAATAACACTGTCGAAGTGTTTATATAGCCATTTGTCTTATAACAACACTGTCGAAGTGATTATATAGACGTTAGTCTTATAACAACACTGTCGAAGTGTTTATATAGCCATTTGTCTTATAACAACACTGTCGAAGTGTTTATATAGCCATTTGTCTTATAACAACACTGTCGAAGTGTTTATGTAGCCCATAGTCTTACAGCTACACTGTCCAAGTATTCACTATATGGCTATCTTCCTCAGAAAAATGTGTAGTCATCGTATTAATAAACCGTTGATATGTTCAGAACGAACCAAAACTTGTGCATGTTGTTAATTAAAAGTACTTTAAGAAAATCATGTGACAAATTGAAGAAATTCTGCAAATCGCTTGCTTAAGCATTTGTCTTTCCAACTGAAGATAATACTGCTTTATTGTGTTTAATTAAGGGCAACCGCTATATTACCATTTTAAACACTTCGTAAAATCCGGACTGTGAGAAAATAATATAAAGAAACTAAAAATAAGCACAACAAACAGAAGCCGAAGTATCTTATGAAATAATAGCGTATTTTTGTCGATAAATACTATTTTTGACAAACTAGTTGAAAAGCAAAAATGTTGGCAATCTTGTACTGTCTCTGCGGTAGTAACTATCCATCTACAGTCCAACTTCTATTCCATGAGATCGAGAGATCCATGAAAGACACAAACAAACCAATACGTTATCACAAAAACTAATAGTTCCTTCTCTATCTAGTCCCTAAATTAGTTGAGCCATTAGATCTGAACGTGCCCTATTAATAAGTGATGGAGACAATTATACAATTGTTTAAAATTTCTAATCACGCATCAATAGAACGAAAACGCGCTTCCAGTATATCTTGATGCATGGATATTTTAAATGCATCGGTCACTTGGTATGCCGCTTGGTCAACAATAGATGGTTCACTAGGTATGTCGCTTGGTAATGTAGTACATTAACCACTAGGTATTTACTAAAGTTACTGACATATACATCGCGTCTATATTTATTAAAATGGATCAATATCGTACATTTCGGAGTGAATCTGTTGTTGCAATTGCTGAAATTAAGAATTGCTGGAAATGACTTTACATTTTGAAAATTAAAACAAGGACCATCTTTCATTGGGTACTTCAACATAATTGGCAAAATACGCATCTTTCATCGCACCATGCCAAGTTTTACACACTTAAAATGTATACAAACAACAATGAAACAAAGACGAAATCGAACCATATACAAACTTGATTCTAAAAGCAAACATTGAAGCGCACTAATAGTAAATAGGACCATGATTTGAAGCTTCTATGCAAATTAACTGTACTATGAACTCTTCATTTAAAATACCTCATTTGCTTTCTTTGGTTTGATAACATTTTAGTAAAATCACTGGAATGTGTTTAGAAACAATCCCATTATTTATGTTAGACATTGAATTGGTTAATGAAATTCGAGTGTATACTTATAAAAGCAAAAATAAAAAAATTAAACAAAATAAACTCAAAAAGAGTAAAATGAAAACAAACTACCCATACATTGATGGAAAGCAAAAATTCAGAGAGATAAAAACATACATACATACATACATACATACATACATACATACATACATACATACATACATACATACATACATACATACATAATTACATACATACATACATACATACATACATACATACATACATCTATCTACACACACAAACATACATATATAAATACATATATACATATACACACACACACATACATACATACATACATACATACATACATACATACATACATACATACATACATACATACATACATACATACCTACATACATTCGTACGTACGTATAAATTAGGTGAAAACGAATGACACCCCAATGCAAAAAACCATCTGCACGAATTAATTTGACGACTCAGAGTACTATTATAATGAACGCTAGTATTTATTAAAACTGCATTTCCACTAGAAAAAGAAAAAAAAATTCATTGACAGTTTGAAACATATGAATAATTCTTAGCCAAGAAAGGCTTGAACGTATGAAAAAATTTCCACCGACGTCATGTTAATTTGAGTTCATAGTTTAAATATCATCTTCACCAAATGAAGTGAGTAATTTCACATTAATCATAATTACACGATAACGGGTACTGGCGCAATGCTAAACAACTATATTTACTTACGGAAACATGTCACCTCTGTCTAATGCGGCCTTTTCGAAGGCAGCTAACTGATAGTTCCCTCACCACTCAAAGGCGGAAATTGTCTTTGCTTTAGAATGCCCAGATTAAGCGGTTTGTAGTAAGGCCCTTTGGATAGTTATTGGAGATCACTTTATAAGTTACGTTTTCCAGTCTTTCGATCGATATTGTTAGTACAGTGCGCATGGAATGCACGAAGCTTCAAGGAGCGTATACCCATGTAGGCAGTTTAAAAAAGCGCATCCAGATCAGGTTCACCCCTCTTCCATGGAAATGATAAGTGGAATGAACAATACAGATACTAATTTACCGTCTTAATATGCGAAGGAAGCTCCTTGTCGACGCCGTTCGCAGTTAAGTGTGGATAACACGCATGCAAACAAGTAATTGTGCAGGAGGTCTCCTGTATTTGAAGCTATATCCAGTCTCTATTAAATCACAATAGAACATTATGTCAGAGAAAAACAATGTCTGTTGTTATGATCCCACTTTCAAATCCATGCGTTCAATGTCAAATACTGAAATGCTGATATGGTCTACGAGAAACTTTTGATGTATATACGCCGATGCATTGACAGGTTTTGGATCATTATGGTTCTATAACATTGTTAGCCAATGCAAAATAGCCATAAAGTATGTTTAATTGGAACGGTGTTCTTGACTACCGTCGATTTGAGAAACATTTAATATCATTAAGGTCTGTTTTATGTAAAATCTATAATGAAAAAGCAATTTGTATGCCAAGTTTATGCGCAAAACCATACCCTTGCATACGGTAATTAACAGTGAGAAAAACTGAAGATGATGAAATGACGAATATCGACAATCTGAGAGAGTTCATTCTGGTCCATTCCTTGCTTGATTTTCTAAGGTAGAGTCTGATGGGCCATTCGTTACTTGACTTTATCAGAGCATCCATTCGTTACTAGATACTTTTGAAGGGCCTTTTCATTGCTTGACGTTCTTTAAAGGACCATTCACTGCCTGACTCTCAAAGACATTTCATTTTTGCTTTCATCATTTACATGTAGAAAACTTTTTATCTGAATTGAAAATACAATAAAATTATATATCCCTGTCGCTGTAATAATTGTTTAATTTATATTTCTGGTATTATATGATGTGAGTGCAACATTTGCGATTTATTATCAGAACAAAGTACTCCATTAAGAAGTTCAAAATAATAATGGTACTCAACTTGCTATATGAAAATTGCACTACACTGACGATTGAGATACCATTCATTGCTAATCTGTTACTTTGAGCAAGAAACATAATTTTCACTTCTCTTTTCTCTAAAATTCACGTCATCGTTTTACACGGTTATATGTTTTACTAAATATTTGTAATGATTATAACGAGGTATATGTAAATCAAATCTTCACTGCTTGCCTTCAAATAAAAAAAATCACAATTTATTATTTGCTCATTCTTGTCTCAGTTAACTTTACATTAAAATAATAGTGTAATATATTACGATAATGAACACCTTCATATTGCTTGACAGAGTCCCGATTCTTGGTGGATCAGTTCATTTCAGTTTTTTAAATTTATACGGAAATTTTCATTCTTCTGCACTTTTATAGAACTTTTTCAGGATTACTTGTTATTTTGCAATGTTTGTTTAGCTTCTTTCTGTTACTTAGTTTGTAACCAAATAGTTGTTTGGGATGGAACAATTATAAGTTCCACTGTTTTGTTTCAAGATCATAATGACAGCTACCGTAAGAGCATTGTTCATTTGTTTATAACTGTGATCGGGATGAGAAAACAGGCAATGCCGATAAATACCCTAAGAGCAAGTTGTATTGATTATGCTTTGTATTTCAGGACACGTTTCATCGTTATAAGAATATATGCTCTTTAAAAATGAAATATGGCTTTTGTTTGAAAACTGGTTACGTAAGTAAAACCGTTCAAGACATGTTTAAATGTGAATACAAGAATAAGATAACTGAGTTGTATAGAACTATCAACTGTTTCAAGCCTTGTCAAAAATCATACTGCTGAAAACAGTTTAAAAAGTAGAAGAAAAAGATTGGCCTAATGAAAACATGAATAAATTCCCAAGAATGCTACGTGTCGCATGTTCCCCTCTTGCATAACCTATCCTCAGAAATCGTAGCATTTTCCAAAAACGCAAGCAAAGTAGTTCACAGTGACTCTAACAATATCCCAATTGGCTGGTTGATATGCCTAATATAAATAGTCAATCAAATTATATGAGAGCACAATTAGCAGTCAGAGAAATTGAGCTCAATGCCAGAACTTAACATAATCATTGTAGCTAAAGACTAGACCAGACTAGGCCGCTTTTGCACATGGTGATAGTAAAATAATGTTCCAAATGATTACTCTCTTTAACTTTCATGACCAGAAATAATCACATACAACAATGTGTTTCATGATCTATGGAACCAGCCGATGTGTGTCAATATAGGAAATACCGTATATCAAGGAATGGAGATCGCCAATTGGCTGAAAACTTAATTTAATTCCTGAATTTGTCTATGCAACTATAAATTTAAACAAAAAACGTTGCACAAACAGGGTTCATACATAATTCTGAATGATAAATTCAAAGACTTTTTCCAAACTTATACAGACCACAAACATAGATGTCCATGACTTATTGTCGCAAACATCTTGTATAAAGTTATAATATATGAGAAAACAACGAATGCAAAATACTAGTGTTGTTAAAAAATGAAGTGAAACTGAACGGGGCATCAAAAATCCATTAATACTCAACTACATACGCATCTTACAACCTTGCACATTTTTATTAATGATTATGGAAATAAACTAAACTATTTGGGTCTATTTCAATTTAGAAAGATTTTTAAAGACCCCAGGGAAATCAGATTGATTTTCCCTTACTCCAAACTTTCTAGGCCTTGAAAATGCTACCTCATTTTACCCAAACTGTCAATAACCGTTCAAATCTCGTATGATCGCTGATAAATAAATTACAGCATATTTTGGATAAAACCCTAACCTTTTAATTATGTAAACATATATGTTACAAAAGGTTAAACTCTCAAGGAAGACGATATCAAAGCATTGTTCGTACCAAGTACATTAGTAGACCAGCCTGTAAAGGACACGTTAGTTAAATTAGGTTGGACAAGAAAGTGCCTGCATCCTTTTCAGGTCCTCGATGTCTGCTTAAACTTACTTTTTAAAAGGAAACCAATCATATTGATATACAAAAATTATACACTAATAAGGAAACAGACGAACGGGTAAGAAAACATACTTTGGATGACCAATTCCACGGAATAAATTATTCCAATTACATAATTTTTAACTGCAATTAATTCTTTTTTACCTATTACCGATCCAGAGGAAAGAGAACTAACGTGTACTGTACTTGTTTTGACAATGGTGGATTTGTAATTCACATTCACATTGTAATTTAAGTTACAAATAAAGCCTCTACCAAACATCAATGACTGTAGGTGAATTTAAGTTTCTTTATCGGCTTCACGGCTGCTTCATAAAATTAAACAATAGCAGACCTCATTATCATAATGATATATCACAGATTGTTCATTTGATGGTCGATATTGAGTTTTGCTGTTTTCTAAACAGCCAAGTGTTGTTTTAAGATGCAAAACGTGTATCACATCTTCCTACCCGTTTTTCTGGGACTAAGTTGTACTCGGTTTTTAATTTTGTTATCCTCTAGAGTTGTTTTGCACCACTGTGAAACATTATTGATAGGTCTTTTGGGAATACAGTTCTTTTCAACAGCTGTATTAACTGTAGAGTTCAAAGTAAATTTGAACGAGTCCTTGAATGAATGTAAACTGTTGTTGTTTTCTAGCGATACTAATCATTTTCTTAACCATGCAACTCATAGTCCAACTTCACTTATGAAACTTAAACATGTAGCTGAAATTTAACCATGACATTTCCATTTATCATAATTTGCTCTTTTAAAGTGAGCAGTTCCATTGCTTCTTTAAAAAATAAAGTCCGATACCATTGAAACAGGCTGAAAGTAGATGATTATTATTTACAATCTAGAGTTTGTTACCAATACACCAGAGATCCACAAAGTGAAAACAAGTATGATTCAATAACAACAGAGAATAATCACCAATGGAAATTGGTATGCGTTGTCAAGAATATCAAATAAATCACTACTGTTTGGGTCAACAAAAAAAACGTTACCGCAAAGCAACAGAACAGCTCCGTTTATACGGTCGTTATTACGTGACATCATAGCAGGAATGGAATGGGTGTATGGGGAAAATATTTTTAACAAACATAATTTCGTTATTTATATTTAAATTAGGGCTGAATAAATGTTCTCCTCCTTTTTAATTGCGTCAAAGAACATAATAAATAAATATAGGTATTAATTTGCACTGAAAAAATTGTATACATACTTACTATTTTGGCAGGCCAACAGGCCAGCATGTCGGCCATAGACAGAAAACCCTACTCTCCCAACAAAAAAGCCATAACGGACACACTTCATCAGCAGAAATTTCAATACTCGTTCTTACTGGATGCAGCTTGATTATCTCAAGATCGTCGCAGCTTACACGAGGGCAGCTGAATACAATGATGCGATGATATACAGAGTGGAAACCTGCACACAATATTCATTTTAAAAGAACCAGTCGGAAGAGAATACAAATAAAAAAATGACTCCCCTTATGGAATGTTTACAACAATCTCTAATGTTTACACCTTTTCCAATTAGCTGATATATCATAGTTTACCTGCTTGTAAATAGCTTCTTATACGTGACACCAAACGTGATAGGCGTTTTAAATACGATAGCTCCTTAGAAACAGTCAATTTACACGATTCAGGTCCTTATTTTTCAGGCAAAACATAGATGGATACTCAGAAACGTTTTCTTTTTATCGACACCGGAATGCTCTTTTCCTAGACATTCTAAAAGGTGAAAACGTGTTTATATTTTCTTGATGTGTAATGACATTACAAATGACCAAGTCATGTACAGAAAAGGTAGCCAACATTTTAATGCTAGGCAATTCAAGACGTTGACAAAAAGATAGTTTCTGTTGCAGAACGTGGCTTTCATTTTTTTCGTCTCACAACTGTTATCATGAAAGAATTACTGTCACTAAAATATTATCCATTCTTTCTAGTGAATTCTTTCTTGTCGTAGAATGCATTGATTATGAGGGACGTAAATGTCAGGCGAAAATTAAAATGTATAAATTACGGTTCTAAGTCAGTAATTTGTCAAAAAAATAAAAAAGAACAGTATCTTCAGGAAATGTCAAAGAGAATGTCAGATCTAATGAGAATCATTCTAGTTGAAAGAGGTGAAAAAACTTTCTGTCAAGTCTAATGCTGTCAAGGCTTTTATATTTTTGTTTTCAACTAATCGTTTTGCTATTATATTTGGCCCATGGCAATCTTTGAAATTCGAAAATCAATAATTTGCTAGATATATGCTTTTACATGTTATCTAAATTAATAAAATAAGCTAGAGACAAACAGTCATACATATTGCTATGAAGGATATACAATATATCAATTTAAATTATACAATTTTATATAATGCACTGGCATTAAGTCCATTAGGATACAAAGTATCTAACTTATGAATCCAATAAGTTTCCTTTATTAGTATGTTCATGTCACCATGCACAAAATCTATTGGCACGAAAGACAAATCGAGTAAAGAGTGATTATTTGTTTTAAAATGTGTTGAAATATTAGAGGAGAACATAGGATCTTTATACTTTCTTATATCAAAGCGATTCTATTCATTCTTTTAGAAACTTGTTGAAGTGTTTGTTCAACATATTCAATGCTACATTTTTTACAGGTTATTAAATAAATCACATCAGTTGATATGCAGTTTGTGTTTACACGTAGATAAAATACTTCTTTTGTATTAGCACTACTGAAAGAAATACTTTCTCTTATGTCTGCACATTGAGAGCACCGGCTTCTGTTACATTTCGATGACGAAAAGTGTATTTCATTATTATTTTTTTCTCTCTATTTAGCTCTAACTAAAACATTTTGCAAGTTATTGGGTATTCTAAAAGCGAGAATTGGTTTAGTTTTGTAAAGTGATTTAACGCTAGTTTTATTGGATAAATTTAGAAGATTATTATGATTATAATATTTATTAATTATAGGACCTATATTAGGCAATGAAGGATTATATTGTATTGTGGAAGGAATTACATCTCTCTCTATTTTACATTCTGTTATTTTTAAAGCTTCATCTTGAGTAAGATTTCTGGCTTTGTTCAGCGCAGAATCAATTGTTTATGTAGGGTAATTTCTATTTTGGAAATAAGTTACTAATTTATTCAAAGAATATTGTAATTGACAATCATCTGAAATAATACGTCTGTATCTTTTGGCCTGGCTATATGGTATACCGTTTTTACATGACATGGGATGACATAAAGAATATTCCACATCTTGGTGGATATTAATTTCTTTGATATGAATATTTGTAGAGATAGAGTAATCACTATTTTTTTTTTATTACATTTACATCTAAAAATAAAACCTGCGCACTAGATGCAGTATATGTAAACTTAATCGTTGGGTGAAAATGATTTAGGCGATCAACAAATTTGTCCAATTCTTCATTTGAATGGTTCCAGATCATAAATATATCATCTAAAAATCTGAACCAAACAGATGGATTAAACGTATCGTTTAGAAGAAAATCTTTTTCTAATTTACCCATAAAAAGGGAACAGTATGAAGGAGCCATAGGACTACCCATTGCCGTACCCATAATTTGTAAGAAATTCATATTATGAAATTGAAAATAATTGTTTTCTAAGATAAGTTTTATGATTTTACAAATATCTTCACTAGATAGTGTGTTATTATTAGGATTGTTATCAATAAAATATTCACACGCTTCAATACCATCTGCATGCGGCATGTTGGTATATAGTGATGTTACATTTAAAGTTACCAGGACTGAGTTATCAGATTGCAGTGGCATAAACTTCAACTTTTTAATGAAATCAGTAGTATCTTTAATGTATGAAGGAAGTGATTTCATTAAAGGTTGTAAAACACTATCAATATATTTGGATATGTTTTCAGTATATGAATTATAACCTGATATAATGGGTCGTCCTGGATAACGTAACGGTAAATTATGGTCAGGATTTTTATGAGTTTTGGGTAATATGTACAATTGAGGTGTACATATGTAAAGAGGGAAATTATCAAATTCCTCATACACGGAATTATTATTTATAGCAATCTCATTAATACAAGTTAAAATGTTTGATTTAATTTCTATCGAAGGGTTACTGTTTATGTGTTTGTAGTATTTTGCATCATTTAATTGACGTTCAACTTCTTTAGCATAATCTTCTTGATTCATAATAATAATATTGTTTGATTTGTCAGCCTTTATAATAATTATACTGTCGTCATTCTTTAGATTATATTAAGACATAATTTCGTCCTTAGAAATATTACTATGATATAGCTTTTTATTATTATCAGTTAATATCTCTTTTGTGATCGCATCGATATAAAAATCTAAATATGAATCACGTCGACTAGGTGGTGTAAAAGATGATTTAGTTTTGTTAAAATAACCCATTTTTTTTAGATGGAAAAGAAATCGTTTTATTCTCTGAACTGTTGTATATTTTATCATAAATAATTCTTTTAATTTTAGGCGTCTAGAGAAATTGAAATTTTCTTCAGCTAACTTAATTTTATTTTGACATTTTGGTTTGGGACAAAATTTTTGCCCTTTGCCTAACATTATATAATCATTATCCATTAATTTTCTACGTGAGAGGTTTAGTACTGTTTCTTTACCTCTCTTAATTAGTTTTCTTCGTTACATTTCTTTTTTCCAATCTTGCCTGCTATTGAATCTATAAAACCTACTATTCTTTTGTCTTGTCCTCACTATTAATCCTTGCAAAATTTTTGGATGTGATTTTACCATGGTCATTGTTTCTGATTCCTCCTGTTTTATGGCTTCTGCGTATGTCTTCTTTGTTGTGCCCTGGGGAATCAAGTTTTGTCGCTGTTGTCCATCCTGTTGAATCTGGTTTGAATTTACAAAATTCCTATTCGTATTGAATCTTTGGTTTACTAAAGTTTTGGGAAGTGCTAAATGTTCATTACTGTTCCTTTCTGTAATTACTTTGGGTTTTAAACACTTCCTTTTTCGTTGTTCATTTCGCTGTTGTTGTGATGATATATTGCTGTTTTGCTGCTGCTTATTCTGTTGTTGTGATGCTTTGCTGCTTTTCTGCTGCTCTCTTTTTAGTTGTTGAAGAAATGTTTGCTGTTATCCAAATTTTTTAACTTGTTTCTTTCTATTTTCTTTTATTTTCTTCTATTTTCGTGTTTTCGTAAGTTGTTCAGTTTTTCATTCTGCTTCATAAGAATATCATTCTTCTTTGCATCTGTTTTTTGATATACTTCTTGGTCGAAACTAAAAAGGCTTTGTCCATCTAGTTTCTTTCTCAGTTCATACCTAACATCTTCCATCTGTTTTCTGACGCTTTGGGATATTCTTAATTATTCTTCTGCTAATCTCTCACATATGTTTAGCGAGACTTTATCTAGCAGACTGTTGATAGAATTTTGGAAATCTTCATTTCCACTTCCCGTGTATAGTTTCAATCTCAGTCGTAAACCCGATGGAACAATCCCCTCATCAACACATTTGTTTAAAAAAAACTGTTGTGAAGGCTGCTTTTCATCTGTTTTTCCGATAGTTTTAATATTTGATATTTTAAAGACGTCAGCGGATCATAATATGATGCCATTATGTTGTAGAAAAAAATTCATTAGATTTAGTTCCTGACGAAGCATTGATTAAAATGCGAAACTAGTTGCACAGAACCTTGTCGTTTGTGTTGTTTTTTCTACCACAATTTTACATGTTATATGATGGAGAAATTTAAAAGGAATCAATCTGTACATTTCAATGAGGTTGTTATCGTGCATGTAAACTTGATTTCTTTCATTTAAAATATTTTTTTTACAATTAGCATGATATAACTGCTGTAATCAACATATATTGGTACAGTTAGGTACCACAAAAACGTTTGTACCGCGGTATTCAGCGATATTTTTGAATACATCTCGAGACGTAATACAGTATACCACATTTATATTAGGACCTAGACTTTAATTATCGGGGGTAGGAACATTACATTTTTAAAACAAATTTCCGGCTCTCAAACAACTAGAAAAACAACTTTTTTTCCATTCAAAACAAGGTAAAACCATATCAGATACATTATACTTGTTGAAATAATAATTATATTGAGATAAGGGAAAATAAACTACCTCTGCCAGATGGAAAATTGCAGTCACGCCTCTCCCCGAAAATTACACTTACACAATATGAATTTGTTATGTGTATGTTAACTGTTGTAGAAGTTTTATAAATTGTACCTTTAGCAGAACGATTACGCTTACACCATTGCCGACAACCTAAACAAATTCTGCTGACAGTGACTCCTAAACTTTACAAAGGACACTGCTGATATAATTGACGGCGAAACCTTAAGAGGAATGCTCACGCCCGGAACAAGACATTTATGAGATAATGAGCCAGGAAACATAAAACACACTGATTCAAAAAACGAGAAAATAATTTGTAAACTAGAGAAATTACGCAGACTCCAAACGAAAACCGACCGCTATACTGAACATCTAGGGTGATTCTAAATCGTTCAAAGTCTTCACATACGAACATGCGCAAGAAAATATCGAAACAAAATGACAGTTTTTGTCTTTTTCTAATTCGAAATGTTTCAGAAAGTTGGTTTTGAACCGAACATCTTCCGCACGACTACTTCGGATCCCATGCTGGCATATGTGACATGTGTCAAACGGGATTAAAGGTTCATACATATTATATTTTCTAATATTCTAAATTAATTTGTGACAAGTGCAACTATTGTGTAAAGAAAATGGGAATACCTTTGTGAATTATTTTGCCATAAAAATGAAAACATACATTTTAATATTATTAAATTTATAATAAGGTAACTGGGTGATTTCTGTACGTTCCTTACTGACGGAAACTACCAAAGTACCGTTACACCTAAATTACCTTTATTTATACCACCTGAGATTTGTAAAGCGGTACTATTGCACACCTCTACATATCGGTGCAAAAAATACTACCTCATTTGCTTGATATTGTAATAAAACCACTTTACAAAAGAATTACCAAGTTTCAGAATTACCAAACATCATAAAAGAAACATAAACTATCTTTGACAAACATGTAAGTCAATGTTCCGTTTTACTTTGGAAGAGAAGAAGTAGAAAATTTACTTTAATGAACGCGTAACCTTGTAATACTATTCATATTTGACAATGTGATTGAGAAACCTACACATACCGTACAGTACCTTGATGTTGACTCGTACCATTCATTATACCAGTCATTTTGGGTGGTCAGAACATTATGTCACATAGCCAAAGTTGTGACAAGGGGGTATCATTATTCAGAATGGGCGTTTATGAAGGCTTCCAATAGGATCAAAGCTATTCCGAATGACAATATCGTGGAAAGTAGACTAACTGGGAGAACTGTTTCGAAAGGCAACATGGTCCTAACATATGTAAAAGAGATTTCCGAATGTCTAAGGCGCATGTTCCAACGACACAAAATTAATGTATGTTTCAAACCGTACCGGACTCTAAGGCAGATGTTAGTTTACCCCAAGGATATGACTGATAAGAAAGATATCCGTTTGCATTAAGTGTGAGGGACAGGGTGAATGATAGTGCCATCATGACTATATTGGAGAAACGGAAAGAACGTTGAAAGGGAGATTTAATGAACATCATCAACCAAGTTCAAGCTCGTCGAAAGTATCACGGCACATCCACAATGTTTGCTCTGGCTACACTATAACTTGGAACTAGTTAGAGAACAAACCTGGTTCAAACGGGTATATGGGGTTTCTCATGGAATCTATTACATCCGTGCGCAAAAATCAATGTTGAACAAAGATACGGGTGCCGTTACAACCTGCCGCATCTCTGGGACAATCTGTTAACATCGTTCACCATTCCATCGAGCGATGCTGACAGTCAGTGGAGATTACAACATTCTGTTGATGAAGTCCTTAGCGTAAAGGCAAACTTTTTAGGTTAGCTTGCTCTATTACGTGTGTTTATTTAATTGAGAAGTTAAATACACTGTCAAATACAATACAATTTTAGTTTCACAAGAAAAGTAAAACACATATTCACGATTCAATCATGAATTTGTAACTAAATTCCTTAAATTAATACTTGAACGCAATGTATTTTATTTTAATGGAAATTACCACATACAGGAAAAGGCACTGCTATGAAACCAACGTTTGCTACGCAAGTCTTTAATATATATATATATATCGAACAATCAGTCCAGGAATTGAATGACTTACACCTAGTTATAACATTTAAAAAACGAGGGTCAAATTTATATTCCTTTCCTGATGATATTCGTGAGAATTATCTGGATCCTATATTTCTACTGATTCAAACCAGCTGATACACATACAAATATATTAACTATAAATCTTATCATAAAAACATTCAAAAGTAAACATTCTTTTTCATTTTGCATCAAGAGTGATGACAGTTGCAAAAATACAAAATATTATAGAACAGTGACTTGCAGAAGTACAGCAATGCCTGTCCAAAGAAAATTATCAAAGAATACTGAGTGAAAAGAATGAACCGAACACGGGAGATAACTATGATAAACATTAACAATTCAACAATGGAAATCGCTTAAATATAGCTAATAACACTAATATTTTCCCAATGGAACGAACATGTATACAGCTACTTTGACATAGTGATAAAATGAGAACTGCATAGGAAAGAATGACAATTATTTAATTGTAAGAAACGAAATATCTTACACAAATTCTTACAAAATCTAAATCTTACTTCGTTGAAAGAGAAGTCCCATAACCAAATGTGCGAGTGGATACAAACTAAATTTTAATTTGATAGATGAAAACTCGATAAAATTAGAAAATGACAAGATATTTAATGTTACCTAGGAATTAGATTGCAATTGCACAGACATACACACACAAACATACATGAACACCGCCGAACCCGTAAGCCTGATTTTGAGACTCATGGCCGCATACTAACTGATTCCAAAGGCAACAATTTAGTGTATAAGACACACTCATACAGTATATATTATATCTCAAAATGATGTGTTACGTTGTGGTTAGTACAATAAAATATAAAAACGGCATTATAATCTTAAACTAAAAAATAGAAAAAAAGACCAAAACCAAACAAGTTTTGTAACATTCTACAACTTATTTACCAAGAATACAAAGTGAAAGAGTTTTAAAAAAGCAAACAACGTGCGGTATGAGAACTAAATCCCAAATAATCCTAGAATTTGTAACACAAGACATTGATTAAAGATATGAAATTATCTTGCTGATATTCCAAAATGAATCCGACGCTTGAAGTGTTAATGTGCCTGTGATGGTATGTGTCATTGATGTGCCATCAATCTTTTGTTGAATCACAATAATGCAATACAAAATGTAACAGTTTTAATTGAATATATATATTTTAAAATGGGTGTTCAAATGTAATAGCAATAGTTTTCGGAATTTAACACGTGATATGTGCGAAAACGTTATAGAACACTGCTGCATTATGATTCTCATCCCACGATGTCTCAAATATGTTAACACTATAAAGTGTGCACGGTTACGAATCTCAATATTTGATGCGTTGATGTAGTGATATTGTACGAATATTGGTTTTGATATATGAAGCCTAAATGCATTGCTAATGGAGTCGTTTGGGGGAAAACATCTGTTTTTGTTAGATTGATTGCAAGGAAGATCAATTAAAAGATTAATAGACTTCATTTAATCCTAGTAGTAAAGAATGTTATATTGGATATATTATATCTTCTACGTCAAGATAATATATTTTATGGAAGAACTGAAACTTTGATGACGCCTAGGATGTCTTCAGTTGATGTCTTCCAGTCTTGAGACAGCCAACCGAAACATCTATCTAAGACTATCTAAATATTGCATCTCTCTCTAAGTAATATAGGATTATTTATGTTGGTTGGCTTCCAATGTTCAATGATATAATGGCTGCCGCGATCCAAGATTGACGGATTAAAAATAGAATCTTACTAGCTTTGTACACGAAATTAAAAAAATTGAGAATGTCATGTTTTACAATGACAAGGACAACGTCACAAATGATCAAATCAATAGAGATAAACGTTCAAGTAGCGAGATGCCGGTAAACAAATGCAAAGTCTCCTGAATGGAATCATCAACTGTAAAGAAACTGTGTTCACAAACAATATATTATGCACGACGTCATGTCAGTGTTATGATAAATGAAAAATCTGTGACATTGGATTTCCTTGGCTTAATATAAGGCACAAAGCAGAGAGAGAGAGAGAGAGAGAGAGAGAGAGAGAGAGAGAGAGAGAGAGAGAGAGAGAGAGAGAGAGAGAGAGAGAGAGTTTTCCTACCGTTAATAATAATTTCTTTGTAAAATTACATAAACAACTTCCACTAACAATTATTGTACTGGTCTATAACACTTGCTAAATCATCCATTTGTAAAAAAAATTAAATGTCTCACTGATGGTAGAGATACGTTTTAAAGTAATGCACGAAAAGGTAGGTCCTTTTATTGAAGGAAAGAACTGATACCGGGGACACATACGTGAAGAACGACAGGCGAGTGTCGGAGATAATTACAGTGCAAACGTTCTAACGATGGAATTAAGAATTTGTTCCAGAAACAAATCCATGTTAATTGTGTCAGATATGAATCCATGTTAATCTAGCCAGATACAAATCTAGGTTAATCGTGCCCGATACGAATTCATGTTAATCGTGTCCGATACGAATCTATATTAATCGTGCGCGACACGAATCTATGTTCATTGTCCCAAATACGACTCCATGTTAATCTTGCCAGATACAAATCTAGGTTAATCGTGCCCGATACGAATTCATGTTAATCGTGCCCGATACGAATTCATGTTAATCGTGTCCGATACGAATCCATGTTAATCGTGCGCGACACGAATCTATGTTCATTGTCTCAAATACGAATCCATGTTAATCTTGCCAGATACAAATCTAGGTTAATCGAGCCCTATACGAATTTATGTTAATCGTGCCCGATACGAATTCATGTTAATCGTGTCCGATACGAATCCAAGTTAATCGTGAGCGACACGAATCTATGTTCATTGTCTCAAATACGAATCCATGTTAATCTTGCCAGATACAGATCTAGGTTAATCGTACCCGATACGAATTCATGTTAATCGTGTCCAATACGAATATATATTAATCGTGCTGAATACAAATTAATGTTAATCTTGCCCGATAAAATCCACCCTAATCATGCCGGAACCAAATTCATGTTAATCGTGCTCGATGAGATAATAATCGTGCCGAATAGATGTGGTTGAAGGTACATATTTGTATGGAATTACTAAAGACATAAAAGCTGGAAGAAAATCACTTTGGAAATATAATTATTACATGCTATACATGGATTCACTTATTTCAACATGAGATCTACATCAAAGTAGTGTTTGGAAGCAATACAGTGCTAATATGATTAATGTGATGCTTCCAATCCTATACGGATATTTCAATAAGGTTTTTCAGTACGTGAGAAAATAGTCGTAATCAAATGGCACTTGAAAACACTATAATCAATGAAGAAACCCATGCCACACTAATCAGATGTAATTTTCGCTAGCCTATTCAAAAGAAAAACTTGATATGTTTGGTTTGCCATGACTTGGGTCATAAGCCAAAACTTCAATATACTAATGGACAACAGGGGTTGGCCAACGACAAGAACATTACCGTCTCTACTATTAGTAGTGATATCTTCCCAGATCCATATGGATGTATATTACCAAGAGAGAAATATTAGTACTAGTTATGAAAACAGATCAAATGCCGTATCTTACATTTATTCCGACTGTAATAATATTACTTGTAACTGCACTATTTCACCATTATTTGATTTGAACGATATTATCTATAACAGAGCCACGCATTCTGAAGTATTGTACAATCTAACAAAGGCAAGATTGGCAACGGTTGAAATGGCCTCTCTGATATTGACTCTAATGACGAAATAAATAATATGAACGGTCTCCCTGTGCATGAATAAATGAATAAAAAAAATAACCATGCTGTTGAAATAATACACATTTTTATGAATATGGGAACCGCAGTGGGGACATATCTTGGATTGTGCATTATCTTAGTGCAATATGAACAATAACATAAATAATACAGACGCAGACAATGGTCCGGTATTGTCAAAAAATGATATTTCTGAGCGAGCCCAGTCACAAACTAATATCTTGAATTTGGTGATCGATACAAAATGTGTTAGTATGGGACGTATTTATCAAACAAGGAATTATGGGCACAATAGATCACGTAAGACGTAGATCACCAGAAACCAGTGTATGTGTGTTAAGAAATGCAGAAAAATTATTGAAGAAGACTATTTATAAGACATTCTGTTAATAAATAAATATGGCATAGCTTTACGGAGGTATTGGATCCTAGCTTATGTAAAAAATGTTATTATAGCAAAACGCCAAGAAAATTGTAATGTGTTGACTCTATTTAATAATAAATTTGCCCATAAATTCCAATCCTTTTCGTATTCACTTGATATGTGATCCAAATTCATCTCTTGTAAAATCGGAATACATATATTGAATTTTAAATTGAACGAGTCCTTAATAATGACACAATATTAAATTCTTAGTGATGAAAACAAGGAACCATTTGAAATGAAGCAGTTGATCAAGGAGCCCGTTAGAATAAAAGTAAACCAAAAAGGAAACCTTATCAATCAGATCTTTGCTAACACTCCAGACAATCCTAAAATTGGAAGAAGAGATCATTTCACCATTCTTCTCACAAACAAAACAAGCAATACACATTAATTTCCTACTGGTATTTAGAAGTTTTAAAGCACCAGTTATCCAACTGACTCGTAATAGAATCCATGGGATACTGTGGCAATCTTTGAATATATTAATAATATCCACGGCACCTTGATTTGTTTCTTAATGTCGGCAGTCGACACGCATCATTGGAAATGGTAAGAATAAACAAATGATCACCAACAAGACTGACTTACCCTAAGTGATTGGATGGTAATAACATAAGATCGAACTTTAAATCTTCAGAAACTAAAGAATATATAATTGTAAGGAATAAAGTAACAAAGCGATTATAAAGGCAAAAAGATAGATGCCCAAAAGTTTATTCAAGATAAAAAAATAACCCTAAACTATTTGAAGAATGTATAATGACTTAAAGACTGCAAAATCCAAGAAGAAAAATGATATTTCAACTATGATCTTGCCGGTGTATACATTTTTAACCCTATTTCAATTGGCATATATTTGCAATGACTATTGTCGTATATGGCCTCTAAGCTTTGTTAATAATAATAATAATAATAATAATAATAATAATAATAATAATAATAATAATAATAATGAGGACTTTGTATAGCGCCTAATCTTTAGAAGCTCTAAGCGCTTTACACCGTCAATAATGATATGATTACACTACAGAACAACAAATGACAAAAACAATGAAATTGGAAAACATAAAAACATGCTGAAAACATATAAGATACAAAACATGATTAGATCGCTAAGTTTGTCCCTGCAGTCGAAACAGGCGAGTCTTAAGAGCACTCTTAAAAGGGACCACTGTGTCTTTGTGTCTAATTTCAATGGGCAATTCGTTCCACGTCGCCGGGCCCTGGTATGCAAACGAACGTTGTCCATATGACTTTGTTTTCACCTTGGAAACAATGAGTATACGATTATCAGAAGAAGAGCTTAAGGATCTAGCTGGTGTATACACATGGGTGAGGCTGGATAGGTATGTTGGACTGGAGTCTGTCATTGAAACATAGCACAGAGAACACATTTTGTGTTTGATTCTGTATCGAATTGATAGCCAATGTAGGGTACAGAGCAGTGGTGAGGTGTGTTCTGATCGAGGTACTCTAAAGATAATCCGTGCAGCTGTGTTTTGAAGTTTCTGGAGTAAATATTGTGATGAACCAGACAGAATTGAGTTACAATAGTCCAGTCTTGAAAGTATTAATTAACACACAAGTGTTTTAGTGGCATCAACTGAAAGATATTTACGAATAGAACTGATGCGTCTCAATTCAAGATATGCAGCCTTGCATATGTTCATGACATGTTGGTGCAATGTGAGAGTACTGTCTAGAGTAACACCTTGGTTTTGTACTGACTGTGAGAATTTAATGTTGGTGTTGCTGATATTTATTGTCTGAGGTAAAGGATGTGAATGAAAAAGTCTTTGTGTTCTGATCAGAATAGCCTCAGTTTTATCATCATTCATCTGCAGCTTGTTACATGTCATGCATGATTTCACATAAATATACTACTCTATGGCTTTACTATACGTAAAGGAAACAAGCAACACTAACAAGTTTTGTAAAATTCAATGAACAAATTATTTCCTTAGAATACTAAGTGAAACCTTCGAAGTGAAAATTTCAAAGGAACTATGGTAAATTATACAAAAAAATAATCCTAAAAGATATGTCACAAGTTCAAAATTGTAGAGTGTTCTGAATTATTTCCAATATTGAATGTGCTGATCTACCAAGTCTTGAAAAGAGTGATGAACCAACATTCTTGATTCCCACAGTAGTGTTTAAGTCCACAATGACAATGAGCACATTGTAATTCCAGTGAGTAATTTAAACAATTGATTCCTCTCAATGTATACGCAGCAATCAGTGATTCCAGGCTGATAATTACAATAGGAATAAATACTTTGTTGACAACAACCCCTTTATATAATCCACACTGACCAATGTCGCAATAGCATTTTCAATCACCTTAATGGAAATTTACAAACTGTAATCAAGTTCACTTCCAGAACCTTCTAGGGTCATAATTAAGGCTAGTTCTTGAACTCAGATTCAAGTAAACATCCTGAAAATATCACAATAGTCAGATAGGCCTAAATCACGGAAAAGGATCAAACACGCACTATAAAATTAAATATATATAACAACTTTAAAGAACTTAAAGTGCATCTGATCAATCGCAGCTAAGAATATTATATGCTGAAAGGTTAATAGCAGAGAACAGATTTAAAATTCCTGAGATAAGTTTAACAATTTTTTTCAAACTATTTGCAAAGCATTGACATTACTAAATCAACATGACTTAACATCATTAGTCCAGGGCTTCTGAAAATAGCGTCACCTGCTATTGTGGAAACAATTGAATTCATATGTAATTACAATCAAGCAAGTTGTGAGCGATCATCGTGGATTAGTAAAAAAAGGTTTGATCTTTTTAATCATGAAGTTCTCAGTGATACAGCTTACAAATGGTTTGCTTCATGCTTAAATGGTAGATTTCAAAATGTGACTTTAAATAGACTTGTGGCTGATAATAAATGAATAGATTGTAAATACGGTATCATAGTCTGATCTTTATGCTGGTGTTACTACCTTATCTGTCGGACACAGCAGAAAAATAAATTAAATAATAAACTTCAGATGGTATTAAATACGCTTGAATTGTGATCTAAGAAGAATGGAATGGTTGTAGATAGTGATAAAAGAAAGGTTTAATTGATAACAACACCGCATAAAAAATACATTAATGACAAATTACATCAACTGATTTTGTAAGGATGAAAACTGAAGTTGATTCTAAGGACAATGTTCTTCGTATTCTTTTTGACAATAGCTTAGTCTTGTCTGATCTGAAACGTTTAATTAAAAGGAAAATAACAAAACTCATATTTTTGGCTATTCAAAAACTAAGAAATGTTATTCCGAAACAATAAGATGTCACTTTCATGAGAGATACATTTTGACCATTGTAATGAAATAGAAGAAAATACGTATGATGCTAATATTTAAAAAAAAAATTCAGTTAAAGAAAAAAAAAAACTAGCTTGCAAAAGAACACTAGATAAGCAACTGGAAACATTGCCGAAAATGCAACCTTTTCAAAAACGACTTCACCTTCGAGAAAACAAAATGATAACAATTATGTTAAGTCTGTTCCAATTTATTTTAAAAATAATTTTCAATGCAGAGAAACCAGCCACACATTAGATCAAAACAATCCAACTCGCACCACACCCAATCCCGCCTCCGCAACCCGAAAAAAAACCCCATCTCCCTAGTTGGCAAAATTCTGGGTAATGATGTCGAATACTATTGCACAAGAAACCAGACAATGTTCTAGAATATCAATTTGCCACCAAAGACGTATTTAAAAGATGAAATCTAAGTTCTATATATATTAGAATACATTACATAATAAACATGACGTAAAAAAGATTTTTTTCTTTGGGGTAATACAATGTTCTAGACTCAGATGAAGATAAACAGTTTTACCTTCATTGATAATGATTTTACTTTTCAATTTATTCTTATAGAAAAATATAAGCTATGCATTATGTTGTTTACAAAATAAATGTCCCTGGTCAGACACCCAGTGAATTTTAGTTTGGAAAATCTAAAGTACAAAATACAAAAATCATTAAGAAACGATTACTACAAATTAAATATACATACCAATATATGTTGGTACGTGTTATGCATGAGTAACTTTGGCTGATGAAAGATGATAGTAATTGCTAGTGTGCTTATATATTTATACCTGTAGTAGACTAGTCATGGTCATTAATGTATGTAGATGAATGTGTGCATAAATATAACTAAACGAGTTAACTTTCGGTAAGTAAGTCTTAATACTACTACTACTACTAATTTATAACGTATTATTATTATAATCATAATCATAATATTATTATTATTATTATTATCTTTATTGTAATTATTATTATTATTATTATTATTAGTAGTAGTAGTAGTAGTAGTAGTAGTAGTAGTAGTGGTAGTAGTAGCAGCAGCATTACTTGATATAGCGTAATTTTATTTGCGTCTAAATGACGTATCAGTGCATGATTATATATTAGAAAGGAATGCCCTACGTAACAAAAATCAACACAGGCATCTTAATGTATCCACTCTATAGCCTTGATTTGACCCAAGGTGATTTCTCCTTCGTTGCAAATTAGGAAACGCCACTATCGGAAAGCTAGCGCAAGAGTATGGTATCTAATAATAATAATAGCCAAATGTATAAGAAAATATAATTCGATTTTACTCATCCTTTATGAAATTTCTTTTAGTTCGGGTAATAAGTTTGTAAAATGCCATGTAATGCTGTAATAATAAAGATGATGTCATTCGAATTGAGCGTGGAATGGGATTCGAATAAATTTTGGAAAGGTACATTATTATAATGCTGCAAAGCTTTAGCAATGATTGGGTATTGGTGATACTAAATGTCTTCCTTTTTTATATTACATTAAATGCTGCGCCGATTACTACACATGGTGAGCGAGGCGAGTAATCTGAACACAGTGCAGTCTACACCAACTTGCTCAAACCGAGGAACAATTATTGAAATTTATTCGATTTTCCTCTAACGTCATCCAAAAATATATTAATTCCTGCCTAGTGATTCTGTCGATATCTTGGAAAATTGCAAATGCTGACTAATAGGCCTTGTACCGGAAAGACAATCGCCATTTGAATGGCGAAGAGGAAAGATTTTATCAATACCATAATTGTCCTTTTCAAATGACTGACAAAACGTGCAGTTACAATTAGCATAAAAACACAAATAATTGCACTTATTGACGAAAATGAAGTCTACTGAGTTCCTGCTATTCCGTTCCCAATCAATAAACAGCTGCGTTTTTCCCGACATTTTAGAAATATTACACGTCCTTGAGAGTTTCTGGTCTTTTCGCTATATATTAATATTTGTTCATATTGTACAGCTACTAAATAACGTGTAGTTTAATTTTGAGAAAATTATTCCATATACGTATGTGTTTTTTTTTAAAGTTGAGCATATGCTGTAAATCTATCTATCTATCTATCTATCTATCTATCTATCTATCTATCTATCTATCCATCCATCCATCCATCCATCCATCCATCCATCCATCCATCCATCCATCCTTCCTTCCTTCCTTCCTTCCTTCCTTCCTTCCTTCCTTCCATCCATCCATCCATCCATCCATCCATCCATCCATCCATCCATCCATCCATCCATCTATCTATCTATCTATCTATCTATCTATCTATCTATCTATCTATCTATCTATCTATCTATCTCTTGTGAGATCAATCGAATTACCTAGAAACCACTTTTTGAATTTTCAGAACATTGTTTTTGAATTATTACCAATTAGTTTTATCTTTAGCAATATCTCATTTCATGTTTTAAAGAGAAAAATAAGTTGCATGATTGCCATGTATCGTTTGTCAAGTTAAACGATTTGATCGAACTAGCGTGTGGAACATCTATCATCTTCGCACTCTTGAAAAAAATAATTTTGTTGTTTTATATAGCCAAGTGAGTACACGAGTGTCCGTGCAGCCCAGTCTCGAATATTAGATTGTGTCGGGAAATATGACATGGCTCCCATAATAGGAATGGGTAGTTTTCTACAGACATACATTGGATCAATTGATATTTCATGCAGTCTCAGATTGGATTTGATTATCATGGTTCCACTATGCTCCCATATTTATATTTGTCTACCCTCTGTTAAGTATTGCTAATAAGTCCTCTATCGTCCAAGAGATATACAGAGCTTTGTTCTCGAGAATCTACATATGTTCGAGTGTGCAAGACTTTTCTCAGATACGCAAGATAAATGTATTAGGACATTCAAACGATATGCATTGACCATGACTACCACCACTGATATAATAAGAATCCCAGAACAATTTCGAATTTAGTATTTTCTGGTACCATGATACGTGTACAAATTAACTCGACCATCAAAGTTGCACAAGTCATAACGTGAGAAAAGGAAGGAACCTATGCATAGCGGTAATACGTTTCCTGTTTTCAAATGTAGTTTCTACTTCATCTCTGGATGTCTGAATTGCTTCCATTTGATACGTTAACTGGCATATATGGATTATCTCAGAGCACGATTAAAAGTATATATAAAAAATGATCCTGAAAACGCAGGTCAAATATGTTTGGGATTTGTGTCTAGCAATATAAAAAATCGTGTGAATTTTATACGTTCATATGATGAATATGTATTCAATTGAATCAGTCTCCTACAATATCGTATTCCTTTTATTGCATTTAATTCAAATACATTTTATATTTTAACATATATTTTCATGCCTACGACACGAAGCAAGTAGACGGTTTGATAAATTCACTGAACACGGTTTAGGTATTTACTTAGTTCAAGTGAGTGAACGGATTTTCAATTTCTTAATATTAACAGGATGTTTTTACCTTTCTTTATTTTATTTAAATAAAGAGGTGCCCATTTGCTAGAGATTAATTTAGTTGATTGTTCAATAGGGTAAGGGAAGGATTCCTCTGTGACTAAAATATTCGTTCCGTAATACGTAATTTAGATTCTTTTTCACATCTTCAACAATACCAATATTTTGTTTAAATTAAAAACAGTGATGCTTTGGCTTCTACTATTTGTTGAATTATGTGAAATTTCTCCGGAAAAGACCTGCTAGTATCTTTACTTTGTTTACAGAGGGACTATAATACGATATGTAAACTCTTCCCCCAAACGTTAAAGCTGAGACAAGCAGATAGATCTGTCACTAAATTGGTTAATATTTAAACTTCTTTCATTCGTTAAGATTTAACAGAACGCTACATGTCTGAAGATGTCTGGATTGCGTTTTTACGCTGTAACAATGAAATTGATTCACTCTAGTTGTTCAGGTGTTTCTGTTTACATTTTATTTTATGGTAGATGGCCGTTTGGCTCAGTGCAATGAGAGCGTGGAGACATTCATTAGAGAGGATATTCCTTTTTTTTGTCTTTCACTATTCCCTCGCGCGCCATTCCATTTGTTCACGTTGTTGCCATGTATTGTGCTTCTTACAAGGAAAAGTTGCGACATTAGTAGTAGTTATGGTTGTTGTCGAGTTGTTTTGCAGCACAACATAGGCTATACATGGCGGGCAGAATAAAAGGTGGAGGAAGAACCCCAGAAACCCCACAAAAAGAACCACCTACCCACGAGAAGCTACTGGTAAGTTTTTCACATTCTGAAAGTAAGTGATCAGTATTTACGCACATCTATGTAATATCTTCAGCTATTGCTGACTGTTGACGTTTCATCAATATTTCTACTCAAAATCTCTAAGTTGACTCGACTTGTTATTACGATATCAGCGTAAAGGGTTTCAAAAATCAACATATTTTGTAGCCGGTACCAAGACCCCAAAACACCTTGTTCAAAACTCGAGTCTGTCTTGACTGCGTTTACTTTGCAAAGAGGGCAGTTTGATTTCTGTAACATCACACTTACATAGTATTCACCCACGTCATTGTAAACGTAATAAAACAAACTAGTCGCTTGAACTTGCAGCTATGTTGGTATGTCAGCATCACATGCAACATATGGGTCTTAAACAATCTACTCATATTCTCGTATTCACCGCACATATACCAAGTAGACCGATTCATGGATAGTGTAGCAACAATGTTTCAAGATTCTTCGCATGAACGTTAGGAGAATTCGTATTGTGGCGATTTTACGGAGCCCCTTAAGTGACATGGATGAAAATATTTTTATTTCGTTATTTCGAAATAGTATATCGTTTAAACGAAATAGTTTAACTTAACTTAATAATATGAAACAAATTAAGAGCAATTTCAAAAACATGTAAAACAATTCAGTAATTTGGTCATATATGCTAAATACCAATGATAAATTAAAATCTTAAAATTAGTTGAGCTCTTTTTACCTTGCAAAATCAATACCAGTTTTCATGTGAAAAATTCACAAATATCTTATGAATTATTTTGGGAATGGGCTAATATTGTCAAGATGTTGGATGATTTCTAATTAAGAAACACATATGCATATACATGATGTGATGTTGCAATTGATCTGGAGATTTGTATCAATCTATAGACTATTTATGATCCGATTTTGACCACCGTTGGCAATCAGGACATCTGTCATCAAGATCTTGGTTGAGTATGATTATGAGAGAAAAGCATGTACATTAATGGTGTGATAATGCAGTTAATTAGCCGAAGGTGTCAGCAGTGTAACAAATATATTTTTGATCAGATTTTAATCAAACAAACTTGATAAATAGTCTTATATCATACAAATGATTATTGCCTGATCAACACATAAACATAAAGTGATCTTTTAGCTATTGGACAAGTTTGGTAACACTTCAGTTAGGATTTTCTCCATCTTAAGTTTATATATTTTTGTATGAGCAAGAGACTGTATATATTAATTATGCTTTATATTTAAAAGGAAATGTTATCAGGATAAAATAAAATTGGTAAACTCAACATGATATCAAGTTTTGAAGATACCATTAGTTTACATAGGATGTGTTAATCCAATACTACATGGGAAAATCCACCAATCTATGTTTAACTGCCTATGTCTGTCCATGGGAAAGGCACTTTGCTCCAATTTTCTTGGCATGATTTATGCAATAATGTGTTATTAAAAGTAACAATAAAACAAAGAGAATAAAAACATGTTTAGTAAAATGGTCCATTGTTAAGATGTGTTATCCAAGTATGTGATAATCAGTCTACTATGACCTCTTGCTTAATTGTAGACTGTTTATGTGTTGAGCTGTTTCTCATGCACTGTTACCAGCAGATTCATGGAGCTTTGTATGTAAGTACTTAAGAAGTAAGTACTTCACCCATCGATCAAAATTATATCACTGTGAACTATATTTAACAGATCAGAAATCTGCATCTAATTTATTGTATTACGCTGGAAATAGTATCTTAGACACTATTACTGCATATTTATGTAACATGATATATGTATATTGGATATAACTTGATATATGTATATAGGATATAACATGATATATGTATATTTTAGTACTTGTTATAGGATTTAATGCCATTTTTTGGCACAAGATAGGCTATATATGGCAGCCAGTATTAATGGTGGAGGAAGAACCCAGAAAAACCCTGGAAAGAATCACCGACCCACAAGAAGCTAGCTGCTACTGGCAAGCTTTAACATGTACCCACATTGGATGAGCTCGAGACTCGAACCCACGTAGAGGTGAGATGGCAGTGATCCATAATGGTGAGCACTTTACACCACTCGGGGTGCCCAATATAAGCAAATAGGATATAATATGATATATGTATTTAGGATATAACATGATATATGTATATAGAGTATAACTTGATATATGTATATTGGATATAACTTGATATATGTATATAGGATATAACATGATATAAGTATATAGAGTATAACTTGATATATAGTGAAGTAATTGACATATGCACCTTAAGAAGCTATGCATGACTTAGAAAAAACAAAACCTTTGCAACTCTAGTACTACCATCATTTGCCTTTAGCTTGTTTATAGACTGGAGGTTACCTACAAAATGCCATTTTTTGCATAAATAATGTGAAAATGAAGCTTTGCTTCAGATATTTCAGACAGCACTATTGGATAAAAAAACACTTTTAGGGCAGGTGCTTCCCTCAATAAATGTATGAGATATGGCCAATTGAATATTTTTATTATATAAATACGACACATATTATCTTAAAAAATGTCAAATAAACTATGGATGTAAATCATCATGTACTTACCAGTTCACAGTATTGCCTAAAATTTGGAAAGTGTCATCAAGAATGACAAGCTCATTATTGTATGTCTATATGGTAATAAGCTACAGACATATTTACCCAGATATGGAGATTGCTTAGCAACAATAGCTTATGCCAAACAACAAAGAGCTCTTGAAGACACTGCAAGCTTTTGCAGTGATAGAAAAAGATCTCTGAGAGATAGATTACTGGACAAATTACGAGCAACAGGGAACAGAAAGGAGCATTTCAGGAGAGCAGCACCTCAGGCTGGTAACAGAAATGCAAAAAAAATCCTAAGAAAAGTGGAAATTGGATGGTTAAATACTTATGGTATTAGTGGTCAGAAGCAAGTTAGGTCAACATATGGTGGCGGAACAAGCGCTGTTCAAGTCCACCTTGATGCAACTGTCTCTGACATATTATCCACAGGAAAAAACTCTTTCTTTCCCAGTGGAACATCAAAGAAAGGAAATGTTGATGACTTTGATTTCTATCTTGCTGATCAAACTCGTGAAAAATTGTCTGATGAACTGACTTTGAAGGATATATATGAATCCACAAAACTGGCTTTATGTTGTAACAACAGCACACACAAGACACTTGAATGGTAACAACAGCGAAGAAAGAAATAATACAGAACCAGACATTTCTGCCCAACTAATACATTCAAACCAGTCTAATTTGGGTCAGATGTCTCCTCAGGTTCAAGCGAAGACAATATAATGACAATAGCATCTGTGTTCACCATTGAACTACAGATACCTGATAATAACCAAGCTGAAAATATGATGGGTTTAGAAGAGTCAAATACCTCTTCTAATAACACATGTCATGGGGATTGCTTTGATATAAACAGTATTCATTCTTTTGGCTCCAATGATAATTTGCCTTTTATCAGTCCTAATCATGAAGTGTGTGACGTAACACTTGATTCACATGAGTTTCTGATGACAGCAGTTCATTCCCAAGAGCAGTTTCAGCCAGCCATTGACCTGTCACAAGCATTAGACGACAAAAGTGTTAAGACTATTCTGCTGCGCCGTTCCAATTTATAGGAGGAAAATGCTGCAATATTTTAAAGCATCTGATATTTTGAATACAACATTAAAGTTCAAGTTTGTAAATGAGTGTGGGCATGATGCAGATGGAGTATCAAGGGATGCCTATGCAGCATTTTGGGAATCTTTTTTGTTGAGAAATGCAGATGGTGAGGTTTATCGCATTCCTGTTTTATCTCAAGACTATGGCCAGGAAGAATGGGAGGCTGTAGGTAGAATTTTGATCAAGGGATACAAGGAACACAAATACTATCAAATAAGTTTAGCTCCAGCTTTCTTTATTGAAGTAGTATATGGGGAAAATTCTGTGACTCCACATTTATTGAAAGACTCATTCCTTTTATAATTTTCACAGTCAGAAAAGAATGTTATTGAGGCTGCTGAAAGAAGAACACATTATGACTGAGACGAGCTACTTTTTCTGCTTGACCGCTTTCAGTGTCACACAATCCCAGAGCTGAGTGAGATGGCATCAACAATTGTACAAATTGCACACAAAGTGTTAATCCAAGAATCTAAATATGCCCTAGATGATAATAGTGGTGTTGGTGAAGGTGTTTGGCAAATTGATTTTCCAGATACTGAATCAATCATAACCCTGTATAGAAGACTAGACCCAACCATCTCAAAAGTAATAGAGCTGCTCTGTGCTTCACCAAGAACAAAGGAGGAAAATGCTTCTGTCGAATTTCTAAATAGATTTATTCGAGGAAGAAATAAATGGCAGCTGAGAAGCTACTCAGGTTTTTGACTGGATCAGATGTAATTTGAGTTGATAAAATAGATATTCAGTTTATTGTAAGTCATGGACTCATGTTAGAACTACCATCAACATATGCAAATTATCCCGACTTTCGATCTGGATGGGAAAGCATGCTTTGATTCCAGGGAATGCATGGAAATGAACATTGTGTAGTTGTTCTTTGAATTGTAGAATTTAGTGTTCATTTTATTGTATTGTAATTTTGTGGTAAAAAGTACCAACCATTTTTATAACTTGCATGTAATCAAATCAGTCCATGGTAGCAAGAGTTGGATTTTTGAAACACTATACTGCAATATTCTGTGTATGTGTGTGCAAATAGCTTTGTGCCACATAAGTGTTAAACATTTTTGTAAAATTCTGTTTAAATATTTTGGTAAAATTTTAGTGTATGTGAAAACAAACAATTCTGTTGGATTGAAAACAATTTTAACTTAACAGGTTCAACCAAGCTGTCTTCAGGCACACAAGAGTCCACCATGCCATGTGCATATGTAATGTGTGTTGGTGTGGGTGTGTACACTATGTTGTTTTCTTAAGACGAGAGAACTGTCCTTAAGTTTTTTTATTAAGCTTTTGGTGATACAGAATATCACTGCTCTTGAACATTTGATTTTAATTTGTACAATATTGCATTTCATATTATAACAGATATCAGACATTACTGATGTGACTTTTACAAGCATTATTTTCCTTAAGTTCCTGTCTATCATCTCAAGTAGACTGAAACATTTGATGTAATCAATAAGCAAACAGCTTTTATTTTGATGAGTACTTTTAACATTGAGTTTTCATTGCCTCTTGATATTTGCTTTATATGTTAAGATTGTTGTATGGACTAGAGGTTTAGTATGGCTGTTCTATCTAAATACTGTTTCTGATGTATATTTTGTTGTAATTAAGGTTGTCCTTTCTGTCTGGTCTCCATTAACTTTGTTTTGTAGCCTGACCAAGCATCTAATATGTATATAGCCTTTGATGAGGCATACATGAAACTAGTTGAGAGTTTGATTAAAAATTAAATTATTTACCGTCCATTTTAAGATGTAATTCATTACCACATAGGCTGTTTGCAACCTGCATAGATACTGTTATCAACTGAATCAAAAGTTTAAATTCTTGGCAAAAGCGTACTGTGCCAAAGAATGGATAAGTGTTATTTTTGACCTTTCATTAAAATGTGCCAGCACCTCAACTAACATAAATTGCTTTTGCTTGCCATGTGGCTAGGAAAGAAGCTTCTAGTCAGAATTTCATAGTTCCTATTTGATGTGTAACTACTTTGAAAAGTTTGTTTTCTTGGAACACTGTGTCTTTTGTATGAGACCTATTTGTCCTTTTCTTGGTCCCTCCTTCCTTTTAATAAGAACCCTAAAAGCCATAATTTGTAGCTCCCTATCAAGGCGTTCTTAGTGAATTTTGTACATCTACCATATGACATGGAACAAGTCCATTCTCGAAGGAGAAATCGTTTTCTTGATGGCCTCCAAAAAGCGGGTAATAATAATTACTGTATTACCGTTATCGTATTAAAATTAGGAATTAAAACAAATTTTATTAGTTCAGCTACATCATAGCTGCCAGCCCCTGAGTGCAAAAATACTGATTAGTTGTGACAAAAATACTGATTTTCAGGAACAAATACTGATTTTTTAAATTTCAATGCATATGTATCTATTTACGACATATACAAACATCAGTAAAGTTGGACAGTGCCTTACATAATTACACTGGTCAACAGTGAAATCATTACTGACTTGAAAAGGCCCTAATCTGTAGTATTTTGGTGTGCCGAACACGAATATAACCGTGAAATTTTTTTTATTGGCTCTCGTTTTGAAGATATTCATATACCTCATTTTCTATGTTTCACTGTGTAAATTTCTCCAGTAGGACTGCAGCAACATCCGGAATAATGATGTAACATTGCATAATACCATCATGCTCACATCATCCACAGTTGATTGCATCATTTTCTGATGCAATGCAATACTAATGCCATGCGGCTGCTGAAGTAAGTTGACGTCAGCTGTGTACTATACATGTGTAGGCCTATTATACTAATGCCAGGCGGCTGCTGAAGCTGACGTAAGCAGTGTACTATATAAAGCCCAATCAGATAGGTTCAGCATTTAAAATATTTTAGACGTTGTGGGAGACAGTTCAAGCTAGTGTTACATAAAACTTATTATTTTATCCATTTACGTACAATAAAGAACAGTAATGCCTCGAAAGTGTATTAATACCGCGGACAATTTTTGCTATATTTGTGGGGAAGTGACATTTGCCAACCAGAAGAAAAGTATCAATTCTCAAGTGAAGAAGGCATATCATCTTTACTTCGGATGCAAGGTTGGTGACCAAGACAAGCCTTGGGCTCCGCATATATGCTGTGCTACATGTACAACACAGCTTTCACAGTGGTTGAATTGCAAAAGGTCATCAATGCCGTTTGCAGTCCCAATGGTGTGGAGAGAGCCAAGCAACCACCTAAATGACTGTTACTTCTGCTTGGTTCCTCCTCTTTCCGGCGGAATAACGAAGCGAAAGAAGTCGAGAATAGTCTACCCAAACATTCCGTCTGCATTGAGACCAGTTCCACATGGTGAGGGACTTCCTATTCCAGAACCTCCAGCAGAATATTCTCTTGATTCATCTGACGAAGACAAAGGTGAGTCGACCTGTTCTTCTCCTGGTCCATCAGCATGCAGTGATCCAGATTTTCACTGTGGTGAATCATCAACCCCACACAGAATAACACAGGAAGAACTAAATGACCTGATTCGTGATTTGGACTTATCAAAGAACAAGACAGAAATGCTAGGATCAAGACTCCAACAATGGAATATTCTAGAAGAAGATGTCACAATTACTGCATATCGAAAGCGCCACCAGCAATTGGAGCCTTTCTTCAGAAAGGAAAGTAATCTGATATTCTGTTCCGATATTGAGGGCCTCATAAATGCTTTAAAAATCACTCATGACCCACAAGAATGGAGACTATTTGTGGACTCTTCGAAACTGAGTCTCAAGGCTGTGCTTTTGCACAATGGAAACATTCTTCCATCTATTCCAGTAGCGTATGCTGTCCACATGAAAGAAACATACGATAACTTAAGGCAGCTACTGAATTCCATTGAGTATAACAAGTACAGCTGGCACCTCTGTGGTGATTTGAAGGTAGTTGCCCTTTTAATGGGACTGCAGCAAGGATATACAAAATACATGTGTTTCTTATGCGAGTGGGATAGCCGAGCAAGGGAAACGCACTACATGAGGAAGGAATGGATTCACAGGCAGAATGTAGCCATTGGAGAGAAGAATATCCAACACCCAGCTCTGGTTGAGGCTCAGAAAATCTTGCTACCACCCCTTCACATCAAACTAGGTTTGATAGTGGTGAACACGGCGAACGTTTTCATCAAGATATCGCAACAATGGAACAAAGATACCAAGGAAAATGGTCCACTACAATGCTGGCTGACTACTGCTGGACACTCCTCAGAGATGCTCCCGAACAGCTGTACAAGAGACAGGCGAAGAAACCTAAGATGTAGTCAATGACTTGATTTTTTATACGTAGGCTATTACAGTTGACCTTTTACTAGTGGAATGCATTTCGTTATGTAAACATTAATTTCTTGCAGATTACAAAAAAACTAGAGCCAATTTTGCAATTTGACTGTCATATTCGTGTTCATCACATAAAAATTGATAAGAATTGACTAATTTTATTTCAGTAACATGACTTTTGTAAAAATTTGTTGTCCAGTGTTATTTAATGTCAAAGATGCACATGTTGTACATTTGTACCTTCTGGAGTTGCACCATGTTCCATATGGGTGTTCATTCAAAAGGTGCAAGAGTGCAACACACTCAAACACAAGCTATTTATAGGAGCCCTTTCCACGCCTTGTTATCATTGATTCCAATGTACCAACTTTTACTGATTATCTCAGTTCGGAGATTTTCTTATTGAAATGTTTTCGTTCAAGCATAAGAATTATCTTTTGCGATTTTAATGTCTGAAAAAACGTGTGCAAAATAACCAATCGTATTGTAGAACTGTATTCGTATATACATGTGATATATTCTGTCAAAATAGAACCGAGAGCGCGTTCTAAACTGAAAGTTTTAAAAAAAATTTAAATTAAAAAACGTAATTTTTGCACACAAAAAAAAACTTACACCCGTATTCAGGTCCAAAATACGGGACAAATACGGAAAAACGGGACAGTTGGCAGCTATGCTACATGTTTGTGTGCATATTTCTACTGACTTTGTGACAACATGTCGAAATCGGAAATATGTTTTTATTTCATTAGGATTTTAATGGGTATCGCCATTTGTCAATTACGCTATCTGTGAATTGTACCTATACCGGGAGTAACTGCATCTATCACCAGTGTCCAAACCCACACGTTCATGCGCTCACCTTCCCCCCCCCCCCCACAAAAAAAAAAGAAAAACCCCACAAAAAAGATGAAAGAAGGTCGAATATAAGGGCCTGACAATCCATTCGCTTCGGCTAACGTAATGTAATACTTACCTATATCCTTGCACTCACTGGATTACTTTTGGGAAATGCCAACGTATACTAACTTTTCTTATCGGTCCAAAAGTTGCAGTGTCAGTTTACGTACCGTAAAATAGCTAACGCCTGTAAAACCAAATGTACTCTAAATGTCTTGAATGCCATTCAAGCTTTATAACTGGATCTCTACACCCACAATCATTTCTAAAACATTAAACTCGGGATACTTTATCTATTTCATTTGTTTTAGCTTTAGACCTTTTTGATATATATTTTAAACGTGTCTTGTAAGAGAGGTGATGCCAATTAAAATAGATGCACACTATGTAAATGAACTTGAAATTTAGTTTTGTATGCATTCATCAAGCGATTTACGAACAAGATTTATATTTTTCTGATTATAAACACCAATGACAAAATTCCATTCAATTTCTAAATATTGGTCTCAATGGATGAATAAAATGACGGTAGATATATTATTAGGAGGATGCCCCTTACAGTATGTCATTAATATGTTGCCGTAACTCCAAATACAGATCTAGAGCTTCATATGCATCTTTTGCCATTTATAAACTTTGCTCAGCCATTATATATACACACAGATTGTACACATCCTCGTCAGAGGCCATTCCATCGCGGTACCTTGGATTATTCTGACATAACTGGAACATAACGATGAATCAAGCATATTTAATATACGCGCGCGCGTGTGTGTGCATGTGTGTGTGTGTGTGTGTGTGTGTGTGTGTGTGTGTGTGTGTGTTTGAGAGAGACAGACATACAGAGACATAAGTATGCTGTCCGTACCTGTATTATACCAAGAAAACAAAATAGCATTATATTCTTGTCCAAATATCCGCCGTCAGAGTTACCCTCAGCTTTTATTTGGTCGAAGAGTGACAACCAGAACTCTACACATTCCTTGCGTAAGAAGCCCCACCAGCTTTCAATTCTTTGATTATTTGTGCTGCGCCCGTACATGAAACTGCGATCACCACATAATGAATCAGTTCCATGCCGGCGAAAAAGACGTTGGAATTCACAAACATATCCATTTTCTGTGCCCCTGTCAGCTCGAACTATAAAGGGGCAACCACCGAAGCCTTTAACAGCTTCGAGATAGTATCCCCCGATAACGCGAGGGTTACTACTTGTGCAATATGGATTTAACCATATTATTTTCCGTGAAAACCCATTATTACAACCATTGATGCAAATACCATAGGGGCGCAACTTGTCAAATGAGTCCATATGCCAGATATAATTAGGACCTTTTGATAGGTACATATGCCTATGAAGTCGATGTGATTGGCGGAGGTCAACATTTTTAGGGTCATTAATAATACTCTCATCAAAAGGCGAACTTCTTCTTTTCTTGCCCGTATACCTCTGCATTTCAGCCTATAATACATCCACCTATAACCGTGCATGGTACCGGAGAACCGCTGTTCGTGCATTATGAATTCTGCAACAGTCATCACATCAGTGGGATTTTTATACCGGTAGAAACCATGAACATGCAAAATACGAATCAGCTGTCTAATGCTGAGATTATATCCATGTCTTTCCTCCATAATGCACACAATCTCTTTATACTTTAAACCCAAGTCAAAATAAACATTTATCAGAGCTAAACGGTCCTTATCTTTTCTTACAATTACAGCAGTGCTAAAAAAACTAAGTATCAGTGAAACGCGTTGTTATTTCAAAACCAATCCGAAATATTTGGAAATAACGACATCAACTAGTTTGAATGCCCAGAGTCCTAACTACCCAATGGCCACATGTTATGTACGTAGAAACTAAAACTAGATAGGACACAGAGGTGAAATGTTCACAATTAAGGTTCCAACGGTAACAATATATCACACGATTTAATGCTTAAAAATGCATTCACAAACATATTTGGAAAAACGCTTCATTTACTAGATTTTGGAAGACAATGTACATTTTATTTTTAATCACTTGGCAAAGACTACATGATGAATTACTCAAGAGTTAAAAGAAACGAAAAATCTTGATTAGTTAAAGCGTTAAAATAAATGAACTTCCAATTGACCAATTGATGCATAGAAATAATTACAATAAATACATTAAACATATTGCCCTTTGTTTGTGTCCACAATATACCTTCTGTTCAAGATGACTTATCGTTAAACCAGGTAACTGAATAAGGTTTTAAATGGCTTAATGTATTACATTATTGGACAAATTACAAGTATTATATGTCACAACTATCACATCGTTCACTAACTGAAAACCATGAAAGGAAAAGGGAAATCGGATAACAAATGTCACGATGTTGATAATTATTTTGAAGGGCACTGGATACAATTAACTGCACTAAAACAATTTCTTGCTATTTTACGAGACATTTGTAATTACAATCCTTCAAAATACATAAACAAATCGACAGTTATATATCAATTGTCAAAACAACATTCTGGTATGCTTAGCTAGAAATAACGATCCTCAGTTAAAAACAAGACCGTCCAATGTCTAAGAATTTGAAAACTTGAAATTGATATTTCGTATGCTTTCTTCAAAGAGATCATAACTTGTGATGATACTACTTCAACTATATCAACTTTCTAGAGTTCACACGAAACAAATACTCTTTCGGTCTTTTTGAGTTGTTTTAACTTTCACCTTCTGACTAAGATAAAATAGTAAAAGCGCGCAGTCGCCATATCATTTGTGAATTACATTTCAAAAGATTTTTTTGTACACCTGTTATGCAACACAATATGTCAGGTAATTCGCAAAAGTTCTTTGAATACAGATTAAGGTTAACCGACATGCATATTTGTAGAATGATACTCACAGATTGGCACATCTGTTGATCTGTATATCTGATATTTAGAAGTAGAGACAAAAGTACTTTTGCAAAGACAATAATAAAATGAAATTGTTCAAAATCTTAATACTGCTTCATTTATCTCATACAAGGAACTAATTTATGCACAGCTCAAGGCAATGGAAAATAATTAGAACATGATATTCTCTTAAGAATTGCTATGCATTTTAGCACTGCTTTGTTTAAAATTAGAAAATGCCTTCATTTGGGACGATGATAGCAGTTGTCTCTTTAGTATTAAACTCAAAGTGGTTTCGTTACTTTTGAGAATCATTTCTTAAAAATATAGCTCAGTTTTTTACAAATCTTGATCCGATTTAACTATTGGGAGTGGAATGGAAAAAGTCGATTAAAAGGAACAAGGAGCAATAGAAGCGCCAAAGACGTGCATCTACTAAAAAAAGTAAAATTCTTCTTGCGTTCGATACAATCAATTCTAACATCAGTTCTTATTTCTTTACATTAATTGCCCCTTTTAAGCAACAACAAACGTGATTGACAGTGCTTCTGTAGTTGATGGTGAGATGAAAATTAGGTGCCAGTTTAATTAAACATCTCATTTTTCCACATCTGATACTGATCGTGTAATACATTTCGTAGTTTGCAAAAGAAATTTAAACCGAACAATTTGTAAAAATTTTGACATTTATCGATTCTTTGAAAAGTGATTTTTCTTTTAATTTCTTCCGAGACGTAGTTTATAAATCCATAAAATTAGAGAAATTCGTAAATGCCATTCATTATTGCTATCTCTATCTCTACATTACTGTTAAAATCAGTCTACAAAATATATAATAAACACATCATTTGGGGTAATCTCTCAGATCTCTGTGCAACGGACATGGCGCGACTTTGACCAACGTAATAATATGAGTATATTTTAAATTTCCTTTTGTGTACATATTCCCTCAGGTCAAACCGACTTTATTAATGGCTTGTGTCTTCTGAGGAGTATTTCGGATTTGTGAAGAAAAAGCAAAAACACAAAACAAAAACAAAACACCCCAAACAAGCCTAAAACAAAAACCAAACCAAAGAACCCCTCCCACCCACAGAAACACAATCTTGCATAATCGTATCCTCATAGATGGTAAGATAATTGACACAAGTGGAGAAAGTAAAGGACCAACCCACTGTATCCAAACAAAACTGATTTAGCTCCAAAGACAATGTTGATATATTTATCAAGCATGATTATATATTCTTCAATGGCTGCGTCTCCTTCGGTCAGATTTTTAAAAATAAAACATGTGTTACTAATGTATCAAGGTTATATGTTGTGATCATAAGGCAAGTCACATACATGATAACTTTTGTACTAACATTTTAGCATATCTGTACATTCTTAAAATATACATAAACATCTAAAGTTGATAGTACTTATGTGCATCTTGTCATACACGGGTGATACTTCCAAATATGTGTGCATAAAAAACTTCGTTATTATGTACACTTTGAATCAGTCAGCAATAAATACTGTGACATAGGCATTATTTACACTTCTGCATATAGTGCAGTAATGTCACAATGCTAAGATAGCTCGTCATTTGTTTTCTAACATCTTGTGTATAGAAAGAAAGGGATAGTTTCCACGTACGGATAAATGACATACTTGGCAAATAGATCTTGTTGCCGAAAAGGTATTTGTAGCCAATTTTGAAAAATAAATAATAAAGTTCACTGTTACTCATGTAGTCTTCACTGAAATGCCGAATTGATTGATGTATAAATAATGATGCATACAAATTGCCCTTGGGAGCGTAGTTGTTGACAAATCGACTTGTGGTGAAAAAATAAATTTATCGCTCGAACGCCATTGTAGACAAGAATCAGATAGCGTCTTAATTCATGAGCATCGATTGCAGAAGACAAAGCATTCTAAAATTACAATCAAGAAGGAAATGGTCCCTGAAAGAACGCGTGTGAATTATAGAAAAAGAAAAAAAATCGCATTCTATTTTCGGTATTAAAAATCGGACTGACGTGATACTTACAAAGAATAAATTTATCATCTCCCACCATTGTCGCGCGTGGCCTGAAACAAGCGGAAACTGCCAGACAACCTTGCGTAACAGTATTTACCCATAATTTTTAACGTATTTTATATCAAATTGGAGCTTACATGCCAGGCATTAGCATACTGGGTCTACTTGGAGCTTTAATTATAGGCCTTTTTAGCTCTTTGACTTCCACCACGAGCTACACACTGTACCTTTGTGTGTGTATATATATATATATATATATATATATATATATATATATATATATATATATATATATATATACACGCACGTATATATACGTAAATAATCTTGCAGTATGGGCATGAGATTAGATTTTAGAGAAGCGGATAGAACATAGCTAGGAAAGAAGTATATGATTAATTTTGCATCACGTTCCCTAAGACAATGCCAATTTAATTCGCTTGTTTTGTAACGATACGAAACAAATGTCACCACAACCAATTATGTAAACAATTTGAATCGCAACGGAATGGACAAGAAGAGATAGGTTATATAAACTTCTTGAAAATCAATTAGAGATAACAGCGCTTAACGATGATCAAGGAGTTGGCGATTCACCCAGTGATATAAAAATGGAATCTTCTTTTCTATGATCCAATAAGTCCTTGTATTTTTGTTAGTCTTGTTTATAATATTAATTGACATGCTTGTTCAAAGAATCTATTATGCATGGAGGCGGTTCAGTTCAAGATTCTCTTGCATGCCGGACAAAGGTGTGATCCTCGAATAGTTGCCAGAACTGGCGCCCGAGGCGTCTCATGTAATCAGTGCCCCCTCCCCCATAATTTTGGTTTCAAATTTGGCGCCTAATTCGTTTTATTGACGTACCACCATGATCATGTCACTTTATTAAACACATTTTAAAATGGAGTAGAGCTTCGACTGACTCAGTCTGAAATTAGCTGCCATCGAGGAAAGTACTTTTTATCGTATCATTCAAACCGGATGGTCTTGGTAACTGACCAATAGCTACTGGTTCATGACGGACGTGTCTTTTAAATCACTGTGCACAATCGCCAATAAACAAGCGAACCTGCTAGCGAGTCATTTAATATTATCCCTAAGCTGTGTGGATGTATATGTATGCTAAAACAAACACAAATACTTTCACACTCTTGATTCATATATTTTGTTTGTCTTGATTACTTGCTAAAAACAGTCTAATTATATAACTTAATTACAATTTTAGTAAGTAAACTTATTCGCAGATGGCATTAAGATATGAAACTCAGAAATGGATATGCTCGTCGGAAGACTTCCTTTTGTTTTTGAGTTTTGAAGGTGAATACTATTTGCACGATGCCAAGAAGCTCAGTTTTGGAGATGGGTAATTCTTCCATAATCCCATCATACCTAAATGGAAGTATTCAGCTTTAGGAAAAACCTAACTTGTGAAGTTTGGTAAGAAATATATACCACCGTGTGTTACCTGATTCAGTCTGTACACCTTATTGACCACCCAAATACATCGATCGACTTTTTACCATGGGTAATAACTATGCAATTTCTTGTATGGTGAGAGTAAGCAGTATTAGGTATTCTACAACCCGTTTAGTACGAGAGACAATGGATAACTATTTTCCATATTCTTGACCAATCCCAGTCTATGTGCAGCATATAGTACCATCTTTTGTCTTGCCTAACTAGCCAACTGAAACATTCGGTCTTTACATCATTGCAAATGGCTACCGAAAAGCGCATCTAGCTTCAGAGACCAAATGTGATTTTCAAACGCGACACTACCCATGTAATATTAGCACTGCATCCATTGCTTACTAACCGGACTCTGTACATGCATCCTGATCAATACGGATTAAAAAATCATAAAATTTGTCTTGCACATGATTGAAGTTGACTATTAAGTACCTTTAAACCTCAATGTCGTGCAACACGAACTTTGTTCTTTTTTTTTAAACAAATCCTTTTCTTGTCGTAGTAATAACAAGTCCATCGCAGACACCTTTTCCTTGCAGACAGAACAATAAACGACAGCCATGACATTCTGGTTGACAGAATAAAGAATGTCAAATGTTCTCGTTGTAGACAGGGCAATAAACGAGTCATGTTGGTATATCTTTCATGTAGACAGAACAACAAGAGTAAATGACAGTCATAATCTCCTTGTGGACATAACAATAAGTGACATTCATGTTCTTCAGGACATATTAATAAGTGACAGTCATGTTCTTGTGGACATATCAATAAGTGACAGTCATGTTTTTGTGAGCATATCAATAAGTGACAGTCATGTTAATGTGGACATATCATGAAGTGACAGTGATGTTTTTGTGGACATAGCAATAAGTGACAGTGATGTTTTGTGGACATAGCAATAAGTGACTGTCATGTTCTTGAAGACATATCAATAAGTGACAGTGATGGTCTCTTTATGGACATATCAGTAAGTGACAGTCATGTTATAGTGGACATGTCAATAAGTGACAGAATATATTCTTGTGGACATAACAAGTCATGTTCTTGAGGACATATTATTAAGTGACAGAGATGGTCTCATTGTGGACATATCAATAAGTGACAGTCATGTTAATGTGGACATATCAATAAGTGACAGTCATGTTATTGTGGACATATCAATAAATGACAGTCATGTTCTTGTGGACATATCAATAAGTGACTGTCATGTTATTGTGGACATATCAATAAGTGACAGTCATGTTATTGTGGACATATCAATAAGTGACAGTCGTGTTATTGTGGACATATTAATAACTGACAGTGATTGTCTCCTTGTGGACATATCAATAAGTGACAGACATGTTATCTTGGTCAGATCAATAACAGTCATTTTCTCCTTGTGGAAATAACAATAAATAACAGTCATGTTTGCTGTTCTGAAGAAAAAAAATGACAGTCATTTTCTCCTCCAGAAATGCGTTAAACTAAACTAAGCACTGAAACGTGAGATAACAGTGCAAAAGCACGCAAGCGATTTGATTACAAGCAACGATTATTATCATGTTTCGCAGCAGAGACAATGATATGACATTGTAGTTAAGTCAACTCACAGGGAAATATTGTTGTAATATAAGCTGTTGCTTTCACATCGTAATGTTATTAAATCATTGAAAAAGCCACAATTAAAATATAAATTCAATTATTCACGTGCGCTATTTTAGACATTTTTGCTCACACATTTATTTTGTGTATGCAAATGTCACACATTTCAAGGATTATGTATGCACTGCAAATATTTGGTACATTCATCTCGAAAGTGGAATTCAACCTCATCCCACAATAAAGATAAAAAAAATCAAATTACTGCAAAAACGAATTGCGAATGGATTGAAACCTTTCACGGTATGACAAGATTATGAAATACATACGATTCATACTTTGCCCAATAATACGTGTATGTAAAAATTATAATGTACTCAGTCTTATCTTAGCATTGGTGTATTTGTTTCTTCTTTCAGTTGCGGCACACATGTCTATATTCACCGGAAGTGTGCAAGTTGGACCTTTCTATGTATGCAACGTAAGCTTGTAATAAGATCACAAGCAGCCAAATTAACAATTTGCAAATTACAAGAAACCCACGTAATATGGCTTTATGCATGTACACAGCGCTGCGTACGATCCGTCCCACCAGATATGACGTGCAAATACACAGCATTTTCTAAGTAATGCTTTAACACTTTGTCTACATAATGATGGCGCTGTTGACATGGGATCAAGTAATACTAGCGCATGCTCAAGAAAGACACTTAAACTATGAGGAGTAATATACAGAGATAATATTAGTGTGTATCGATTGAGTTTATGAAGAATACCTTCGCAGAATAAAATCGTTGAATAAATTTGAGAGAACATCTATCAGTAATTGTGTCTATCGTACAAGTATTGATTTCCCATGCAAGATAATCTTTTATTTAAGGGGCAAACATAATCAGTTGGTTTGATGATGTTGACTGATTATTACTATGATCATTGCAAAAAAGTATGTAATTAAAAATCGTTTGAACACCAAAAACAAATTTGTTATATGGATTTCAAATATTTACGACCTACGATGTTAGGGCAAGGTGTTCTGATCAAGAAACAACCTGTAAATGCCATGCGGTAACGGGAAGCTACTGGCAAAGGTTCTCACATGCCCACAATCAAAGAGCTCTGGAGTCAAACCCACGCGCAATAGAGGTGAGGTGTCAGTGATCGGTAAAGGTGAGCCCTTTAGACCACTTGGTCACCAGGGATGTTAAACAACTCGGCCACCCTACGCCTTAGAGGGATCAGACAATCTGAGCCCCGAAACTTACCGAGTGCGATTTGTTTGTGTGATTAAGTTTAAACGTAGCTTTAACATTTTTTCAATCATATCATTACGATTTCTGCAACGTGGCAGTTTTCATAGTGATGTGCAGCACTGGGGTATCATTCCAAAGACATGTACCGCGTGTCCCACTCAGTCACATTATTATGACACCATATATATGTTATATGACCATGCAGCCGTTAAGTATACCGTATCTACATTCCGTATAAGTCGGATGCAAATGCAAATTGCAGAAACCCGGATATGTTGTCGCATGAGCCAATAGGTATGGGTCTATGCAGTTTGTAAGGAGTAAAACGGTAAAACAAACAATATAGACTTTATGCGACGGCAGATCCGGGTTTATATTGTTTGTAATTGGACCAGACGTATAAAAATTGGTATACGGTATATATATATATATATATATATATATATATATATATATATATATATATATATATATATATATATATATATATACTGCCAAAGAGCTCCATCTACTTATTCAAACAGGTTATGGTAAAATTGTAGTGAAGCTTAATTCAACTAGAACACACCATACTACACGTGTCATTTCGTACATTCAAGTTAAGCGTGTGAAAAAGGAAATACATACTGTATCAATATTTGTGAAGAGGGTACTGCATTTTTATTAGCTTTAGAATTAAAAAAGTCAGTTATAAAAATAGCATTCATTAACGTATGTCGGTAAATTAAAATAAACGCTTCAGTTGTTACCGCATTAAAAAAATCGTATTTGTAATTATCTTAGTTTATCGTTCAGTACAGTTACAGTAGATCCTACATAAAACAATATGATTTAAATTTATTTGAAGAGGTGGGTTAGAATATTTAGGTTTCCGTGACAATTAAAAAGCTTGACATGAACTTTAGGGCAAGTCAGTTGATAGACACCACACTAAGTGATGCAAAGTCAGTTTATACGTTTTGCAACAATTTGCCATTCAGTATTATTGTTTACTTTGAGGAAAGGGAATAATCAAACTAAAGTAAGTAATGAAAAGAAATATCGAGGAAGTCACCCGATACCAGAGGGACTTAGAGTGGTTTAAATCTTCCCGAAATAATCCGTTCTTAAGCCAATATTTGTTTCATAGATGACTCGAGAGCGTCCAACTTCAATCTCGTCTTTGACAAGTAGATTGATTGAGGAAGCCTCTGGAGTATTAGGTCCGGTGATGAATGGGGTGATTTTAATGCGAGTATCCATCACTTAGTGTAGTACTCAGTCTTGGAGACGTTTGCTTAATACGCCTTATTCAAGACTGTGCAGGAGTACCAATCTTTTAAACTGCGAATAAAAGTAGTCCGTTATACAAGAATAACTACAATTTTCAAATTCTGACTGAAACAGTTCTAAATGCTAAAACATTCATTGACAAAAAGAATCATTGCTTTCTGGTTTTTTATCAAATTATTTTTTCTTTTCTTTGGAGAGTATTTGTGTGCACGAGTTCGTGGTTTAGATCTACAAGCAGCAAAAGCGTTTCATTTTGGAGGGGATATTCAACAATTTGAAAGCGCCTTTTACGAGTCACGCTGCAGAACAGAAGACATATTTAAAGCAGAAGAAAGGCTGTGCTTCCAAGCTCTTTTCAAACGTATCAAATACTTATTGTATGAGTCCGAAAATGCAGTTCAAAGTAGGGATCAATGTAGGTCATTACAAAGTAATGATCCAAGTAGATCATAATTATTGTAATGACTTGTCATTACCGAGTAAAGATCCATCTAGGTAATAATTATTGTAATGACTCGTCAGTACAGAGTAATGATCCAAGTAGATAATAATTATTGTAATGATGTGTCAGTACAGAGTAATGATCCAAGTAGATCATAATGATTGCAATGATGTGTCAGTACAGAGTAAAGATCCATGTAGATAATAATTATTGTAATGACTTGTCAGTACAGAGAAATGGTCCAAGCAGATCATAATCATTGTAATGACTTGTCAGTACAGAGTAAAGATCCATGTAGATAATAATTATTATAATGACTTGTCAGTACAGAGTAAAGATCTATTTAGGTCATAATGACTTGTCCTTACAGAATAACGATCCAAGTAGATCATAATTATTACAACGAAATAAAGTTAACAGAAGCAAATGCTGTTTGCAAGGTACATTCAACAAACAAAAGCACAACTATGAGAATATTTTCGATACTTCAATGCATATTTGCCACTACAATCGCAAGGTACATTTTACCCATTAAATCATTATTAAGCCCCTTATTTAACTCATTCAAAAATATTTATTCACATCAATTATCTTCGTATTGCAAATTATCAACAACTTTACAACTATATCAGAAAGTACAAACGGCACATATAGATGATGTACCACATACATACATACATACATACATACATACATACATACATACATACATACATACATACATACATACATATATATATATATGTATGACGATGTAATCCAATATGGACGACGATGTCACGTGATTTAGTTACTCTTTTCCAGATAAATATAATAATTCCTCTAGCTCCAACGAACTGACACAATTTCCAGTACTCGGTAAATAAAAATAACTCAAAAAGCAGACACAACTTAAAATTATTAAAGCCCAACATCTACTGAACCGTTCTCTCCCAAACAATAATTTAAATACCCGTTTTTACGTGATTTTTTGGAAGGCCATAGAACAAACGTACGATCATTTAAACACGTACGCACGGAAAGATCCAGATAAGAATCAGGCACTTCTCACCCCCCCAGAACTAAAAATAAAAAGATGTCCTTGGAAAACAACCAATCATTTCTAAGGCCTGTTTATCACTCTGAAGGAAGTACAAAAAATGAGGCCAACAATTTTTGTTTACAAGAAAAGCAAATGTCATAGAGATGTTCTAGAATAATCTCCCAATTAATGCATTTTAAACCCAAAATGACAAATTTGGATCTGACAATTTTAAAAAAATGATTTAAATCAAATATACGTATCACCTTCCCCCATAAAATAAAAAGAATGGTTTATATGATAAAGCTTTCTTTTTATCACAAACCCATTTACATCTGAGGTTAAAAAAACCTCATATAAATTACACAGAGTATATATTATTTTTTACACGGGAAAGAGCGTCTGCGATTATATTATCTAGAAATAGCCTCAACCTTTTAACTTGTCCATGTCATACAAAATGTCCTAAGAAAGTCACACTAGCACGGCAGAACTCACTTTTAGATAAATTAATTGTCAAACATACATCAGTGAGTCTGTCAAAGAATTTTCGAATTGTTGCTAGATGTTCTATCCAGGTGTCGTTGTAGATGATGATGTCACAATGTTCTAGACCAGAGATGATCATTTTTATGAGACGTTGAAATGGACTTTCTTTATATTGGTAAAGTCCATCTGGAGTCACAAATGCCGAGATTTCCTTTGCTCTTTCAGTTAGTGGAATCTGCCAAAATCCTTTCAGAAGGTCAAATTTGGGGACATACTTGGCATTCCCAATTTTATCAATACAATCGTCAATTCTTGGTAATGGGAATGAATCTGTTTTTGTCACTCTGTTCACCTTCCTATAATCAGTGCACATATGGAATATTTGATCTGGTTTTGGAACAAATATGCATGGTGAACTCCAATCACTTTTACTGAGCTCGATAAAATCATTCTCCAGCAAATATTGAATTTCCTTTTTTAAGTATTCCTGTTTGAGTGGATTCATCCTGTATGGATGTTGTTTAATAGGTTTGGAATTTTGTTTGTCCTTGTAAGAATACCTGGACATAAGTGCTCATATTCAAACAACATCCGTTTCAGTTCATTTCCCTCCTGCATTTGCAAGTGTGAAAGTTTCTGGTCTAGATTTTTCATAATTTCTGAATCACAAAGATTCGTCATTTCAATATCAGTCATCATTTCAATATCAGTAGAATCTGATGATATTCCTTCACTAAGTGGGACAGGTAGAACTAAATTAATTACATGTTTAACATGGCTATCTCTTTCAATATACTGGTACTCCTATAATTTATTTAGATCCCAGGAGCACTAATACTATAATTTAACTAATTCATTTCGTCTTAACTTTGTAAGGGCCGTAATATCTAATCTGAAGAAAAGTAAGAAGAATGAACAAGAGTAACACAATTTCATTATCAGACTCAAAAGTTCTTTCTTTCAAACCGTAGTTTCATTTTTAACTTGAATTGCTGAATGCCCAATTCATTCATAGCTTGCTGGAAAATTCAAGACATGAAGTTTGAACCTGGATCAAACTGAATAGATTTGGGAAGGCCATACTGAGTAAAAATTTTTTTTATCAAAGCTTCTACTATTGTTTTATATTTTATATTCCTTGCTTCTGGAAACCTTGTTGACGCACACATAATGGTCAAAAGGTATTGGTTACCTGACTTGGTCTTCGGTAAGGAACCTACACAATCTACCATAATTCTTCTAAATGGTTCGTCAAAGGCAGGAATAGGTTGCAGATAAGCCTTAGGTATCTTCTGATTGGGTTTACCTACCATTTGACAAGTATGACAAGATCTACAGTATTTGGTAACATCCCTTTTGATTTTTGACCAATAGAAGTGAGTCAAGATCTTGTGTTAAGTTTTATTAATTCCTAAATGACCAGCCAGAGGAGTTTCATGAGCCAGATTAAGTATATCCTGTCTGTAAGGCTTGTAAAGTGACTGTCGTTTATCACACTGATTATAATAGAGAGAATGAGTTGTTAAAAGAGGATCACTATGATCAATACCTTCTGATTGATCCAAACAAGGAGTAAAAGTGACCTCATCAAAAGCCAGACATATACACGTGTCAGCTAAAGGAATACTGAATTCATCAACATAAGCCTGACCTATGCATATGTCAGCTAAAAGAATACTGCCTGCGCCAACATAAGCCTCAAGAGCTTTCTTTGCCATAGCTCTGGTAACTACACAAGCTTGAAATATATCAGGAAATTGTTTTTTCAATTGGATCAACTTTCTGATCCAAATTAGGCTTGTCAGTTACAAGTGGATTAACTACAACCTTGTCTCCAGCTAAGTCGTTGCCTAGCAATAAATGCATGCCCTAAACGGGTAAAGCCGAGACTGTTCCGATTGTCACAGGTCCTGACACTAAGTCTGATGACAAATTTACACAATGGAGAGGAACATTAACAAAGCCGCACTCTACTCCCTGAATAAGAACACTTTCATTAGAAGAAGACTTCTTAGAAAAAGGCAAAGTACCTGATAATGAAAGACTCTCCTGTAACCCTTAAAATTTAATTGGGGTGGGATTGGCTGAATCACCCAGAAGTGATATAGAACCCTTCGATATGAATGGTTCATAATTCTCAATAATAAAATCAGACTGGGATTTATTAGACCCAACAAATGTATTGCTTTCAATACATGACCGTGACCTTGACATCTTAGAAATAAGAGCATTTGGAACAGGTCTGTCTTGATTCTGATGCCTATTTTTCAATTTGTAGCAATCAGAAATAACGTGCCCTTATTCTTGCAATAGGTACACGTCGGAAGAGACAAAGATTTAGAATCAAACGTTTCTGAAGTTTGATTTTTGAAAGTTGTGTTAGTTTGAGTTTTAGAAGGGCTTGAATTAGGCGGAATTCCTTTTCTGCCAGAAGATTGTTAAGGAAAAGTCTTGTTAATAAAAGGATCTTTATGTGTCAAAGAATATTCGTCAGATGCTCGAGCAGCATTCTCTAAAGTTTCAATTCTATGCTCATCAAGATAAGACTTAACATCACTATGGACACAGTTTTTGAACTCTTCAATTAATAGAATTTGCTTGAGATTTTGATAATCTTGTTCGACTTTTTTGGCTAAGCACCATCTATCAAACAAATGCGCTTTTTCTCTAGCAAATTCGACATGAGTTTGTCCAGCTTCTTTTCTGTAATTTCTGAACTTTTGCCGATAAGCTTCAGGGACTAACTCATAACCCCTTAGAATGCATTCTTTAACCACATCATTGTCACCACTTTGCTGAACGGACAGTGAAAAATAAATATCACTAGCGCTACCAGTAAGTACACATTGTAATAACTGAGTCCAATTTTCTCTTGGCCACTTTAAATTTTCTGCAACTTTCTCAAAACGAATGAAGTATTTGTCTACTTCTTCTTCTCTGAAAGGCGGCACTAATCTAATATTTTTTGTTAAATTAAAAAATAAATTTGGATTTGAAGTATGATGGAGTTTTCACTTGCCAGCTCTAGTTCTTTCATTTTTATTTGATAGTCTCTTTCTTCTCTCTCTCTCTCTCTCTCTCTCTCTCTCTCTCTCTCTCTCTCTCTCTCTCTCTCTCTCTCTCTCTCTCAATCCGCATCTGCTCTTTTTGTAATTCAATTTGCCTTTCTTTCTCCTCTCTCTCTCTCTCTCTCTCTCATACTGTCTTTTTTCTCCTCTTTCTCTCTATCAATCCGCATCTGCTCTTTTTGTAATTATATTTGATTTTCTTTCTCCTTTCTCTATCTTTTTCATATTGTAATTGTCTTTCTTGAAATTCCAGCTTCTTCAACTCTATTTCCATCTGAAATTTTAATTCTAATTCCTTTAGTTTAATGTCCAAGTCTGATGTATACTTACTCACCGAAATCAAAGCACTTGTTCCAACACATCCTGTTCTACCAAATATTGAACCAAAATTGTTTTGATATCTTGTTTCGTTAAAGAAGCCTTGACTTCAGAAAGATCATATTTTCTGGCAAGCTGAGTCAACTCATCTTTTTTGAAAAGATCTAATTGCTCCTGGGTAGGATTAGAAAGAAATATTTCTACCTGAGATGTCATTTTAATACAAGCATGTCAGTCTCACTAAAGATTTAAAATTTTCAAAAAGTAGGGGAATTCATATTTCAAGCAAATGTTTTCTGAGAAAAATTCTAGCTAAATTCCAATTTATCTCAATCCCGAGACGAGATCCCAATTTCTATGTTACGTACTTATGCTCGAATAAGCAGCAACAGAGAAAGAGTGAAAACTAACAAGCTTATAAAACTTTTCAAACAATTTATTAAGTACAAATATTTTCATAAGAGAAAAAAATAAACTTACGGTTTTAGAGAAACAAGTCCGAAAATAATCCAATATATAATTCACAAAAAATAATCCATTAATGGAATTGCAAGAGTCCTGATAAATAAATGTCCTAATAGTTCCCGGTTCGAATAATGACAATGTAATCCAACATGGACGACGATGTCACGTGATTTAGTTAGTTTTTAAAAAAAAATAATATTCCAAATAAAAATCAATGGGCACATATTCTTTTCCAGATAAATAAAATAATTCCTCTTGCTCCAACGAATTGACACAATTTCCAGTACACGGTAAATAAAAATAACTCAAAAGAAGACACAACTTAAAATTATAAAAGCCCAACATCTATTGAACTGTTCTCTCCCAAACAATAATTTAAATACCTGTTTTTACGTAAACAAGGGATCACGTGATTTTCTGGAAGGTCATTGAACAAACGTACGATCATTTAAACACGTACGCACGGAAAGATCCAGATAAGAATCTTCTCACCCCCCAGAACTAAAAATATAAAGATGTCATTGGAAAACAACCAATCATTTCTAAGGCCTGTTTATCACTCTGAAGGAAGGTCAGAAAATGAGGCCAACACTTTTTGTTTACAAGAAAAGCAAAGGTCATAGAGATTTTCTAGAATAATCTTTTAGGAAATTCTGTTTATGTAAATTTCAAAATTGTATTCATTTAAACATACTAGGGTGTTGATATAAATCAACTCGTATATTCTTTGCGGATATGTATGTACAAATGGCAATGAAACCAACAGTGAAATTCATTTTCCCAAAAACTATTACAGAGTATAAATTTTCTATTTGAATAAGGACTTGTCATGTTTGTACTTCTCTGTGACGATGCTCTCAGTTTTGTAACAGCAAACTCCTAAGTTCGAGGCAGTAATGCTACTTAGAAACAGCTGGAAACAAAAGCGTGCAATTGTTTGGTGGTATAATAAAGCCTCAGGCGAATCATTCAAGCTTGAATTCCAATTTAGAAAAACATGCATCAGCTCTTTTACATCAATTAAAATTTGCTAATAATTAGATATGTACTCTTTGAGTACATTTCCCTTTCCCCAGATCCAAGTTTCTGATCCGTAATACTAGCAAAACTGAGAAAAAGCTGTCTTGGATTAATAACGTCTTTGAGGAAGCCTGTACATCTCTACAATACTATGTTAGCTACTCTGCTATTGGTCAGGACGTGGCTCTTGATGAATACAGTGTTCTATATTTATATCATAACGTTGTTAATTTACTATTTTCAATATACTGAAGAATCATTTGAAGCTCAGAAACGTTTCTTCAGGATGGGTTCCACATTAGTTGAATTCTGACCGGTTAAAATCGCCAAACAGTTACTCGCCAGATATGAATGAGTGACAAATGACGTTTGAATGAGACTGTCACATATGTTGCAAGATGGATTTACATTTATGAACCCGACAGAAAATAAAATAATGAAGTTTTGAAAGAGTAGGATGACAAATCCCTAACAGTAGTCTGACAGAGTTTTCAACATATTACATTAATTTAATAGCCCAGTCGTCCAAAATACTCACGCATGGCTCTCTTTGTGTCACTTGACATTTTAGGTCTCGAAAATGTTGCCAAAAGTCGTGGAACAATACCGAATCACCGGTTGGCGCATCGGTATCTGTGATATCCATCTGCTCTATGAAAACACATTGGCGCGTAAATTAACAAATTAACCGTCGTGCCATTTCCTCAAGGACCACTGTCACGGTACAGGAGAGACCAGATGTTAGCATGGGTATGTTAAACCCTGAGACTATAATTTCTCGCCGGCAAAAGGTCTGAGGAGTCCAGCGAGCTTAATTGACATAGCCATAAACTCTAGGCGCGCGGTTTATTTTTTGCCAGTCAGTTGCGTAACCTTGTTCACAGGTAAGTGGCGATTTATTGTTGGAACAAGGCATTGTCCAATTTTTATCGTAAACATCTTTGACAGACGGTTAGGAGGGGCAATATCTGATCATTAGGAACCAACCTCCAATCGGAATTGAGTTAGGCGTGTCAGACATTAGAATCTTAAGTTTAAGTATCTCATCTTGAGACTCAAAACGTTAGTAGTGTTTCAAATATTTGGCGGGACAATGCAAATAACCTACTCCGCGAGCATTCGTAATGGCGGATTTATTCAAGGAATAGTCAGAAAGCTTCGAAACTGGTCAGTTATTATTTGCTTGATTGTTGTGAAATATTACTGCAAAGTAAGTGTACTTTAATTATTGCAGAATATCTATATATCTGAGTATTTATAAAATCACCATTGTAGTTTGATTCATTAGTAGTGTTTGATATACATGCGTATTTTGAGATATGAGTAACGTGATGTGTAGAATTAATATTGTAATTCGTTATTGGGTTAATTCGTAGTAACCTCATGCGTAAGCTCATTGCTACGTAACACACACTAACATTAGTGTCAGCAGATAGGTCATTGCCTATATCAGAACATGGATGTGCATATCTGTGTACACTTATAGAAGTGCAATGTACACAAATGGGTCTGATTATATGATATTGTTTTGTATATAATAAGATTTAGAATTTATATATATACCGTGTACACTTAGCAGAGAGAATGTGTATTTCGATGGGCACGAACGCGTCACCAGAAAACGGCAATGGCCTATCTGTTGACACTAATGTTAGTGTGTGTTACGTAGCAAAAGGTATATGCTTTGCTAAAGTCCGTGTATGTATTCTTCAGAAGCTTTTAGGGACCAGTGGGAATTACTCTGTGATATGGTCCGAGTCTCAGGGAGACAAAGGGAAGACCTTTTAGCGATCAGAGGGAATTACCCCAGATATGGTCAGAGTCTCTGGAAAACAAAATGAAGACGTTTTAGGGACCAGAGGGAAGTACCCAGTGCAGTGGTCCGAGTCTCTGGGAGACACAAGATAAGGAGTTTGAGGGACCAGAGGGAATTACCTAGCTGTGGCCCGAGTCTCTGGGAAACAAAAGAGAGAAGGAATGACAGAGGGAGAAGTAGAAGGGACATTGGAGGAAGACAAAGAAAAACAGAAGTAACATACAGATGAGTAGGACTCAGGAGAGAAGGGAAAATTTCATAACCTAATTCAAAGGATGAACTAGGCCGTCACTTGGTGGAGTGATCTGATATTAGCTGAATTGTATTTGAGAGATTACTGTTTGAATTATATTAACTTGTTGTTATTTAAATTTCAATTTGTATATTCATTAATTTAACTGTTGGCACCGCTGACTGGGGGCTCAGAGCTTTGCATCTCTCTAGCACTACTTCAATTTCTAACAAAAACCAGCAAGGGAGGGTATTCTATGTTAATTTAAATAAATTGGAAGCACCCCACCCCAAAAAGGGAAGCAGCCTAGACCTTTACAAGCACAGCATGCAAACTTTTCTGTTTTTTTGTGTACAGTTTTGTTTTAGCTTCAAGTGATTTATGCCTTAAACCCCGATATAAAATATTTACTGAGTGGCAGAAAATTTGATATCCACCATGTGGTTTGAAGTGTGGTTTTCTAGTACCTGAACAACATATCAAACTGCATATACAAAATGGACTTTAATAATTGGAGAATTATACTGAAAAAGGACAAAGAGGACCATGGGAATTACTTTACAAGGATGCATTGACGTATTGTTTACTAAGATGGAACTTGTTTGAACAGCCTACTAATGTTAATAACTTTATAATTACTCCTTGCATTTACATTATCTTGCAGACCAATTACACTACACCGTGCTCAAGTCTTTCTCAAACATGAAATGGAAGCTACAGAAGAATCGGAAGGCGAATAGAGTGGTTATCTTATGTCATTGTTTGAACTCGTAAAGATGTAATCCATGAGTTATCATACCAGAATGTGCTGTAAACGTTTCCGTGAATTAATTCCTATATTCAGACATCAAACCAATGTAACCATACGATTCTTGATTGTAAGGGTTATCGATTCACTTTACAATAAAAAAAATCCATATATGTTACCATAACAATTATAACTGCTGATAAACGGACATGTGGCAGAAAAGCGAAACTCACGCTTTGCTGATGAAGGCGATAACAGCCACATTATATCAAAATTTCGTGAGAACTGATTTAAAAAATATAGATTCTATAGAAAAGCGTTCAGAGAAGGCCACGGTATGGAAATCATTTATTGCAAACAGCGGACAGGCATGAAAGCAATAACGACAATGGGACACTTAATGATGTTGCTGAGTTTGGTGTTTTATGGCACAGCAACACAAATAGGTTACTTAGAAAGAAGGCAATTGGAGTAAGGCCTTGCTTCACGACATAAAAAGATAGCCAATGCAAGTTTATCTGATACTACGATTCGAACCCGCACCCTTTCAGTTACGAGTCAAACACACTAAACAATGAGCCACTCGCGCCTCCTAGAAGTTTCATACTTACTAATAAACTAGAATAGACAATGTAAATAATCAAAGCATTGTGATTTAAAATATATATCTCGGATAGAAAAGTATGTGCAACAGTAGCTTTACTATTTTTATGACTTGAAGTAAATTTGTTCCATAATTTTTAATAACAGCATATAATTGAAAATCCTTCAATCGCAGACTAATTTGTTGAATTCGTCATTATCACTAAAAATGCCAAAGTCTCTGTAACCTTCAATCGCAGACTAATTTGTTGAATTCGTCATTATCACTAAAAATGCCAAAGTCTCTGTAAATGCTAATGGCAAATCAAAGAAACGAAATTATAAATATGCCCAGTAAATTGTCTCGAAAGTACACATTCAAAAGTCAATATTAAGTCAGAAGAGAAATGTCCAATAAATTATACTGCTGAAACTTTGTGCTGATGAAAAAACAAAATGAAATAAAGAGAGAACTCTTTGGTGTAATTATTTATTTACTAACTTTCAAACTACCACTTTATTTTTAAATTCATTTGACGCACGCTAGTTTGATTTGAAGCCAATATTTCTAATTTTATTAGTTTGTGCCGATAATCTTTTAAATCTATTTGAAGGTAACAAAGAGCTATATTATTAAGGATAATTTTCTAATCCAATTAACTGTTCAATGTGCGTATACGAAATGTGTTAGGACAGTAGCAATAGAAAGGCAAGGTCCTGTTTGCATGCAAATGAACATGTAATTTCGCGATGACAATGTCCTCTGATTTCATACAGAAAACACAATTTAGCTAACGAGTCAGAAGCCACGATGAAACCAAAATGGAGATGTTATGTACAATCTAGTTAGACATTTCCTCTTTGTAGGTTCTACGAGTATCATGTTCACCCGGTCTTTTCCCGGGTTCTTCCTCCACCAATTGTACTGGCGCCATGTATAGCATATCATGTGCTGAGAGATGGCGTTAAGCTCACAACAATAAAAAACAACATGTGTTATCTACAGTAGAGATATCAGTCGTAAATTTTGAGACAAGACTTCTGCTTTGTACTTACTGCCACGTATTGTAATCAAGCTTGATAATTGAAAGTTGGATATTATTTATAAATGGCGTGATGCTATAGCAGGCTAACTTGATAATTGGTAGTTGAATATTGTTTATAGATGGCGTGATGCTACAGCAGGCAAACTTGATAATTGGTAGTTGGATATTGTTTATAAATGGCGTGATGCTATGATAGTTAAAGTTGATAATTGATGTTGGCTTTTGTTTATAAATCGCACGATGCTATATCAGCCAAACGTGACAATTGGTAGTTTAATATTGTTAATAAATGATGTAACGCAGCTAAAATACTCCATACCAAAAGTATAGGGCTTCAATGGGTTGATGGATTATGGGTTGTGGCAGGGTGATCAAACTTTATGGCTGAAAATATGAAGAGTGATGAAATTACGTTCTGCATTTTGTTTTCATGTTAAACTCGTCTATACAAGATACTTACTTTCAAGGCAATTTATCTCAATTGTGTAAATTATTTATTTGAGATCTTTTTCGGAATGCATTATAACGTTTAAAACAAACACATACGCCAAAGACATGGTAAAGTCTTGAGAAAGTAGTTAGAAAGGTTTTCACTTTTATGATTTGATCAGGACTGTATACAAGTCGAATATATACATGAATCAAGCATATGCGATGGGTCCAGTAGCATTTGTCATCAAAATATTATAATATTTTATATTATATTTCTATATTTTGTGTATTGGTGACAGAGCTTTCGTAACATTTTTTTATTGCGATGCAAATATTGAATGTATTTCTTACTACCGCAGAATGTTACCGGTCTCGTAAATAACAATTCTGGTTAATTCACGAATTGCGTTTGATCCGGAACTGTTTTGTCTGGAATAGCAGTAAAAGATTCAGCACAAGGAAATAGAAAAAGTAAATACATTAAAATTTCATCGCAATAGAGAAATCAACTAAAATGAAATAATGATAGATCAGAACATTGAGTAAATACCAGCATATATGTTGAACAAATATATAAAGTAAAAGACCCACCAATAAACATGATATGCCTTAGAACCTATGAAACGGGACACGCCATCTCAAGTCATATGTAAATTTTGATGACTGTAACGAATAGCTGATTTTTCAATCACATTTAAATATATACACAGTTCCCATAGCCCAAATAGCAATACATATCTCCGCGATTCTTCCACGGAGAACAAATATCTGTATTGAAATCAATAAATACTGACAAAACATCCGTCGATGCAAAGACTAAAAACATAATATAGTTATTTCCATCGATTGCAAGAAAAAGCAATATGACATAATATGCAAATCACATGTTAAAGGACAATACAAATAAACACGTGCCATGACTTTTTAACGTCATGCATATTCTATCGAGAAGACGATTTTATATCGCCCTCGATATTAAGCGACATGCGTTTAGTACAGGTTTTTGAAAACTACGAACTATTGGTCGCCATGGTGTACTAGCGAATGCTTGTTTAACGAGATCAATTACAACGGTTCCCCATAGGAATTACGTACACATTTTCCTGCCCCCACCATTCCTAACGTCCCGTACAGTGACACACGGGTTATCCATAACTTACATTTAGCATCTTCCTCCTTCACTGCTTGACTGCATACATACATTGTGGTCAGAACATATTTTACTATGACATTCTAATAAAATTTCGTACATAAGATATTTGACCTACACCCAGCGAGACTATGGGTGGAAGCCAAATAAGACACCCTTGTCGCAAATCGCAACCACAATAACTACTCATTTTAGCGACTTCCACCAAGCAGTTTAGGAAGAGAAGTGATAACAGACAGATTGACAGACGGTAGAGATAGCAATATCCATGTCTAAAGCGTGAGGATAAGTATCACACTAAGATTGTTCATTCAAAGGGAATATCTCTTGAAGACTAGTCTATTCTTTATAAAAAAAAATATGGTAAACTAAAGTTTATAAAGAATTCAAGCTTAACATCTCAAGATATTTTATAAAATTCCAGATTAAAATCTTAATTGTCGTCAAGTAAAAAAAAAGCTTCATATTTTAAGGATCAGATGAAAATTAAACAACAATATACACAACTAAGCATTTGCTTGTTCTATCTCGTATTACGTCAATCAATTACTTAGTTTACACATGCATCTCTCTTTTTCTCAATAATATGTCGGGACTACACAAAAAGATTGAAATCTAAGGTAGTATGAGTCCATGTAAATAATGCTGTAACAAGTTCATGCTTTTAATCAACGTTGCAAATGTCGAAAGAAACTAACAAGACATGGATTAAGAATTGTGTAGTCTAGAGTAAACAAAGTGAAGTGATCATTTCGGGATTACACATCGACATCTGCTAAGAGCAATAACTCTCGTAATTAGGCCCTAGCCACATGTACTATCACGACATAAGCGAAATGCATAATTAATATATTCTGTAAAAGATTGAATAATGAATAATCCACACATGAATATCAATAAAGATGTATCTCTTTATGAACCATCATGCTTGCAAGCCAGGCTGAATAAAGAGAAAGACTGTATGTGTGCGGATTTGACCTGGGTAAAAGACTTCAAATATAAAACGATTGCGTTGGATTCTATAAACAGCACAGACGACGAATACTTAAAAAAAATGAGATAAAAAAATATTTAAAAAATTTGAATATAGAAATCTTACTTATTGGGCGTCTCAAACAAGGCTATGGATTCTATCTTGGAATGGAGTTTGTGGTCGCCAACTATTTGTTCGTAGCTGGATGATTGTTTCTGACGCCGTGTACAGAGTCTCCATAATATGAAAACTATGGTAACGATTGCTAGCACTCCAAACAGGCATCCAACAACTATCGCTACGACTGGAACTGAAAAAGCCAAAAAAAAAAATGGTTTTGGCTTTCAGGAAAAAAAAGACTTAAAAATTATCAGGGATGTGAGGAAAAAGAAAAACAACACATTTTACTTTAACTCAACTTTTCAAAGCATTTGTGAACAAGCGCTTAAATATTAACAAAATTATGTGGTCATACAGACAATTAGATAGGACATATGTACAAATAATCGTAGGCAATTCAGGCATGAAAATGGACACAAAGACATGAACAAGTACATAAGTACGGACTAAGCTGATGTGGAAAGAGGTTTGATTATATTCCAAAAATTGGCACGTAAAGCCATTTCAATGTACAGAATAAATTTTCTAGCATTATTTTGCTGACCTGCATTTTGTTGCCAAATGGAGCTACATAATATACACAAATTCTGTTTCCATTAAGACCTTTAATTCTAAAGAATTCTATAGCAACACACACACACACACACACACACACACACACACACACACACATACATACATACATACATACATACATACATACATACATACATACATACATACATACATTACAAAATCATTTTCAAATGGGTTGATTTCAATTTTGACAAAAGACCTTCAAACGTATACCCTGTGGCATAAAAAAGGACTGCACTTTCTGCAAAATCAACTTGTCTTCTCGTAATTCATTAAACGAGTCCCCAAAACCTGTATTGATACAGGTGCTCGTATAGTTTTTATTTTATTTTATACAATCAAGGGGACAACACGTTCTCATTTCAGCTCTGATATTCAACAATTTGGACTACAACGTTTGCTTAAAATGAATAGCTATCCGTTTTCTAATTCGGGTTTTCTAAGAATATTCCTACCCCATTTTTTCATGTTTAGACATTTAGGTTGGGATGTGGGGTCACTGCAATTTCATTTCGAAAATAACATATGGTACTCACTTACTAGTGGGCCTAGCAAATTTAAACTTATGTTATATCGACTCATATCTGCATGAAATTGATAGGAAAATTATTATTTATTTTCTCAGAAATGACAGTATTATAATCGTTATATATTTAATCAGCTGATGACTAGACGAAACTACGGCATTAAGGAAACCTGACATTGTGTTTGTCATTTGCATTACTATTCACATGACTTTACTTACAACGACACATCTATCATATCTCTGTGTTAGCATATATTTTGATTGCAATTGCTTAATTTGCGTCTAAAACATATATAATCACACGTATAGTTTATGTTTGTTTGGAATCTCGGGATATATGTTTTGTATGAGACCTCAAGGTGTAATAGTGACGGAAGTTATTTACAATAGTTCGAGACAGAACAGCACATACATGCAATTTACTTATATATGCTTTTGCTTTGTGGGTATCAAAAAGAAATTACGAAGTTTTGGATCGCTGACTAATTTGGACAATAGCAGAAAGCAACGCAACATTCAATTTTTTCACCACTCCAACCTAGAAAATGTGCTTCGGATTAGCATGATTTTCGTTGCATGGTTATTTCATATACATATGAAAATCCTTGTTCGTCCTGTTTCGCATTTTGTATATGAAACAATAATTTATATTATCTTTATATTAAAATATTATATAACGATATATGCAAATACTAATATTAATTACTTATGACCATATGCCTGATTTTGACACGTCTGTCCCAAGCTGCACTCAGCAATTCAACAAATACATGGCTAAATTCGTTGGGAAGTCTCCCCATATAAGGTTAACCTCCGCTTGGTACTTTATGACAACATACAAGCAGCGTGAGCAGAAAATAAAGACTCCATAAAATTAACATGATTATTATTAAAAAAAAGGCTTGGGTAAATCGGCATAGATACCAAAGACGGTTGCAAAAGTATATATAATCAAGGACTTATCCGTTTCAAGCGAAGGTTATGACATGCAAATCATCCCCTCTGACTTTCTCACTTCCTGTCAAATCGAATCAAATTGCAACAAAAGGTCACCAAAATTTAATATTGGCTGGGGTCTTAGAGACTTAAATGTGAAAAGGCTAGAAGAAATTGCAACGGTTATGAGCCAGGAGCATTCACTCATACAAATTTGGTGGCAGGTCCCCAATCAAGAGTTAAGAAGGATAGTGTTAAAGCTCCTGACCAGGTACATATATTCTCTTCGATACCTTTTCTTTGAATGTTTTTAAGCAGTCTTTGAGGCAATAGCCAAGTTCAACATTTTCTTGCAAAATACATTACTCACTATCAAAATATGATCACTATATTTTATGATCTTCGTCCTATGTTCTTTTATGTATAAATATATATTTTATGTTCGCCCATTTCCATAAATAAGTCCTGCGATCGCCTTCTTGTTGCGTGACAAGATACAATCAGCTCTCGTTGGCAAGAAGGAGCGCGTTGGAATGTCATAGAATAAGATGGCATTAAGGGACCATTGATAACCTCAAATGCGTGCAGACAATTTCTTTTTATTCATGATTATTTTGGTTAACTACCTGTTGGTCACATTCGCGGTAAAGGAATAAAACATGAAACATGAAAATGAATATTAGAATTTTCACACGTCTTGCTTTGTGAAAATCATTGGACAGAAACAAGAACAAACCTAATAACCAAAAGGACATAAAGGGAATTCAAAACCCTGAAAACGTTTCAACAAAGTAAAAAGATTTAATAGGTTATAATTATTATTATTATTATTATTATTATTATTATTATTATTATTATTATTATTATAAGATCTATCAATAATAAGATAAATTAATAGGTTTAAAAAAAAAACGTTGAATTTGTGTTTTTTTTCCACCTGGCACAATAAATTTTGTATTTTTAGATTTGATAATAAAACAAATCTCGTTAGTAATCTCCAGAACTTATGGTGTTATATCAACAATACATTGCTAAATATTATTCGACTTCTCTCCTTCCAAGTGTACAAATAACACGAGTAAAATAATAATCAGACGGAACCATCAGTTTTAGATACCAGCATCTTGGCATGGCTTGAAATATCCAAAGAAATGTGATCTGTCAATGATAATACAATGTAACTTTTATTTCACCTGAAAAGTATAACAGCATATATTTTTGACTTTTGACATTTTGATATTAAAACGAATCCCATGTGACGTAATGTAATTGACACACAAACCAAGCCAGTCACTAAAATACGCATAATACGTCGGCAGATCAATGTGTGAGATGGACATAGGTTTCGCCCAACAACAATAACCTTGATTTTCCAAGACACTGAGAAAGATCTGACAGTACAAGACCGTACCTTAAACATAAACATAAGCGAATACGTATAAACCAGTTACATAAAGAGATAAAACCGAGTAATCTCTAAATAATATATAATAAAATTTATATGGTCAAATACAGTACAATTATGGCATTAAATGTATTTAACTCCCAATACATTTATGCCTATTATGTAATTGTCGAGTTTATTTTGTGAATTATGTCTATTTCTCTGGAGACCCTCTCGAAGAGGAAGTATTCTGCCAACATCTAACGCTCTCGAGGACAACAAATACTTTTCGAAATTTATTTGGTAACTATGAACAATTTTAATGTATTATTTGTGGGTTTAATCTCTCAGAAGTTTGCAAAGCATGAACTGGAAAGAAACTTCCATCTTAAAAATGTCACATGATGTTTATTTAATCTGATTTTAATGTTGATTGAAAACATGTTCACCAACCCTCACAGTGCGATGAATTCTAGGCTACAACCACAGCCCACAAGGCTTATTGAGCAATTCACAACGACCAGTAACGCCTACTTCCTTCAAAAACCTAAGGTACTTAAGTACAGTAAAATGTACCAGTCCTTTTAAAAAACTCAAAGGTACTTAGGTACAGTAAAATGTACCAGTCAAGTAAAAAAAACTCAAATGTACTTAGGTACAGTAAAATACACCAGTCCAGTTAAAAAAACCTAAAAGGTACTTAGGTACAGTAAAATGTACCAGTACAGTAAAAAAAAAACTCAAATGTACTTAGGTACAGTAAAATACACCAGTCCAGTTAAAAAAACTCAAAGGTACTTAGGTACAGTAAAATGTACCAGTACAGTAAAAAAAACCTCAAATGTACTTAGGTACCGTAAAATGTATGAGTCCAGTTCAAAAGATGATATTAGCTCGGAAATGAATATTTACGAGCTAGAAGTCAAAATATATGCATTGTTCGTCATTCGATCAGGAATACAATATAGCCATACTGCGATTGACAAATAGGACACTGCAACCAGTGTATGTTTCTTACATAATAAAATGACAAATTACCACGATAATGAACGTGGTATGCATAAATATAAGGTTTTATATATATATATATATATATATATATATATATATATATATATATATGTATGTGTGTGTGTATATTCAAAATGCTGCTTTTAGGGATGTAGGTTTGGGATGAGTGTTCATCTTCTTTAAACTTTTGCGTACGAAACGTTAAAGAGTAAAATAATAATTACAATATGTGACATTAATTGCCTAGCGGCATGAAAATTCCTAGATTATTTTATGGTTCCTCGATTAAATGTCATGACATAAAGAAACTCCATACATCATTTCTTAATGTAGACACTTGAGTCAGACTTTCAATTTCGTGATCAAGAACTTTAGGGTACACTGTGTCTGACTCCTCTGTCATTAAATTTGAAAAAGCAGCGTATATTGACCAACCCAAATGTTCTATTTACACATTTTAAGTAAGAGTTCTAACTCAAGAGCGACACAATGTACAGTAAAGCTTTAGTTTTAGCTTTATATATTGCCAGTTGCAAACTATGTTACTTTTGATTGGCTGAGAGCAAAAGCTTAACTTCAAAGTCAAGCTGACGGTTGTTTGATTGCCAAGCTTAAGATCGAAGATCATGAAACTATTAAGTCTTAACTTTTGCAGCCAGTAACAAAGCATTTTACTTTTGAAACGCTGATTTCCTTTGGCTAAAAATGGAAAATAAATATCGAAATTGAGCTCACGATTTCATGCTTTTCAGGATAGACTTCTCTACTTTATAGATAACGCAGGAGGGTTTCGCTGAAATCCCTTCTTGTCTTGTGATATTGAGTTATAGCAGCAGAGAGGGTGTATCGGACAACATTTTTAGACAAGTTTTCACTGAAATCACGCTTAAAATCAATGAAACCAATGACATCAGACCCAAAAGTCAATGACATCAGGTCCCAAATGTGTGTGTGAATCATGGATTAGGTCCAAAAAAAAAATATGAAAAAATCAATGAAATTAATGAAATCAAAAACTTTTCAACTATTACATTTTTTGGGATAAAGGGACTACAACATCGTTGTCACTCACCCTCTCTGCTGCTATGGGTTAACCGAATATTTGATCCAGTCCGATACGATATCGTGTTCCAGACCTTGTCTGGGGGACGAAAATCACTACGATTTCACAAACAGACTAATTTGTAAAACCTCCTCTTGTAAATCAATCAGATTATTAGACTGGTCAGTGAGTTTGAAATTAATTCTGGTTAATGAATTATTATGACATCGCATATAGACTGGATTCACCGGGGACTCAATTATTAAAAACCCTGGAGGAGCTGTTGGTGCAAATGAATACAAAATATATCCCTGCTGAGCTTGATTTGATCGTTCTAAATTTATTTGATAGCTTCCTTCGATCACATCACATACTAAATTGAGCGCAGTCACCGTTGAAATATTCACATTGAACGGAGCAATATGCCTACCACCACCATCTGGGTCATTATTATGGGTCAGGATAGTTGTTTGTGGTTGTGATGGTGTTTTTTTCCACGTATCATGGATTTTTTTGAAACCTTCATCGATGGCATCATCGAGAGATTTTTGTAGTTCTGAGATATTATATCCTGGAAGTTTGAATGTTGGAATATCTCCTATGCGGATCCTATATTCTATTGCAAATAAATCTCTTGTTTTAGGACTACTGTCACCTAATACTTCTTGAATAATTTGTGAATGAAATGTTTCCATGTCATTGATGATTTTGTTACATGTTTCTACGACACTGATAAATTCATCTCGGGTGAGAGTGCCGGATCTAAGAGATATAAACAACAACGAAATATCGTTATTGAAAGCTGTGAAATTTTCAGTGATTTTATCCCGGTTAGCAAGATGATGAATAAGTCGTACTCTTTCATCATATTCTACTCTAATGAAAAAATATGACTTATCATAATATCTATAGCTTTTTATTGGATTATCAGATTTTATCCTGTCTGTGATATAATCGGTTTTTTGTGGTTCTGGTAATTTAACGGTTTTTCCACCGGGTGGTAATTCAGGCCATCCTAGTACGGTTCTAATAGAACTCTGATAGATATCTACGACGTATCCTTCTGTGCTTATTTCAATGGCAGATGATAGTGTCGGCACATGAACTGTTATAGCTATTTTTGACTCTACTCCAGTAATCGATTTTATTCTACGCGCGAATTCATCATTGATTTGTTCAATTTGATATGATCCGGTTGGTATGGAAACAACATTCCAGTCTGGGGTACCGTCGGGTTTATTCTTATTTGCAAATACCAGTGAATTATTGGGTTGTTGACCACCAAATGATTTTGACCTAATATTTGGCCAACTGTGGTATACTCGTAGTTTTGCTAGTGCTATCTCCTTCACTGGGACTGGAGAGGGGAAATTCACACTGAATTCTGGATTCGTTGAGGTTATTGAGATCATGCTTGTTTGTACTGGGTTTGTGTTCTCCACTATTTGTTGAAGTAATTCCATCTGTGTTGTCATTGTTATTATATTCATGATGTATTTCTAATTTTGACATCGCAGAATCATATATATCTACCATCGCTGAAAACTCACTCTCTGATATAATTGTATCATCGAGAGATGACGATATCAATGAGGATAATTGCGAGTATGCAGTAGACACAACATGAAATTGAATTATGTAGTCTTGTAGTTTCCGTTGGCTGCATGAGGATATTTATTTTGTGATTATTGAAATAATTCCAGCGATTGTTGTTGCCGCAGAAATGCAAATTGGAACAGCTATCGGGGCCATCATTGTCACTGAAGACAGTATAATACCGGCTCCGGTGATTACACCACTCACAGCGTACACAGTAACATCAATTGCGGTAATTCTCCTGCGATATTTTTTAATTTTCAATTCATACTCCTCAGACAAGGTTTTGAGTCTAGTTTGATACTCTCTGACCTGATCATAGCGATATTGCGATGATGAAATCATATTTATTTTAAATATGCTATCGTTTTCAATTACGATTTACTTAAATTCGCTACGAATTCCACATACCACGTTGTTGAGACCCTAACCAAATGTTTATCAGTAGATGTGATTGTGAACTTTTCAGTTGTATTCTTGTCGATGATCGTTGAAATCGTATTATTGACCCCAGATGAACTGGACGATGAAATATTAAATTGAGACGATGGTGTTACTAGTGTTAATCGATAAATACCCTTAACGGTTGCAGTGATATCTAATGTGTTGTTTGTAGGTGTCCACTCAAATGATCCGTGTTGGATTGTGTATACTACGTTGTTGGTTTTCTCATGAGGAATTTTTGTTTTTTCAATGGCTGTTATCATCCTCGAAAGATCACCTTTGATGCCTTCGATGGAAGTTTTCGTCTCATCGATGGATTTTTTAATATCAGGGAGTTTTAGTTCAATTTTATCGAATGTAGTTCCAATAAATTTATCAATGATATTTCTACGAAATGCGGTAAACTGTTTTATATGTTCTTCGGTTTTAGATTGAAGTGTTGCTAGTTCTAACGCAGAATCGTTGAGAGTTTTAAATCGATCTGTAATCGTCGAAAAAAGTACGCCTGGTTTGAGTTTACCCTGATCGGAAAATAACGCGATAGTATCCTCGATTGCGTTTTGTTGTTTAACCAAAATATCATCCAGAGAAATATTACTGGTTTTCAATTTACCCTGATCGGAAAATAACGCGATAGTATCCTCGATTGCGTTTTGTTGTTTAACCAAAATATCATCCAGAGAAATATTACTGGTTTTCAATTTACCCTGATCGGAAAATAACGCGATAGTATCCTCGATTGCGTTTCGTTGTTTAACCAAAATATCATCCAGAGAAATATTACTGGTTTTCAATTTACCCTGATCGGAAAATAACGCAACGGCGTTCTCGATTGCGTTTTGTTGTTTAACTAAAATATCATCCAGAGAAATATTACTAGATTTCAATTTACCCTGTTTGTCTTGAAATACAACTATTTCGTTCGGGTCAACACTTGTTAAATTTAACGTCTCAGCGATTTCATCTTTAATTTTTTTTGTTATATCCTTGATAGAATCAGGGGTTGCAGTGTCATCGGGTTTGGGTTTCAGAGGTCTTCCCCAAATATCAATCATGTTATTGTAAAACTCTTTCTCTCTCTAAAAAGCGATTACTAGTGTAGTCATTAACGACAATATGAGGTGGTTTTCCCCTTGGGTTACCCAAGGAGTTAGAAATAGCATCAAGGACATTTAATACTTCACTGCCACATATTGGTGGGTCATTGATTTGTTGTGTTGGTAGCGTAGAATACCAAGTCTTCATTGGAAGGGTTTTTATATACCGCATAAACTCTTTTGGTGGGGCTAATCCATATGAATCAAAATAGACAATCCCACGTGGATCAATAGCGTATGCAACCCAGTGAGTTCCAGGTCCGGTGCTGTTATCGAGATTAATAATACCTGTTTCAGTTTTGTTTGGTTGATGTGGTTATTGATCTTTCATAAAAACACCTCTGAAATTTTTAATCACTAGTTTTTTAGCAGCATCCATTAAATCAAAATTGGACATTGGAACCATCGAAGATTTCTGAATTAATAAACCGTTCCTGGTAGTCTCAGGCCTGATCCGTGAACGGATCTCCCGCTGTACCATGAATACGGGGTTCCTGGTAGTCTTAGACCTTTTCCGCTGTACCAAGAATACGGGGTTCCTGGTAGTCTAAGACCCTTTCCCTTTTTTTTTATATCCTTGTCCAGTTGCCTTTTTTAGTGCCATTCCTGCTGCAGTACCAACGGCTCCTAACGCTGCTGCTTTAGCCACCGCTGGGGCTGCTGCTGCAATCAATGCTGGTATTGCAGCTAACAATGGAAATATACCGCCTGTTTTCATCATATTTTTAATAGCAGCCGCAGAGAGAGTAATCTGAACTCCCTTTTTATCCTTGAAAGCATCATTGAAATGTTTCACCTGACGAGTTGTCAGCGATAATTTATTTTCACCACCAGTCATTTGGCTGGGTTTCAACGTGATTGTGGTTCCACATTTTTTAGCCGATTCTGATTGCAATTTTTTGATTTGACCAGGAGTTAACGTAATACTAATAACACTATATGACATTATATATAATTGATTGATTCTAATTCAATGAAAAATCGAGAAAAATCGTTCAAAGATTTTCTACTGGGGCATCTACCACTCTCATTCTTCCACCAACACCTTCGAGTAGCATTGATTTATCACTGAGAATGACAGCAACCGCTCTATAATCAGCAATAGCACCACGAGTCACATTAGCTCTAAAGTGTATATCAACAACTGACTGTCTTGTCAAATCGAGATGTTCCAGTGAGAAGTAGTAGATCGGATACAGATTTTTAAAATCAAATTGTGATATTTGCAAACCAGTATCCACATTTTGATCGCGTGCCATAAATGACAACAGACGATGATAAACTCGTGCAATATGATTTTCTGTGTAATTAAGTTGTATATCCTCAGATGGTTCCTGCTGGCCGTTTATTCTCAGTGAGACGTCTTTCACACCTAATTGATCAAATATCATATGACTGAAGAGTTGATTGCCAACTCGTGTGTTATCCTGTAACGCAATAAATATATGACGTGGCGCAGAAACGCCTTGTTTTGATGCTAGGTTCCAAGTGAATAACCCGTTGATATTTGATTGCTTCACATCTGTACTCACGGTTAGCCAACTCAACAACGACTTTCCTCCTTGGTCCATAAATGATAGTAATCGTCCTTCTGCGGTGATTGCTGGAGTCAACACTGGCATCCACAATGATATTTTTGTTAAATTGACTTTACCGGCATCATCATTTATATGTGCTGCAGCTGGGTTTGCTGGAATCCTCCAAATTGCGTCGTTATCATCACTCTTTCGTACAAGCGATACTGTATGCTTCGCCCCGTAGATAACTTTTCTGACGTTTCTACAGAATCCAAAAATATGATGCAGTGGAATCGCACATGAAAATGATTTACGCCCTACTCCCAACATTGCGTTTCGTGTTGCAGCTCCTAGATTGAAATTAGGATCGTTGTTTATAACTACAGCCTCGACATCAGCATTAGCTGTATCAGCATTATTTCTTGGTCGTCTTACAACAAATGGATTTCCACCAGCGGTATTCTTACCATCTTTTGCAAACATCATAGATGGACCCGCTGATCTTGTATAATCATCAGAATATCTCGCTAACCCGATTATTGTTGTAGCCACATCAACATCACGATCTATGGACTCAATTTCTTTTCCATCAATGAGATATCTAGCACTCTCAAATAACGCAATAATACCATTATTGACAAAACCGACTTGAGTACCAGCTGGATACGGTGCTGGTACAGCAGTAGTATCAGCAGCTGTTACAATTTCTCCTTCTACTTCAATAAATGCTTCACAGGGCAAAAAGTATTTACTGGTATCATGGACTTGAAGATCAATTCTTGCTCGACTATTTGAGTCTATGGCATGATAGGCGTAATATTGATAATCGCGTACAGAATCATTCTTGGGGACTGGGGCGTCTATATCAAATGCTGGATCAGATGATTTTTTGAACATTTTATTCTATTTATCAGAGTCTAAATAGTGAAATCGTAAACGATTTTTTCATTTTCATCGACGTAGTTTTTTAAGGCCACTTCCTGCTATCATGTTTGCAATATTGCTTTGGTCCCCTTGATTTACCATCGACGCTAGTTTTTCATCTACTGCGTTATTTATTATTTTACTAACACTTGCAGGCATTTCTTCTGTAGACGGTAACGGTTTCTTTTTTCGCCCCACTAATGATGTTATTTTATCCTTCGCAGTTGAAAACGCTTTCCCGGCAAGATCTCCAACAGTACTAATACCCTTATCACGAATAACATCAATGGCTTTCATTGATAATTGTTTAGCTAACGGCATCACTTTGGGGGCCATTCTTGAAAAGAATCCTAAAATGGTATTGCCGAGGCCATCTCCGTAGTATGCTCTATAAACTGGAAACCGTGAATTAACTACATAGACGAGGGTTGGTTTATCATGATTGTAGTGTACGATCATTATTATAAAAACAATAGTGTTTTCAATTGTTATTTAATCACTATGATACCCATTTGCTAACTCGTCAATGAAATCTCGATATGTTTTGATATCCATGATACCGCCGGCAAATAACCGTCTACAGATATCAGCTGCTTCATTAATTATTTCTGGACAGTTATTTCCAGCTCGGAATCCTCCTACAAGAACATCTAATCGTGATATATCATTGATAACACTATCAGGACAAATGTTTCCAATCCTTGGATTTCCTAATCCACTTCCGCTATAGCCAGCTGCTTCATCTAGTTTGTCTGTATCCGTGGTTTGTAAATAATCAAGAGTATCATCATCATCATCATCATCACGTGGTATTTGTTGTTTTTTAGGTTCTTCTTGTTTTTTTTGTCTCCGTGTTGGTGTTTGACGTCGTTCTTCTAAATCATCATCATCAGGTGGTAGTTGTTGTTTTTTTTGTCTTCTTGTTTGTCTACGTGTTGGTGTTTGACGTTTTAGTTCTTGCCGTTCTTCTATTTCTCGTTGTCGCTCTTCTATTTGTTCTCTTTTATAATAACTAATTCCCTTTTTAAATTCCTTGTATCCTATCTCATCCTTATTCAAACGACCAATCCCTTTATTTAGTTTATACAAATAATCGAACCAATCATTACTTGATATTCTATCATTTTTATACTCGTCCTTTAAAAAATCTTTTTTTGAATTATAACTTTGAGCAGCAAAATTACCAAAGGCTTGATAATCCTTTGATTTCAATAAACTAGGTTTTTTTATTAATATTTTAGCATGATCAGTAAATTTATTCAACAGAGAAATAGTCGTTTTTTTCGGATCAGTTTTTTCAGTTTGTTCAGTTTTCGCTGCTAGTTTTTCAAGCTCACCAATAACAGATTTTCCCGTCTCGGGACCATCTCCCAGTAAAGCACGCTCTACCCCTTTCGTTGCTGTGGTTACTGGTTTAAACAATTCTTCAGACCCCAGAGCAAAATCAGTTTGTAAACTCTGTCGTTGTTGCAGTTTATTTCTTACAGAGTCACGAATTGGTATAAATTTCTTAATTGCATCTAGTCGCTCACGAGCCAGTCGGGTTGTTAATGCTTCATTGACCATTATTTGAAATCAGAAACCATTTTTCAATTGTAAAACAATTTTTTAATCCGACCTAACACCATCGTGCAACTCCCTTTTTGACATCAGTGACATGTCGGATGATTTTTAACACGGTTATGGAAGTGTTATTTCATCGTGAGACAGCTTCGTTCAATGATGGGGAAAGTAGCAAAATTGTATATAAAAATAATAATACTGCTAGTTTCCCCACTTTTTCATTGATCAATCTGACACATCGTCCATCGATTTTTGACATCCCCCTTGAGGGTCGGCTAAAAAAAATGAGGGTCGGAATGATATGGTCGGGCAATCAAAAAATGATAAATGGTCGGGCAATCAAAAAATGATTATGGTCGGGCAATCAAAAAATGATTAATGGTCGGTCAGTCAAAATTGTTCATTTTCCTGAATTAATGCTCGTAGGTTTCTAATTTTAGAGTTGACTTCTTTTTTCAATTCGTATTCGTTACCTAATTCTTTTCGTATTCCCTCTACGATATTATACAACGGAACGAACACACTGATGTCACTGGAAAATGAAAGAGAGTCTTTAATAGAATTCTGAATTTTTTTGATGAGTGCATACTTCTTGGGTAGCATATATTTGTTAGTGCTAACCCCGTATTCTATATCCTGAAAATCAGACACAATTTGATCAGGATTTAACCCATCTGATAGTTTGATATCCTGATTTTTCAATTTTGCTATTTCAACTATGATGCTATTCATGTTTTCAGAATTCATTATTCTATAAGTATGACATATCTCTAATTGGAAATTATGACGCATTAGACATAACTAAATTGAACTTTTTGCCCCGTCTTTTTTGAAATAGCCGATCGATAAATCCCCTCTGCAACGAATCGTACAGAAGTCGGACAGATATTGAAATATTTTCCGGCTTCATTCATAGATGAAAATATTTTTTCTTCATTAGTTATTGTATTCAAAGATGTCACAGGTCTCTTCCCAACCGTTTTGCAAGTGCCAGTCTTTCCTTGTTTGGAATTCTCACTCAGTGTGATAGCCTGCAGATTGGATACAGAATTATTCTTTGGATTAGAATCCTTGTGGTAAATAACAAAACCATCCTTGATCAATCCATAATGACATTCATACACGAAACGATGAATGAGATAATTTTTCGTTTCTTTTCCTCCGCCAACAGTAAACCTAAAATACCCTTGATTAGTCACAACACCGACCGGTTTCTTTAGTCTACGGTTTCTGACAGTACCATCACTGGATGCTTCATAATTTGTAATCACTGGATGTGGTCTGAATTCTTGGTTCATATATACTATTCTATTGTTTGTCTAATTCAGTGTTTGGTTCAATAATTACATCACTGGAAAATCTTTCGATATAGTCTTGCGGGGTTCTTATGATTTTATCCTTGATGTTGTCAGGGTCAAGGGCCTTTTCAGGGTCATAATTTCTGATAGATTGTCCATTTTTTATTCTTTTATCATAATAACGCTTCAATTCCCTATATCGCTTACCACCACAATCACTACACAATTGTGATCTTCCCTTGACTCCAACCCCACATCGAATACAGGGTAACGGACCAAGACTTCCACGTCGAAAACTTTGCATATGATACCTACAGTATTCATTTTTTCTGCATGATTTGTTACACGGGGTTACATTTCCCATCATGAGCCATTTGCAGTGATTCATTATACATAAAACTTTCATTTAAATGTTTGTTTTTTATATAGCATGAAGGAGTTCAAGAGATTGACTTCGAAAAATGCTAAATTCAATGCCGATAGAGAGTTCAAGAGATTATTGAAAATCAATCCTAGATTTAATCTCGATAGACCAAAAAAACGTCAAAAACGTCCAAGAGACGGAAACATGAAAGAGTTTAAGAGATTATTAAAAATCAATCCTAGATTTAATCTCGATAAACCCAAAAAACGTCCAATAGACGGAAATAAACGTAACAAACGTCCAAGAGACGGAAACATGAAGGAGTTTAAGAGATTATTGAAAATCAATCCTAAATTTAATATCGATAGACCCAAAAAGCGTAACAAACGCACAATAGACGGAAACATGAAAGAGTTTAAGAGATTATTAAAAATCAATCCTAGATTTAATCGCGATAGACCCAAAAAACGTAACAAACGTCCAAGAGACGGAAACATGAGATCATCATGGAAGGATGCTCAATTCAATCTTGATATAGTTTCTAATACACCCAAGAATAAAATTCTTGATAAACCCATCAGAGACTGTTTTAATGAATTCAAGCGTGATGGAGCATCTTATTGCTGGTCAACATTTCGAATTGATGGTGTTGTTGACGCTACCATGAATGATGAAAAAGCAGCAGTGATCATTTCACGTGTTGGGGAAAAAAGTCATTTTTTCCGAATCAAATTCATTATCCGTGAGAATGGCAAATGGATTATTAAGGATAAATTTGAACCCATTCTCAAGGGTAAAAAAACTCACCGTGAATCAGGATTCCAAACCGGGAATTTTGACTGGAATTGATAAACCCTACTACGAAAGATCTTATCCTGTCACAGCAGTTGTTTACGGGATCTATCCGCTCAATGAAAAACCTGATATTTCAAAACTAGCACCCATGAAATATTTGACAGGGCTCAATTGTGTAGCAGAACGAATAATAGAACACTTCACAAATGCATCCCGGGGGAATAAACTCACTGATCTAAGACGAAAAAAAATAACCGAGTGGGAGTTCACGGTAAAAGAGCATGGAGCAACAATTCAGGATATAGCCAAATTAGAAACATCATTAAGATTTCCAATATCGGTAAGAACAATCACCGGTGAAGTATTATACGAATCGAAATATCAATCAAAAGGAACCCCCATTGAAATTATTGATCATAACGCGCACGCGTGGTCATCTGCAGTAACAATATTTCCACGGGATAGAACCGTAAAATATCTATCCCCAGCAGGGTTGGGACCTGAAGAATGTTTTACCGAGCAGAAATTATTTGATGCTATTTACCATTTGAGTAAAAACGATCCTGTGTCAGCGTGGCTATTTCATAGTAATTCAGACGAAGAATGCAGATTTGATCAGTTTGTAAGGCCCAACGGAGAATTATACCGTACTGAAGAACTGCAGAATCAAATGAAACAACTAGCTAGTGAGTTTTCTGAGGACGGAGAAGAAGACGATCAATTATTAGCAAACTGTTTTACAGTACCATCCATTGCAGCACATTTTGCTAGAAAGAAAAACGCGTGGAAACCAACACGAAGTGAGTTTTTATCAGATGTCAAATTGTCTTGTCTTGAATACAGCCACGGCGGATTATGGAACACAAAATACACCTCTGATTCCGTTATTTCAGTTGATATGATTGCGTGTTATCCAGGAAGTTTTCTTGGGTATGGAGAATGCGAGAAATATTTCAAACGATTTGGACACCCTACACACGAAATGACCCGTGTTGCTATTAATCGACCACTTCCTGATTTTGATTTAACCGGATTCGCTTGTGTGGTATCATTTGAAATGGCTGAAGGACTTCATCCGTGTAGTTATCTTTGGATTGGTAAACACATGTCTGAAAAACACTGGATGCCAATAGTGTTGTTACAGTATATGCTTGATTGTAAGATGTTAAAATCATTAATTGTCAGTGAAGCAATTATATCCTATCGAGCACAGAAATCAGTCTGGTTACCACACCCTGATCTAGAAAAAATAATTAGCGAAGAGCGAAAACTGTTTCCTGATTTTAATGAACAACAAATCATGGATTGGTCCCAACAGTTATTTGAAATCAGAAACAATGAAGCAAAAAATCTTGGACGAAGAATAATCGGTAAATTTACCCAAGGTGGCAAAGATGATAATACGAAATATTCTTCACGATTGATTATAGACAACGCTGAATACGATTTTGTAATGGCGGATTTAACGAATAAGGGCCTATATGTCAATCGTAAGGACGCATTTATGTCCGATGGAACCAAATTGGGTACAATTGTTACCTACAATGATGGATACCATCCGCAGTACACACACTTAAGAGCTTCTATGCTCGGTTATGCTTCTATCAATCTGTTTTCAATGATCAATAGATTTCCTACCACCGCAGTTAGAGTTGCTACTGATTCATTTTACATAAATAGCAAAATGGCTGATTTTAAGGCTACTGGCAACGAGAAATGGGGATCATGGAGAATTAAGAAAGAAATGATTCATGATTATATTCAATCAGCAGATGTTACCATTGAAAATAATTACTTAGAAAGCAATCAGTGTTCAGAATTTTCTAATGCACCACCGATTTCTGATCCAATATGCCTGTATAAAACAGTTTATTTAAACGGTTGTGGCGGGTCAGGAAAAACAACCCGGGCAATTGAGTTATTCCGTCGTGGAAACGCTAGCGTTTCTAACATGATTGTGCTAACACCAACTCATAGACTTGCAAGAGAAATGATACAGAGAGGGGTAAATGCTTGCACTTATCACAGCTTTTTCCGATGGAAGGGAGATAAATGGACTCCTGAGCGCATGGGAGAGAAATTTATTCCTGAAATAATCATTTGGGATGAAATAGACACAGTGTCAGAAGATGTCTTAAAAATATTTCTTGAGTGGTTGTTATTGAAGAATACAAAAGTCGTCATGTGCGGTGATCACGGCCAACCACCACCATTTGTCGGTGCATCTCCCCATGAATGGCTAAAGGGTTTTGTAGACTATTATGAAGAAATTGATACCGATCATAGATCACTTGATAATGAATTAAAAGAATTGAAGAAACTAATTAGATTACAACCGGATAGAATCCAGTGTGAAATAACCCGTGAAATAATTTCGGAAACTACCATGAATGAGTTTTGGGAAATGTGGAGACCAAACGATTTAATCATTGCAAGTAGAAAAATAGTCAGGGACACACTTCAGATGAAGTTATTTGAATTGCATAAACAAAAATTTGCAACACTTCCAGTGCCTCTTTGTTATAGACCATCGGATACGCGAAAACAGAACATCGAAGTTGATATTCCAGGACAGAGTGAAAAGCAGAGTCTCGTATTAAATGATATTGTGCTGGTTGATATAAATGTTGTTGAAGATGCATTGCGTGCTAATAAATCCCCATGGACGCTAGGTTATGCAGCGACGATACATTCTTCACAGGGATTGACTATATCGGATACAACTGTTTGGATGGTAGATAATCGCATAGAATGGTCAAATTTAGTCTATCTTTCAGTATCCAGAGTACGAAAAATAAATCAACTTCGAAGAATTGTCCTGACAGAGTCAGGCGATGATGAAATCATTGGTGGCGATAATGAAATCATTGGTGATGATAATGATATTATTGATAAAAAACTATCCGGTTACAAAGAACAGGACAAAAAAAAAACAACGAGAATTTGATATTGATGCTGAATTAATAATCACTTTGAAGAAACAACAGAATAATCACTGCGCGAGTTGCAATTGTATAATGCGTTGGCAGTATTCGGATAAGGATCCTCGCCAATTCACCGTAGACAGAAAAAATAACAATCTCGGTCATGTCAGAAATAATGTGATGTTGACTTGTCTTGAGTGCAATAGACGCAAGGGTGCTAGTTAAGCCCATGGGGTGGCAATTGAGTATCCTCGGGTATCACTTGTAATTGTTGTCTAGTAAAACCCCGTTGAGGGGCAGTTGAATCCAATTTATAGATTGGAGGTCTACCCGTAGATCGTGTTATACTAGATATCTTATGCGTAGTGACGCTCCAAATAGGATCAGTAGCCCTTTTTCTATCCCCTTCAAGCTCTCCTGGTTCGTATAAGTACCTCACAATGACATTACTACCAAGAATTGGTTCTTTGAAATCTTTTTGTGGTTTTTCAGGTATCGACTTCTTTTTAATCGCGTTGATAGGTTTCATGTTGATGGTTCTAGTAATCTCGTTATTCAGTGCGGTAACTACACCTGGTAATCTCTTCACCCATTCACGGGATCTTTTTTCTTGGATGAATTCTTTTGCATATTGATATCCAAATAACCGCTCAGCAAGGGTTTTATTAAACCGTTCTACAATGGCCTGATCACGATGCAGTGCAGTATGCCCTCGTCTGATAGCGACATTGTGATATTTCATTGTAGATAACACTGCACCCTGAAATTCCTTGCCCGGGTCAACTTGTAACAGATTTGGCCAGTGCAGAGGACCTCGTCGATAAATCCTTTCAAATGCAGAAGCGACTTCAGTGGCCGATTTTGTTTTTAACGGTTCTGCTTCTTTGTATCGACTTGCAATATCAACTACAGTTAACGCATATTTGTAACCACGATCATGTGGCAGAAATAATAGATCAGCCTGATGAACTTCATTGGGTCCGGTTACATCAAAATGCGAGAATTGAATTTGTTTAGGCGGTGGTAGATAAATTTGCCATAGTGCCTGTTTGGATAACCAATGAGCCGCAGTGGTTTTTTTCACTTTTGCGGCGCTAGCGAGTTTACTGATTGCAGCGTTACCCCTCCAGTATCCTCTTGGGGAATAATAAATAGATTCCATGTTGCTATTAATTACCAGCACCTAACATCAATTTACTTTTCATAGCCGATTTTATCAAAAATGAAGCCAATTTTTCTTTGAAGGATTTATCAGTGATAGAATTCAACGCATGAATTAATTTCACATCTGCTAGATGCCTGTGTTGCAAATTACTGCTTTTATAAGATACATCATGAAGGTGACAGGCCTTATCAATAGCGTTTATTGGTTCCTCACCGGGTCGGGGCTGATTTTGATCATTGAGTCTGATATCAAGTCTTGTTCCCGGTCCACAGTAGCTATATCCTGGAAGGTGTTTTTCTCCGGGGTATTTTGCCCATGGGGTTCCAGGGAGTTTTGCTAATTTGGCAGCGATATCACCTCCTCGTTTTTTTTTAAAGGTTCCTTGGGTTCCTTGGGTTTAGAAACAAATCTAAATTTCTTTGTACTACACTGTACGCATTTACCAGAAAGCGCTGATCGGTTATTTTTAGTTGTAATCGTCGTCAAGTCATCTGTGCCAGTACGCGCCTTACACTTCACGCAATATAGATCCATAATTTATGTATAGAGATATGAATATAATTGATTTTTCAGCGACTAAAACAAGAGAACCAGTGAAGCATCATGCAGCGCTACCAAACTCTTTCCGCGCAATTATAATCGGGCCATCTGGATCCGGCAAGACGCAATTGTTGCTCAATTTAATAATGAGATGGATGAAGTGGGATAAGTTGTATTTAATTGCCCCTAGCGTAGACGACCAACGATGCTATGAAGTGCTAAAAGATTTTAATGAAAACGCTTCAGAGATTGCCGGCGAGGATGTTATTGAATTTATAACCGATATTGACGAGGCGCCATCAGTAGAAGACCTCGATGGAAGTATCAACAATTTAGTTGTATACGACGATGTCATGTTAGATAATCAAAAAAATCCTGCTAGAATATTTTCCAGAGGCAGGCATAAAAACACGGATGTGATCTATGTCACTCAACGCTACACTCAGATTCCAAAAGTGATTAGAGATAACTGTAATATGCTTGCTGTATTCAACGGCGTTGATACACATACGCTACGAAATATTTGGCAGACATGGTGTTCTGATATGGACTTCAATCAATTTAGAAATTTCTTTAGTCATGCTCAGTCTGCCCCACACGGATTTGTAACAATAAATTTACATGACCCTCGAACACGATATCGTATCGGACTGGATCAAATATTCGGTTAACCCATAGCAGCAGAGAGGGTGAGTGACAACGATGTTGTAGTCCCTTTTTCCCAAAAAATGTAATAGTTGAAAAGTTTTTGATTTCATTAATTTCATTGATTTTTTCATATTTTTTTTTTGGACCTAATCCATGATTCACACACACATTTGGGACCTGATGTCATTGACTTTTGGGTCTGATGTCATTGGTTTCATTGATTTTAAGCGTGATTTCAGTGAAAACTTGTCTAAAAATGTTGTCCGATACACCCTCTCTGCTGCTGTTATGCATTTATATGGCTCTATTAAGGCACCTATTGGAACGGAATTATGCGTATCAATGCATTGCATATTAATGAAAATAAACTCGGATTTCGTTACCGTCAACAACGTTATTCAAAGTTGGTTTGTTGCAGCCTTGGTTATTTTTTTAAATTCCGAGTTTGGTTCACCCAATGCTTGATGAGCAAATTCCTGTTTTGAGTAACACGATACTTCAGATTTCTTGGTCGTTGATTTGACCACAACAGGGAACTTACAGAGTAAATTCTCTCTGTATTATCAGAATACAGACCAGATTTCACAGAAAGCTGTCGACTTAGCTGAAGCAATTTGGAACTGAGCTGTTTTACGGGAAGTGGAAGAGCTCTGTGGGGTTTCGTTTATTTGGGATGCTGCAGTTGATGGTGACGATATTGGTTTACTACAAGTGTTAGAACAAAGCGTCGGACCAACGGGTCTGCGGGGAATAATCAGGCTTTGGAAGAGTCCTTCGGTATAATGGAAGGAAGGAGCTATGTGTGGTTACTCCTCGACCATTCGGCTACAGCCGTGGAAGCAGAAATACGTGGATTGGACGCTACGACAGCAATTTATGTCTTCCATTTTTTGATCGGTATTATTCTATATCACTATATGACTGAAAATAAAATCGAGTATCGCTATGAGTTAAACTCAATTATACATAAACCTTACCTGTTCTTGAACCACACATTGTTCATATTTGTGCATACATTATATATATATTTGATCATCTTTGGTGATAGATCCACATATTAGGCATACTTGTTTGACAAATGCCACACATTGATGCTTTAACAAAAGCCTACATTGATCTTTTCGGCAGATATTTCTTTTAGTACCAGCTAGAGACATTGTTATAGTCAACTGGTGCGAAGCCAAGAATAATAATAGTGGTAATTTACAGTTTGGGTTTAACATTACCATGTTTGGGTATGAACATGCCAAGAAGACTCTTTATGACTGAATAATTCACGACACAGAATATTTTGTTACATTTACACGATAGCTCGATATTTTATCTATTGTGATGCAGTTTTCCCTTTCTGGAGTTTGTGGAAATATTTTAAGCACTTAGTTCGCTGGCTCTGTCTGCATTTATTCTGCTTTTCGGTTTCTATATCTTTCAAAAGTATAAAATGTGGTTCAGTCTCGTACAATTACTTTGGGCACGGAGCTTCATTAACGCTAAGTGGTTTGTAGTAAAGTAACGTTAACAGTGTAGGTAGCAACTAATAGCTAAGCTCATATGGAAACATTTCTTACAATCAAACATTACACTCCATTATGATTTTGTTACAACAAACCGCGCACAAAAACTGTACAAAAAATTGCACGCACACACATGGATTCAATGAAAACAAACGTATGTCTTTGAACACGATAATACCAGATGATCAACCAGAATATAATACACGATACATTTATGTATATATAGTTACGTCCTAGGGGCTTAAACTGTCTAACAGACAAGGTTAAAATCAAAAAGCATTCAATTTCAAAATATTAATATATTTCCCTAAAATATCAAATGAAGCAAAGCGAAATAATAAAAATAACTTACACTATTTTATTAAATTCCTTAATATCGCATAAATGTACTATCAATTTCACACTAATCTAGAAACAATTCAGAGGTATTCCAAATGTGATTACGTTCTAGTACCACAGAGACTACATGTTTAAATGTTCTAATATCCAAAAGTATCCAATGATAAAATATCAAACTCATTGAGTATTTTCTTAAGAATCCCACACGGTATTGTCTGTTAATAATAAATGGTTGTCCACTCTGCTCTGTCAACGTTCACGGTATAAATAAATCAAAATTTCACTCATCACTCACAATGACGAAATATAATTGAAGAATGAAACGATGCGTATTGCTTTATTTTATATAGCCACTATATACGTATCCAATCAACAATTATGAATACTAGGAAATGTTCCAGGTAATTAAATTATTTTATGTTGTGAAATAGCGCGTGATGTTAACTTGATCTGCGTTCAGCTTCAATGGTCTTTTTTGACCGAAATAGTTGTTGACGACTTTGGAAATCATTTCAATATTTGTACATCGCACTACCACAAAAGGTGACATCAGCTTTAAAGTGGGTTCTCTACTGTCGGAATTGCCAACTATAAAATTTATTTTCATTAACCTACACGACTTATATAAAAACTATTTATTATAAAATAACGTAGTGTATAGATATCCATACCAATATTCTCTGATTCAAAGCAAAGTAACACCGTATTATATCCATTATATTTCCAAGTTTTTGATTCCACGTAAACGAATATGTTTACAAGGTACACGCAGTCCTAGGATAGATGTTATGCATGTACCGAACTGTTGCCTAACACCTGGAAAGAAAGAATGGATTGGTGCTTTATATGTTTTCTTTTTTTTCAGTCGCTGGTGTTGATATGGTACCAACGTTTCCCCCTTCAGAAGAAATATTTGTATGATAACTATACAGACATATAAACAACACAAAACCATAATATGGAAATCATTACCAACCAATTATGTCATGCTAAAGAACCTTGCTAATGTTTAAGAAATATTTCTTATATTTTCGCAACTTTCGACAGACAAAGGTGTTAATACAGAACAAGTATAGTTACGGACTTTTCCAAGTTGGGGTATTTATTTTATACATCATAGTTTCGAAATAACATTGCAATTTGTTTTTTACTGAGTTTATTTCAGAATAATTGAAAGAAAAATTTATAATAAGAATTTTTGCAAACCTTTATAGAATTATACGTACATCTATAAAGATAAATTCGATGTAGCATGTCAGTTATGAAAAAGTTTAGTTTAAAAAATAGCATATGTGTGTTGTCTGGAATAACGTTACATCTGATGTATTTTTAGACGAGTAAACGGTACAATTGATCAAGGAGTAAAACAGCGTGACGCATCGACTATCAGATTACACTACTCTGAGGGCATTAATGTCAACAAAAATAACAATACAGAACATCGGCTCTTTACACAAAACTAATATAGGTGATATTGATCCAGTTTTGACCAATGATGGTTAGTACCCGTCGTGAAACATATACATACAAAGTTACATGTACACAGTCCCGCAAAATTGCATTATGATCGCAAGACAATAAAAAAAAATTATTCATGTGAATTACCCCCTCCCCCATCTCCCACGCGCACGCCTGCTGGTCTGTAAAACTGAGTTACACACAAACAAGTGTTGCATTGAAAGTAGGCTAAAAAGGAAATCTTCATGTATTGTAGATATGGATGTCGCTTATTTACCGAGCGCATATGCGACCAAGAACAACTTTAACCCTCAATAACACAATCCAAATAGAAGCAAGGGAAAGTATCTGGTCTTGTAATTATATGTCACTTGCAAGAGTTATTCCCCATGAATGCTCTTGCTAAGAACAAAAAAATCCTCTTAAACGAACCTTCATAGAGCACTTGTTTCACCGATTTCTGTAACCTGATGGTTGTGTTTATGAGGAATATTGTGCCTCAAACGGAAAATCCTATGTTAAAACTGGCCGATACGACTGACATCAGGGATAAATAGTACAACTGCTAGAAATGGCTTAATTCAATTTGTAATAACATGCATAACATTGCTCGAGTTTACTTTCATATACGCCACGATTGGTAGAATGTGAAATCCTTTTAATCTGGTTCACATGTTTCTTATGGTATTAGTGTTATAGCCTCAAAGGGTTAAAAGTTTACAGCTTCAAATGGGAAATGAATATTACGTCGTAGGTTTGAGGATTTGGTGTCTTCGGCATGTAATCTATGGAGTCTAAGAATGTATGGTTTCGAATGATTTTAAAGCCTCAGATGGGATTGATAATGCTAAATTTTTTAATATACAATCCAAACAACATGAAATTCAGCACCGCTTTTTTATTACTATTGAAGCACACAACCCTACCAATATGTGGCTGACTTCCGCTAAATGTTGCAAAAAACACCACATTCTTTCGTTTCGAAGCATGTAACTTTAGTACAACGTAGAAATGTCAACGATGAAAAGAGAAAAGTATCAGGAGTAAAACAAGGCATACATATTGGTCAAGTGCCAGGTCGGGGTTATCATGGTCAGGATTATTAACTTGCGATCAAGCGCCAGGTGTGAAACGAAGTGTTTGGAAGTTATTTACTTTGTCTCTTAGAAAGTATAATAGATGTCATAACAGGTCATAGAAGTAATCTGAGGTTAATTTCATTCCTCAAGATGATGTTTCCCATCAGGTCATTGCACATTTTGAACTTTAAGCTCGTGTTGGCTAGTTGTGCTTCTACCATTCGACAAAAGGGTACGAGCGTTTATTAATTTCTCACAAACATGCTATCACACAAGAGGGGTAGGATATTAAGACATTAAATACACTCACTTACAAACATACTGTCACATACGGGGATATGAAGTGTTTATAGACACACTATTACACCCTTACATGCAAGCATATACTATCACACTGTAAAGGGTACCATGGGTTAAAAGTTTTAGTTGTCAATACCACAGATAAACAAACAATCACATACATAAAACACAATGTTTTATTTGCAATTAGGATTAGTATCTCTCCTTTGAAACGGGAATACTAATGTGAAAATGTTTAGATAGTCCAGTAAGCCACAGGTACTAACCAACAGTCACTTTTTATTGAAGTAATAACGCACCAAATCTGACAACTATGTGACATTTATACAGGCAAGACATGCATTTAGGAAAAGTAACAAATCAAATCTCATCATGTTTTATTTCAAAATATAAATATATATTATATATATATATATATATATATATATATATATATATATATATATATATATATATATATATATATATATATATATATATATATATATATATATATATATATATATAATATATATATAATATATATATATTACCTCTGTCCACGTTGCTGCGAGCCTGGACTCAGTAAACGTGGTTATGTAAAAAAATCAACAGCTTTCCAATCGCTTTCCGTGGGTCGATAGTTGTTCACGAGTTCTTGCTCCATTATATACGGGCAGACGTATGTAGCCTGTCATCTATTACAAAATAGCGTTACAACCCACAAGACCAAAACCAAAACCAAAATAAAACCTACCAGATGGATTCGAATGACCAGTGATATATATTATTATAGAACTTTTGCTTTAGTGCAACGCATCGAAAAGCCAATATGCCGGACATGCCTTAAGAGTATGCGAAACGGAAAAGATAATATGATTTAAAAATGATTTGCCACTATATTTTAAGTCACAGTTGAATAGTCTATGTATTACCTCTAAAAAAACGAGTGCGTATTCGTATGCCTGTTCGTGTTTGTGCGTGCGTGTGTGTGTATGGGTGAAAGAAAGAGAGATGATGTTTCATTACTGTGCTAACATTGCCCAGAATGTTCCTGCGAAAGTATTAATTTCACAACATTGCCTCTTGTGTATTTAAGAACCCAGTGCACGCCGTTTAATCTGGTCTGACGTGCATCAGAATTTAATTAATAAAATACATTAAAAAATCATATGGAATATAGGGTTAAGTTGAGATTTCAATTGATTTATTACGATCTGGTGATTAAGTTTGATTCAATCAGAGTTTTTCCTGATTCGATAAGCGAGGATAAATTAATATCTGATTTGATAGAAAAGCCTTTTGATAATTGTTAAAAACAGTCCAAAACAGTCGACAAGACCATCAAAAGCCGAAACTGTTGCGAGAGCGGAGAAAGTCAGTATCTCGTAAATGGAAGTTTGATACATACAATGAGAAGATTCGTACTCAGGACTTTAACTTAGAAGCAGTGTGTTATAAGACTTGAGGGTTAGATAATATTTTAATAACCTATGTCTGTTTGTCTGTCTGCCGTCAGAACATTAGTCCTAAACACCAGTTATTCCTAAAACTCTTGGTTGAAATTCACAAAACTGTGTAACTGCGTATTATTGTTAACCATACGCTATATGTTCAAATAGGCAACATAAAGCATTGGGATTTTGCATTTATCATAAACATTGGTCAAGGTCCTAAAGTGTATGCGGTAGAAAAGTTGGTGTCGAAGGTACACAATAATGGATCTATAACTGTAATTGAAATATCTAGTTAGTTTATCGAGTTTTGCAATACGTCAAATGTACCAAGGGATTTTGTGAAGGTGAGGTGATCCAAAATTTGCAAATAACTGAATTAAATAAAAGATGAATGTCAATCGAGGATATTAAACCAAAGCTAAAAACTGGATTACGCAACACAATAAATCGCATAATGTAAACTGGTTACCTAATCGTTTCCTAATCATAAATTTTGTGAGTTGCACGTGAAGGTAATTTGCGTCTTCGACGTAATTGAAATAAGGAGAGGATGTGAATCCCAGTAAAATATAAAAGATAATAATTTCTGGTACATACTTTATGACGTCTGGAATTCAAAGTTTCCTAATATTGTTATAATGCAATATCTTAATTGTTCGTTCCACCTACTCGGAATAAGACATGTACAACTAATATGTTTTTAAAATTTGGTGGCAATAATTTTATTGACAGGATAGTCGTACGTCTACACACACACACACACACACACACACACACACACATATATATATATATATATATATATATATATAGAGAGAGAGAGAGAGAGAGAGAGAGAGAGAGAGAGAGAGAGAGAGAGAGAGAGAGAGAGAGAGAGAGAGAGAGAGAGGGTGAACCTTAAATTCGTCTGGATTATATAGTAGTTGGATCATAACAGCGTTATGGAGCAGCAGAAATGGTTAACCCTAAATTCGTCTGGATTATATAGTAGTTGGATCATAATAGTAGCATAGTTAGATCACTCATTCTTCGCCGTGGTGATATTGGTCGGTCATTTTTTAACTACTCGGAGACATAGTAAATAAAATTATAAATGATTTCTATGGATTTTCAGAAATAATTTTTTATTTCATAAATAAATCTTTTAAGATTTCACGTATATACTAAATTGTAGGGTTTTATTTTGTAGATCGATTAAATTATTGGATTGATCTGTAAGTTTAAAATTAATTTTTGTTAACGATTTATTATGGCATTGCATATATACAGGATTAACCGGATTCTCAATTATTAACCATCCAGGTTGAACTGTTGGAGCGAATGAATATAAAATATAACCTTGCTGAGCTTGATTTGATTGATCAAGATTTATTTGATAACTTCCTTCGATAACATCACATACTAAATTTAACGTGATCCCCGTAGATATATTTACATTATGTGGAGCGATGTGTTTTCCGCCACCTTCTGGATCATTATTATATTTAAGAGTTTTTATTTCTGGGGATGTTTTTTTTGTCCATTCATCATGAATTTTTTTGAAACCAATATCGATGGCGTCATAGAGAAGCGTTGATAATTCTGATTCATTATATCCAGGTAGTTTAAATGTGGAAATATCTTCTTCTACGCGGATATTAAAATCTTTTTTAAATTGGGTTATTGTTTCAGGTCTATCTTCTAATATCTCTCGAATAGTATTTGAATTAAATGATTCCATGTCATTGATGATTTTATTACATGTTTCTACGACGTTGATAAATTTATCTCGGGTGAGAGTACCGGATTTAAGAGATATTAGTAATAGTGAAAAATCATTATTCATATTTTCAAATTCTCGAATAATTACATTTTTTAAAACTTTTCTATATGAATATTTAAATATATCATAACCGGTAGATGGATCTTTTTCTATAACTGGTACCCCCCTAAAAATATCTGAATACTCTATATTTCCATAACTTTTTTTGGATTATCATATTTTATAAATTTGGAGGTATAATCAGATTTTTTTGGTTCTGGTATATTAATGGTTTCTTTCTGTCGAGGTGGTAGTTCAGGCCATCCTAGTACGGTTCTATTAGAGCTTTGATAAATATCTTCGACATAATCCGGTGATTTTATCTCAATCGCAGATGATAAGGTCGGTCCGTGAACCGTTATAGCGATTTTAGATTCTTTTTCTCCGGTAAGTGACTTTATTCTACGTTGAAATTCAGCATCAATATGTTCGATTTGGTAGGACCCTGTCGGTATTGACACAGCATTCCAATCTGGAGATCCATCCGGTTTATTTTTCCATGATATTACTAAAGAATTATTTGATTGTTGACCGTTAAATGGTTTTGATCGTATATTAGGCCAGCTGTGATATACCCGTAATTTCGCTAACGCGATATCATTCACGGAAACTGGAGTTGGGAAATTTACGTTAAATTCAGGTTTTGTCGATGATATTGATATCATGCTTGTTCTCGTTGGAGCTGTATTTGTTGCTATTCGTTGAAGCAGTTCTTGCGATGTCCTTGACATTGTTGTTATATTATTATCACGCTCCAATTTCAATATCGTTGAATCATACAACCGAACCATCTTCGAAAACTCATCGTCGGATATTATCTGATCGTCGATTGACGATGAAATCAACATTGACAATTGTGAATGTGCGTTTGACGCGGTAACGAGTTTAATAGTGTAATAGTGTAATTTCTGCTGAGAACACGTTTTTTTTTTTTTGTTATCCCGGTAAACACTCCGGCGATTGTTGCCGCCGCGGATATACAAATTGGGACAACAACCGGAGCTATCAACGTCACCGAGGATAGTATTATTCCAGCGCTAGCAATCACACCAGATATTGAGTATACTGAAATGTCAATGGCGGTGATTCTACGCTGGTATTTTTTCTTTTTACTTTTATATTCATCAATTAACGCTTCAAGTTTGTCTTGAAATTCTTTAACGGTGTTATATCGATATTGTGATATCGTCGACATTGTTTTATTTAGAATCTATATGTAGATTTAATTTATCTATGGTATTAATTCCAAATACCATCTTATTGAGGTTCTAACTACGATGTTATCAACTGCTGTAATTCCGAACGAGATAGAATTCATCATGGTATCATCGATGTATGATGAGACTGTGTTAACTCCTTCTCCAATTATAGATACTTCTTGACCTATTGGATTTAAGGATGAACTAGCAATAATATTAAATTTATGATTAGAAATTATTGTAAATCGATAAATACCTTTATCATTTAGGTTATTGATTAAAAGTGCTCTATTAGTAATCCAATCAAGCCTCCCATTCCGAACTACACGTACACCATTATCCGTCCCACGAGATGTTTTTAAATTATCGATTTCCGTTTTAATTTCTACGAGGGATGGTGTAGTTACAATTGGTGATCCAAAAAACTTGTTAATGACATTTCTACGAAATTGATTATAATTTTTCCGATGATCGTTAAATTCTTTATCATATTCGGTAAGTTTAGATGTGATCGTTGAAACAAGTACACCTGGTTTAAGTTTCCCATCATTGGAGTATAACGCAATAGCGTTTTCTGTTACACCTAACTGTTTAACCAAAATATCATCTATGGAAATATTGCTCGATTTTAATTTGCCTTGACGATTCTCAAATGTAACTACCTCACCGGTATCAACATTTGTCAAGTTTAACAAATCAGCTATTTCATCTTCGTTTATTTTTTTTTTTATCTCATCAGGTTTAGCTTCACCAATTTCTAGTGTTTTCGTTTGTTGAGTTGTAGATCTCTCCCAAATATCAACCATTATTTATAATCGTTAACTATTCTTTAAAATTATAGGATTTTTACCGCTAGTATACTCGCTCACAACAACATGCGGAGGTTTTATTAATGATTTTGAAATTTCGTCAAGGACATTTAACACCTCTCTACCACATATTGGCGGATTAATGTTTGTGTAGGTAGCGTAGAATACCAAATTGGAATTTTAAATCTACTTACGTATTTATAAAATTCTTTAGGCGGTGGTAAACCATACGAGTCAAAATAAGTAATTCCACGTGGATCAATCGCGTAACAGACCCAGTGAGTACCAGGTCCATCACTGTTACCGAGATCAATTATACCGGTTTCAACGTTATTAGGTTGTATCGGTAATTGATCTCTCATAAATACATATCGGAAATTTTTTATTTTTAGTTTTTTAACAGCTTCGAGTAAATTAAAATTTGACATTGGAAGGATTTCTCTCAAGGTTGTCCTAGTCGTAGGCCGGATCCTCGGTATACCCATCCCGGAGGTGTTCCTGGTAGTCTTAATCCTCGTCCCTTTTTTTTACGTGAAATATTTCCACCGGTTGCTTTCTTTAACGCCATTCCCGCCGCGGTACCAACAGCTCCTAATGCCCCCGCTTTAGCCACCGCAGGAGCAGCTGCAGCGATCGATGCTGGAATCGCAGCTAACAGTGGAAATATTCCTCCGGTTTTTATCATATCTTTTATCGCAGCTGAAGAGAGCGTAATCTGAACACATTTTTTTCTTTAAACGCTTTATTAAAATGATTAACCTGAGTTTTCGTTAGCGATAATTTATTTGATCCACCTGTCATCTGATTATACTTCAACGTAATCGTAGTTCCACATTGTTTGGCTGATCCTGATTAGAGTTTCTTTATCTGACCAAGTGTTAATGTAACATTAATAACACTATATCACATTTTATATAACACCAATTGGTTCAATTACGAAGTAATTAATTACGAAGTAATTCAATTACAGATTTTCAACTGGTGCGTCTACGATTCTCATTCGTCCTCCAACACCTTCTAGTACCATCGATTTGTCGCTTAGAATAACAGCAACCGCTCTATAATTAGCAATACCACCGGGGCGAGTTAAGCGAGCTCTAAAAGGTATGTCGACGACAGATTGTCTTGTTAGATCAAGATGTTCTAGTGAAAAGTAATATATTGGATATAAATTCTTAAAATCTAGTTGAGATATTTTTAGACCAGTATCAACATTTTGATCACGCGCCATAAACGACAATAATCTGTGATATGCTCGTGCAATATGATTTTGACCATATTCGAGTTGTACTTCTTCAGTCGGCTCTTGTTGTCCGTTTATTCTTAATGATGCTTCCCTAACATCTAGTTGATCAAATATCATGTGACTCCGTTCTTGATTACCAACTCGCTCGGTATTTTGTAGCGCTATAAATATATGACGTGGAGCTGAAACGCCTTGTTTAGATGCCAAATGCCATGTAAATACATCGTTGACGTTATCTTGTTTAACATCCGTAGATACCGACAACCAACTTAGCAATGACTTCCCTCCTTGGTTCATAAAATCCAATAATCGATTTTCTGCGGTGATTCATGGTGTGAATACTGGCATCCACAGCGCTAATTTTGTCAAATTAACTTTACCAGCGGCAACACTAGCACCTCTCCATATTGCATCATCATCCGTACCTTTTCGTACAAGCGCTATTGTATGTTTTGCCCCGTAAATAACTTTCCTGACATTTCTACAGAATCCAAATATGTGATGTAGTGGAATTGGACATGAAAAACTTCAACGTTGTCCTTGTCATGTTGCTACTCGTGTTGCAAAACCTAGATTATAATTGGTAATATTATTTATGACATCAAAATCAGCAGCTGGTCTTACATATCCGTCTGGTGCTGGCTTAGCTGCAGTAGCTAGTGTTGCTTTTACCATAGAATATTGAACATGTTCAGCGTTATCGGTAATATCCTTCGCGAACATCATAGACGGACCCGCGGATCTTGTATAATCGTCGGAGTATCTTGCCAATCCGATTATCCCCGTGGCAATATCAACATCACGCTCTATAGATTCAATCTCTTTTCCGTCGATGAAATATCTAGCGCTTTCGAATAGCGCCATAATCCCATTATTAACAAAACCAACTCGGATAGTTGGGTTATTATCATATGGTGTATCAGCTGCAACATTTGTTACGAGTTCTCCTTCAACTTCAATGAATACTTCACACGGTAAAAAGTATTTACTAGTATCTTGAACTTGAAGCTCAATTCGTGATCGTATATTATTAGGTTGTATAGCTTGATAAGAGTAAAATTGATAATTTTGTACCGAATCATCTTTATGCACTGGGGCGTCCATGTCAAAGGCTGTATCAGGTGTCCTCTTAAACATTTTTTATTATTTATAATCATTATGGTCTAAATCGGAAAATCCCAGAAAATCTTCGATTTTTCATTTTCATCATTGACGACTTCGTCGTTGACGACGAAATCCACTTCCCGCTATAATATTCGCAATTATATTATCCTGATTACCCTGATTACCAATTTGAAGATTTTCCTCCAACGAATCTAATTTTTGTTGCACCGCTTCATTTATTATTTTACTAACTTGTGCTGGCATTACAGCTGTAGATGGTAGCGGTTTCTTTTTCGGTCTAACTAGTGATGTTACCTTATCCTTCGCAAAGGAAAACGCTTTCCAGGCGAGATTCCCAACAGCGGAAATACCTTCATCACGAATAACATCTATAGCCTTCACACCCATCTGTTTTACAAACGGCGCTACCTTTGGGGCCATTTTTGAAAAAAAAACTAAAATTGTATTACCGAAACCATCTCCGTAATACGCTTTATAAACCGGATATCTTGAGTTTACCACGTAGACGCTAACTGGTGTATCATGATTGTAGTGTATAATCATTCTTTATACTGTTAACTACTAATTAAATCGAGGATTCAATCGCAAAGATATCCGGGATAATCCTCAACGAGTTCGCTAATAAACACTCTGTACGTTGCCATATCCATGATCCCACATTGGAATAACCGTCTACAAATATCAGCTGTTTCATTAATTAACTCCCGAGAATTATTTCCGGCTCGTTTTCCTCCGATGAGGATTTCTAATCGTGATATATCACTCAGAACGCTACTAGGACATTGATGAATCGTGGATCCGTTGAATCCCTTTCCGATTATTTTTTTGGAATATTCTGGTATTTTTTCTACATCTACTTTTACATTTCCCATAAAAACTATAAACTCGTTTCTTATATCATTCGTAATTCTTGTTTTATTTTTATATAATAAAAATAATTTATTTCCCCAAACATCTATATCTTTCATAAATTTTTTTGCTCTTTCATCTTTTAAATAATTATTTCTTGTTTTAAAATTTTCTTTAGTAAATTTAGTTAATTCAGGATACGATCTAATTGCTTTAATCGTATTTATAGCGTCAATCGTAAATAGATTTTCTGGTGAGTAATCTCGTGGATGACCAGCAGTAGCTCCCTCTGGAATTTCTTCTACCACTGGCTGAAGATCTTGTTGTTGTTGTTGTTGTTGTTGTTGCATCGCGGTTGCAATATCACCGGGAAGTGTTCTTAAAGATTTTTTTACTTGTTTAGACCGTGATGCTATTTTTTCAAATACGGGGAGTGTACCTTGTCGTTGAAAATCGGTAAGTGATTCCACCGCGGATTTTACATCTTTAGTCACGCTTGTTATCGGGGTAAATAATTGTTGTGTATCAGCGGAAAATTCCGTTTGAAGTTGTTGACGCTGTTGTAATTTTTCTCTGACAGCATCTCTCAACGGGATATACTCTTTAATCGCGGCTGCTCTCTCTCTAGCTAGTCTGGTTGTTAGTGATTCGTTTACCATTATACATAACTTCATTTTCACAATTGGAAAATTACATATTAATTTTATATAAATGTATCAACATGCGCTAGTATCAGTTCATGATAAAGATTTTCTTGAACAAGCTATCAGAGAGATATTTAGTATGAAAACGAAAGGTGAATTCCACGTGGATATAGTTATAGATAATCTAGGATCGGAGAAGTTTTTACTCACGGATTATCAACGTTTACAACTTCAACAAAATGTTATAACCGCGGTGAGATTAACCCGTGATCAAATAATACAATATGCTCATTCATGTTTGTCCGTGGAAGATCTTAAAAAAATCTTATATGGAAATCCTTGAAAAATCCTACGGATTTTTACGATTTCAGAGTTAATGAAAAATTCTGAAAGTGAAAAATCTTAGAAAATCTGTAAGATTTTTAAAGATTAAAAGATTTTTTAAATCCCTGGAATTTTTCACACTAACTATAATTTCTGACCACGGTTATCACCGTGATTCCCGTAATGTTACGATTACTGAGTCAAATTTCCGACTATAATTTCCGACTATGATTTTTTTTTCGCGTTTATATAATGCGTTCACCAACATACCTAACCGTCGATGACGAGGAGAGAATCCTCGCGCTGAGAGGTGTAAAACGACCCGTAAAAGCCTCCAAAGAGTTTTAAATCGGATTAACCCGACTATATAAAATATGGTCGAAAACACCTTATAACGCTACAACCAGCGGGAGTTTTAACTCGTATAAAGAAGCGAGGCAGCGTCAACTAGAACGGCAGCGTGAACTCGCTGAGGAGATTTCTGAACTTCATAGAAATAATGCAAATACTGAAGTTGAGTTAGCCCAATTAAAAAATATGCGAGAATCACACAGACAGGAATTTTTTGAGGAAAGGCGGTGATATAAAGATCTTAAGGAGCATAAAGAACAACTAAAAAAAAGATAGGTAGGAGAACCGGTAAAATCGAAGCGTTAACACAGACCCATAATGAGCTTATTGAACAATATAAAAAGGTGTTATCGGAAAATACTAAAATTCAGGATGCTATTGAATATGATTACGTTGTTAGAGCTACACCAATGCCAACTAAAAAAAATAAAACAATATGATTCTCCAACGGTAAATTAACATTAGTTGAAAGTAATAAATGAAATCCATCGTGAAATCTGCGATTTTGAAATCTTCGATTTTGAAATCCTTGAAAAATCATAAAAAGATTTTCATTTACGATGCTACAATTTCAAGGGATTTATCGTATTCTCTCGCAGCGCTGTTAATAAGTTCTTCCCTGTTAAATAAATCTCCGATAGATTTCAGTAGCGATTTTGACAATTTAGATATCGTCACAAATTCCTTAAGAAGATCCGGATTAGATTGTTGTAGTTGATAAATTATTTCATTTCTTGCCCGCAGTATAAAGACACTTATGACACGATACTCTGGGCGATAAATCGGATATTGTTTATCCCGTGCAGATGCTATTTTTTCATACTCGTTGTTGAGATACTCAGACGTAAATAATTTAACATCGTGGAACTCGCGCACACGGTTAAGTTCAGTTATTAATTCGTCGATGATTTCGTCGTTGAAGCTTGAAGAATTCATTTTTTTAAATATAATATTTTTTTTAGTTTAATTTGAAAATTGTTTTACAATTTCATGAGATCCCACGGATTTTTAGTAGGATCTTTACTACATTTTTTCCGTAAAAATCTTCGATGTTTCACGGAAAATCGTGAAGTTTCTCTAAAAATCTCGTCGGGGTCTTCGGAGTCTTTGGAATATTCTTTTACCTCAATAATAACCTGTTTAAAATGTTGATATCGCTCATGGACGAGATCATTAATAATACTGTATAAGACAAATCGAGTTATATCACCGCGTCTTAGGACGGTACAGTAATCGTCAAATTGAATCTCGAGTTTATCACGATCAGGTCTATCAGGTATGTGTATAAACGAATCAAATATCTCACATCGCGTTGGATTATTTTTATATATATCAGATATTTCACATGTGACATAATCGTAAAATTGCTTACTATCGATAATATTACGGAAGAGATTAATCGCATTGTCATCACGTAAAATTTGTAATCGTGTAATAAATTTATAATTACCTAACACGTGTGTGAAAAACCAATCCTGGTAGGTTATACACATTTTTTCATCTGGGATGTTATTATATTTTTTAATATCTTCAAAGGTCGGCGGTGGAAATCGTGGATGTTTTTTTTGTCGGCGTGCAGTTGATCAATCATTATATAATATACAAAATAAATATACGTCTAAATGTTATGTCAAATGTTATATTAATTACGAATATATGAATGAGACGCTACAATTGAATTTTTTTGAATATATTGTTTTATGAATTCCATCCGCGGTATGTTTCAGATTTCCAATTTGGACGTCAAAATATTTAGCCGCTGATGACATCGACGGAAAGTTTTCGATGGTGGAATCGTAAAACGCTGTCACCGGTCTTGATAGATTGTTTTTACTCCGTAGAGGATTTTTGTTAAGAGATTTTTCGCGCTGACTAACAACCCTTAAATTGTCAACGCGATTATCAGATTTATTTTGATTTATATGATCGATTACAAAACCGTCGGGGATACCACCGATAAAAATCGCAGCAATAAATCGATGAGCTAGATAACATTTCATTTGTTGTCCTAGACGGATCGTAATTTGTAAATAACCTCTATTACTAACTCGACCGATAGGAATTCCATTTCTGATAATTCCATTTCGTAACGCCTCGTAGTTAACGTAAATCGGGTGTGAAATATATTCGTCGTTCTTACTAATTTTTTTTATATAGAATTTTATCCGTTTAAATGTTATTATCATTTTTTCGATTTACGTAATCCTGTGGAGATTGTATAACATGAACACGGTGATTAATATTTGTATGTGTGTCATAGTAGTATTTAAGATCTCTATATTTTTTACCACCGTGAGTAGAACACAGCTGAGATTTTCCCCGTACTCCTACTCCACACACAAGACAAGGTTTTGGTCCAAGACTGCCATTTCTAATTCTTTGCATATGAGAGAAACAAAATTCATTTTTACACGATCGTCCACACTGCGATAATTTGCCGATAGGTAACCACTTACAATTATTCGTCGTCATATATAATAATTAATTAATTATTTTTTATTTAAATATTAGTTACAATTATATAATTTTAAAAAATTACCATTATTATCGAAGGAAAACGCGTTCAAGGACTTATTTTAACATTGACGGAGTTTCAGGGCTATCAATTCGAAAAATAAAAAATAAATCAATTATTAAAAAAATACGAACTGTAAATGAATTTTATAAGGATAATGCAGCTAACACATTTTCCAGCCACAGAATAATACCCGAAGATGTTAATAAACCAATAATTGATGAGGTTATTGACGATGGAAGAGCAGCGGTTTTATTGTCGTTGTTGGAACCGGGAATATCATATTTGTTAAGAGTAAAATATATTAAATACGATGAAGATGGTCGACGATGGATCATCAGATATAATTTAACACCGGTAATGAGAAATAGGAAAAATGTTGTTATAAACCGAAACTCTAACCCCGGGATATTAACCGGAATTGATAGTCACTACTACGAAAGAGATTATCCTGTAACCGTAGTAATTTATGGATTATACGCGATAAATGATAATCCTGACATTGGAAAGTTATCTCCGATGAAAAAATCAAAGTTAAATTGTGTAGCGGATCGTGTAATGGAGCATTTTACAAATGCATCACGAGGAAATAAATTGACAGAACAACGACGTAGCAAAATAGTATCGTGTGGGAAAACCGTAAAAGATACCGGAGCTACAATTGCTGCTGTTGAAAAATTAGAGCGATTATTAAGATTTCCAATATTTGTAAAAACTATAACCGGAGATGTATTACACGAATCAAAATATAAATCTAATGGAGCTCCAATTGAAATTATTGACCATAATTCTCACGCTTTGAGTTCCGCGGTGTTAATATTTCCACGAGAGAGGATTATAAAATATATCCCTGAGAAATTCTGCAAAGACGCCTTATACGAGGAAAAGTTATTTGATACTATTTATAAATTAAATAAAAATGATTCTGTGTCGGTATGGTTATTGAGAAGTCTTGAAGATAAACAAGGAATGTTTGATCAATTTGTTACACCTGGTGGAGAATTATATCGTACTGACGAAGTAAATAACAGGATGAAAACAGTTACTGAACAATTTGTAAAGAATTTTGATGAGAAATTACTCACGAACAGCTTTACAGTATCGTCAGTAGTATCTCACTTCGCCAGGGAGAGAAACTCTTGGCGTGTAACACCTAAAGAATTTCTTGATGATATTAAATACGGTCATGGTGGATTGTGGAATACAAAATACTCCCGTGATGGTATGATTGCAATTGATATAGTTGCGTGTTATCCTGGGAGTTTTCTCGGACGTGGAGAGTGTACAGAATATTTTAAACGATTTTTTCATCCAACACATGAAATGTGTCGTGTTGCGATTAACGGGGAATTACCTGAATTTGATTTAACAGGATTTGCACGTGTTGTATCATTTGAAATTAATAATAAATTACACCCGTGTAGCTACGCTTGGATCGGTAGACACATGTCTGAAAAACACTGGGTACCGATTGTGTTATTGAGATATATGTTAGATAGCGGTATGTTAACATCGTTAATTGTCGGTGAAGCTTTTATATGTTATCGAGCTCAAAAATTTTTAGCGAAGATGAAATTATGAAAACATCTAGGATGTTAATTGAAAGTAAAAATAGACATGCGAAAGATCTTGGACGAAAGATAATCGGAAAATTTACACAAGGTGGAAAATTCGATAACGCGAAATATTCTTCGAGGTTAATCATGGATAACGTTGAATATGATTTTATAATTAAAAATCTAACAGCGAAAAATAAATTCGTAGATTGCAGAGATGCATTTTTGTCGAGTGAAACAAAAATAGGTACAATTGTTACATACATCGATGGAAAAAACGCTCAGTATACACATTTGAGAAGTTCTATGCTAGCTTATTCCGCTATTCATTTATTTTCGATGATAAATAGATTTCCCGACCACGCTGTTAGGGTAGCTACTGATTCGATGTATATACATGAAAAATATCTTAACTTGATAGCTCCATTTACAAATCCAGAAGAATCCTGGCGAAGTTGGAGAATTAAAAAGGAAATATTACACGAATACTCGGAGTCAGCAGATGTTGAGATGCATGATAAATATTTTATGTGTATGATGTTATCAGAATTCTCTAACGCACCACCAATATCAGACCCAATATGTAGATATAAAACGATTTATTTGAACGGCTGTGGCGGATCAGGAAAAACAACTCGTGTTATTGAATTATTTCAGGGTAAATTAAACATGATTGTGCTAACACCGACTCATAGACTCGCTAGAGAGATGACTCAACGAGGAGTAAAAGCTTGTACTTATCACAGCTTCGTTCGGTGGAAAGGCGATGCGTGGACTCCTGAAAGAACGGGAGATAAATATATTCCACCGGTAATTATTTGGGATGAGGTGTGTACAGTATCATTAAAAAATTTACAAATATTCCTTGAATGGCTTTCAACGAAAACAACAAAAATTATTATGTGTGGTGATCACGGTCAACCACCACCATTTGTCGGTGGATCTCCGCATGATTAGCTTAAGAAATATGTCGATTATTATGAAGAGATTAATACCGATCACATATCACTGGATGACAAACTACGTGAATTAAAAATAGAATTAGATTACAACCGGATAGAATACAATGTAAAATAATCAGAGAAGTAATTCCGGAAACTCCGTTAGATGAATTTTGGGAATCGTGGACTCCAAACGATTTAATAATCGCGAGTAGAAAATCAATCCGAGATAAACTTCAACAGGAGTTATTCCAAATACATAAAAAAAAAAATTATAGCGCTTCCAGTTCCACTTTGCTATAGACCATTAAATACACGACAACAAAACATTGAAATTGATATTCCAGGGGGAAATGAAAAGCAAAAATTGATATTAAATGATATTGTATACGTTGATATTAACGTTGTTGAAAATGCAATAAATGCTAATAAATCCCCGTGGATATTAGGTTATGCGTCGACAATACACTCCTCACAAGGATTAACCATCACAGATACGATTGTTTATATCGTAGATAATCGAATTGATTGGTCAAATTTAGTTTATCTCGCAGTATCACGAGTATGGTGAATAAATCAATTACGAAGAATTGTTATCTCTAGTTGAGACCACGCGGTGGTAATTGAGTATCCTCGGGAATTACCTGTAGTTGTTGTCGAGTAAACCCTCGTTGAGGAGCAGTTGAATCTAGTTTATAAATTGCTGGTCTACCAGTGGACCGTGTTATACTAGATATTTTATGTACGGTGACACTCCAAATAGGATCAGTAGCTCTTTTTTTACCACCTTCAAGCTCTCCTGGTTCGTACAAATATCTCACAGTAACATTACCAAGAATTGGTTCTTTGAAATCTTTTTGTGGTTGTATGGGTATATATTTTTTTTTAATCGCGTTGTTAGGTTTCATATTGATTGTTCTAGTAATCTCATTATTGAGCGCAGTAATTACACCTGGTAATCCTTTAACCCATTCACGAGATCGTTCACGTTGGATGAATTCCTTCGCGTATTGATATCCAAATAACCGCTCAGCAAGTGTCCGATTAAATCGTTCAACGATTGCCTGATCGCGATGTAACGCAGCATGTCCTAGTCTGATGGCGACATTATGATGTTTCATCGTAGATAACACTACACCTTGAAATTCTTTGCCAGGATCAGCCTGCAATAGATTTGGCCAGTGCAGAGGACCTCGTCGATAAATCTTTTCAAATGCAGAAGCTACTTCAGCAGATGATTTTGTTTTTAACGGTTCTGCTTGTTTGTATCAACTACGGTTAACGCATATTTATAACCGTTCTCATGCGGTAGAAATAATATATCAGATTGATGAACTTCATTAGGAACTGTAACATCGAAATGTGAATAGTTAATTTGTTTAGGCGGCGGTAGATAAACTTGCCATATCGCCTGTTTAGATAACCAATCAGCTGCAGTAGTATTTTTTACTTTTGCAGCGCTAGCTGGTTTACTGATTGATGATTTACCTTTCCAGTATCCTTTCGGAGAATAATAAATTTTTTCCATATTATATACTTGCACCAAACAATAATTTACATTTCATGGTAGATTTTATCAACCACGAAGCTAATTTTTCCTTGAACGATTTATCAGGAATGGCATTCAACGCATGAATTAATTTTATATCTGCGAGATGGTGCTGTTGTAAATCACCACTCCGGTAAGCTATATCATGTACACGACACGCTTCATCGATAATGTTTATCGGAGATTCTCCCGAGTTAGGATTATTTTGATCATCGAGTCTAATATCGAGTCGTGTTCCTGGTCCACAATAACTATATCCCGGAAGATGTTTTTCACCTGGATACTTTGACCATGGCAGCCCTGGAAGTTTAGTTAACTTAGCGGTGATATCTCCTCCTCGTTTTTTTAAATTAAATTTTTCACAAATTTATATTTTTTTATGCCACATACCTCACAATTACCAACAACCGCACTTCGATTATTTTTCGTAGTAGTATTTGTCAGGTTTAATGTTGGTGTACGCGTCTTACATTTAACACAATATAAATCCATAATATTATTATATATTATATCTAATGGAAGTGATTGATTTCTCAGCGTTGAAAAAGAAACAACCTGTAAAACATCATCCAATGCTACCAGATTCAATCAGGATGATTATCATAGGGCCTTCCGGAAGTGGCAAAACTCAATTACTGCTCACGATGATAATGAAATATCTAACCTGGGATAAATTGTATTTGATTGCTCCAAGCGTAGATGATCAGCATTGCTATCAGGTGTTAAAAGATTACGACGAAACCGTTAAAGAAGCTTACGGTGGAAGTGTAATTGAGTTTATAACAGATATTGATGAAGCGCCATCCGTGGAAGACTTGGATGCATTCGTTAATAATCTCATTGTATACGATGATGTGATGTTGGATCAACAAAAGAACCAAGCTAGAATATTCTCCCGAGGACGTCACAAAAACTCCGACGTGATATATGTAACTCAACGCTATACACAAATACCAAAAGTAATCCGGGATAATTGTAATCTATTGTGCGTGTTTAACGGCGTTGATACTCATACTCTTAGAAATATCTGGCAAACTTGGTGTCCAGATATGGATTATAACAAATTCCAAAATTTCTTCAGCGGTGCATGAGCTACCCCACACGGATTTATAACGATAAACATACACGACCCTCGAACAATATATCGAGTTGGATTGGATCATATTTACGGATAATTTAATCGATCTACAAGATGAAGCCCTACAATTTAGTATATACGTGAAATCTTAAAAGATTTATTTATGAAATAAAAAATTATTTCTGAAAATCCATAGAAATCATTTATAATTTTTTTTACTATGTCTCCGAGTAGTTAAAAAATGACCGACCAATATCACCACGGCGAAGAATGAGTGATCTAACTATGCTACTATTATTATCCAACTACTATATAATCCAGACGAATTTAGGGTTAACCTTTTCTGCTGCTCCATAACGCTGTTCTGATCCAACTACTATATAATCCAGACAAATTTAGGGTTCACCCTTTCTGCTGCTGAGAGAGAGAGAGAGAGAGAGAGAGAGAGAGAGAGAGAGAGAGAGAGAGAGAGAGAGAGAGAGAGAGAGAGAGAGAGAGAGAGAGAGAGAGAGAGAGAGAGAACAGTGCAAATTCAAAACGACTTCCCAACTTTTCGAGCTTTTGTGAAACATACAGCATACACAAAACAAGCATGAAAGACACAGCCAACAAAACGTTTGATTGCTACACAAAGTCGTACTAAGGGTAAATGGCGCCCAGGGCCAGTTTGCGTAAATCGTGCGCAGGACGACAATAATAGTACAGAATACAAGGCCGTAGGGCGGAAGCTAGAGAGGACCTATACCGGCAACGATACTTCTGCAATTTATGCCATTTGGTGGCTATTCCTGGTGTCTAAATTGTATAATTCAGAGCTGTTTTGACATCCAAAATCCTCTGGCGCCCCATCCACCAAACACTCACCACATCCACCGTTAGTATGTTTCTGTTCCTACATGTTACAATCGCCATGTGGAATTAGCAACAATATATATATATATATATATATATATATATATATATATATATATATATATATATATATATATATATATAAAGTTATTGTGTCTATCACATACAGAGTCAATATGTTTTGACCTAACTCAAGGTTGAGGACCAAGGACAGCCAGAATATATATATACATACGATCTTAAATATTTGTTTGGTTTAGTAATAGATCTGTAAAATATGCGAGCAACTTTCTCGCCAAGTGCAGACCTGAATACATGTAATGTATATGGTTTATTAAACAGTTTAGGTGTAACCGCTAGATCATAATATATGCGCATATTCCTGTATAATTTGCGGCATGAGCCCACTGGCTAATTTGTGTATAGTTAACCCTATTTTATTAGGGCTATTAAACATATATTTAAATCAAATGTAACAATAAACATTACCAATAAACGTGGAAAAAGATATAAAATGCAATCATTGTTAAATCATAAAAAGGAATATTTCAGACTAATATTATAACTGGAAAACAATAAAACAGACTAACAATTTGTCAGAAACATTTCGATAAATGATTTCTCATAGAAAGACACCTAACGAAGCAATCATGACGTGTCCTCCCGTCTGAGCATTTACTATGTTTTTTTTTTACTCTAGACATTGTTATAGTTATAATGTAAACAATATACAAGGTATAAAATGGATCAATTGAAAAATAGTAAGATTCGGCAGATCTACAGTAGGATATAAATTAAAAAATCCATGATGGATATATATTTATAAATTGTGTGGGTCTGATTCACTAAAAGTTATCAAATCCTTGGTGAAACAAGATATTGATCATGAAGTGTCACCAAAAATATGTCCTCTATTAAGGACTGTATAGTTGAATAAGTTTTTAAAAAGACATTTAAGAACGTTTTGTAAAGAAAAAATAGGATTTCAATAGAGTTATCGATTTATAGGCCAAATACTAGAACGACTTGCTAAAAATCTAAACGGTGACAAATTTGGGATACGGAGAGCATATTGTTTTGGAAAAGATCCATATAAATATATAGATTATTTAAAAGGTTGATTGAAACTCAACCTACAGCAATCGAGCCATACTATTAAGAACTCGTATGATCAGGAAAAATTGCAGAGGATTATAATTATATCAAAGACGCTATGAAACACTTCAAACTAAACTCTCTTGGCGATCTTCTCAAATTTTACGTAAAGATACTTTAATATTGGGGCCCCGAGTCTAAAGCGCTGTCCGTTACGGATCACTGCCATCTCACCTCTGTCTGCGTGGGTTCGAGTCTAAGATTCGGGTAATCTAGTTATGTGAGAAAGCTTGCCAGTAGCTTCTCGTGGGTCGGTGGTTCTTTCCGGGGTTTTCCGGGTTCTTCCTCCACCACTAATACTGGCCGCCATGTATAGCCTATATTGCGCTGAAAAATGGCGTTAAACATAAAAAAAATAAAATATACTTTAATATTAATTCATAAATATTAATTCATAATTTTGAACACTTCGGATCTGTGTGTATGAATATTAAAAAACTCGACCCATTACATTATGTCAGTAGACATGGAGTGGTGCACGGTGTTAACGTGAAAGTGAATAAGGTAGACTACGATTGCTGACCGATTATGATGTTTTAATGACTGAATCTGGAATGCGTATGACACCTGTTATATATGCCAAAGCTGATCATGACTATTAAAAAAAAATGAGATACATCAAGGTCAAGGCCAAATAGTATTGTAATAAATTTGTAGTATGCGCATTTGATAGCGCCCCGTTTTAAGCAATTCTTTTATTTGTGTGATTATCGGATTCGGCGCCATGGAAATATTCCTAGCACGAAATAATTAGCCAATTACTAGGAGCAAACGTCACGGAGTCGAGTGTTAGTGAGTTTGAATGATGTCATGGTTCGCTTGTAGTGAATTCAGGTCCAAACTAAATGACTGTCCTTATTAAAATTTAGTGGTGTACAATTGTGTTGTGGCTGAGGTGGCAGTATTTACGGTATGAAACCGGTAAATTTCTCAATGGAATCAATATGTAGGGACTTGGTAGATACTGTTTATGTGTCCATAGTGGAAAATAGGTGCAGTTATATTGGCGTAATGTGTCGGTAAAAGCGAATATTAACTGGCCTAAGGTGGCGGAGTTAAATATTTCCAGTGAAAAAGGGGATGCTAGTGTATTTTCTATGGCATAACCAGCTGGCGGTACGGAAATCTGATGATGAAGAAAATCCATGCAAATGCACGGTTGATGCACTTTTGGCAAGTTTTTTTTATCTGTGGTCTTGAATTAATTAGAGTAAAATTTAGTAAATAAAAGCAGACATGTCTGGCTTTCCAATTTACAACTCAAATTGTATGGAAGTCTTTGGGAATTTGGGGTAAACATATGACTTTCAGCGGGACTCGCGCCAAGGTTTGACACCGCTCGGTCAAGTAATACCCCTAAGCGTGTAACAGTAAATATCTCGATGCCGGCAGTGTGCTTGAGCCAAGCGGGCAAAGAAAAAACAAATAAACCTAGTCGAAAAACAATCGGTGTAATTGGAGTAATATTAACTTATTATTTGGGATTCTAGAATACGATTTAGAAGTACAACCACCTTTATGAAAAATTATCGATTGGCGCCAGAAAATATGATTCCCAGTGAAGACGAATGTTCTTCAATACAAAAGAAATTCATAGAAGATGAAATGGGAACAATACCTTATATATGTTCTTTAGTATGCACTTTACAAAAGCAAGGAAACTATGGGTTTCAATATCGTAATTTGAAGTTGTATCTTCAGTCAGAAATAAAACTAAAAAAGATACAGCAGTTATACTAATAATAATAATGAGGACTTTGTATAGCGCTTAACCTTTTGAAGCTCTAAGCGCTTTACACCATCAATAATGATATGACTACACTACAGAACAACAAATAACAAAAAACAATGAAATTGGAAAACATAAAAACATGCTGAAAACATATAAGATACAAAACATGATTAGGTCGCTAAGTTTGTCCCTGCAATCGAAACAGGTAAGTTTTAAAATCACTCTTAAAAGGGACCACTGTGTCTTTGTGTCTAATTTCAATGGGCAATTCGTTCCACGTCGCCGGGCCCTGGTGTGCATGCAAAAGAACGTTGTCTATATAACTTTGTTTTCACCTTGGGAACAATGAGTATACGATGAGTATACGATTATCAGAAGAAGAACATAAGTATCTAGCTGGTGTATACACATGGGTGAGGCTGGATAGGTATGTTGGACTGTAGTCTGTCATTGAAACATAGCACAGAGAACACATTTTGTGTTTTATTCTGTATTAAATCGATAGCCAGTGTAGGGTTCAGAGCAGTGGTGAGGTGTGCTCTGATCGAGGTACTCTAAAGATGATCCGTGCAGCTGTGTTTTGAACTTTTTTGAAGTTTCTGGAGTAAATATTGTGACGAACCAGACATACAAGTGTTTTAGTGGCATCAACTGAAAGATATTTACGAATGGAACTGATGCGTCTCAATTCAAGTTATGCAGCCTTGCATATGTTTATGACATGTTGGTGCAATGTGAGAGAACTGTCTTAGAGTAACGCCTAGGTTTCGTACTGACTGTGAAAATTTAATGTTGGTGCTCCTGATCTTTATTGTCTGAGGTAAAGGATGTGAATGAGAAAGTCTTTGTGTTGTGATCAGAATAGCGTCGGTTTTATCATAATTCATCTGCAGCTTGTTACATGTCGCCCATGATTTCACATCAGAAATGCACCTCTCTACTCCATGAATGGTAGCATCAACTTCATTTGGGTGGCTAGACTTGTATATTTGGGTGTCATCAGCCTACAGTTGGTGAGACACTGGGTGATGATCTATGACACTTGAGAGCGGCTGAGTGTGCAGAATGAAGAGAAGAGGTCCAAGAACAGATTCCTGTGGAACACCACAACATACGTCAACTGGGCTGGAGTGTATTCCATTTGCAGATATAATTCGTGTCCTGTTCACTAAGTAGGACTTGAACCACTGTAAGGTCATATTCTGAATGTCAAATACATGCTGGAGACGGTGAAGTAATATATCATGGTCTATTGTGTAAAATGCTGCAGATAAATCCAGGAGAGTGAGGACTGTAATCTTTCCACTATCCAAATCAGAGAGATTGTCACTAAATACTTTCAGAAGAGTAGTTTCCGTACCAGAGGCGTAGCGATGATATTTTGCGCCCGGGGACAAACTATAAAATTGGCGTTCAGCAATCTTGTGACAGATTTATTACCCTTGTTTTCTTATTATGATGTAACGTTGCAAGCCTCATTTTGGCGCTCCTATACTTTGGCACCCGGGGACATATGTACCCCCACCCCCACCCCCCTCGCTACGCATCTGTTCCGTACTGTGGTAAGGGCGATATGCAGATTGTACATTGCTAAAAAGACTGTTTGAATTCAAATGAGATTCAAGTTGAGCTACAACAGCCTTTTCTAAGATTTTTTTTATATGAATGGGAGATTAGAAACTGGGCGGTAGTTCTTTAAATCGTTATGCTCAAGTGTTGGTTTCTTCAGCAGTGGCTTTACGATGGCAGTTTTTAAAAATGATGGGAATTTCCCCGATGAGAGAGAGATATTAATAACATCAGTTAGTGAGGGCAATATTGGGTCTAAGCACTCAAGCAGCAGTGATGTCGAACTGGATCAAGTTCACAAGACTTTGGTGCACTATGCATCACGATTGTCCGTACTAAATCAATAGAAACAGGTTCAAATGCTCCTAACGGTTGTCGCTGAAACTCTACATCATAACTGTATGGTGACAAATCAGTTGAAATTGTGCTGTCAGGCGAATCTCTAATGGTTTGTAATTTGTCACGGAAGAAATTTGCAAATTGGTCTGGAAGGTCTAGTGGAGAGAAGGTTGTTGGAAGTGGTGTACATTTGTTCCTTGACATTAGTTTGTTAGTTATCTCGAAGAGCTCTTTGCAGCTGGAACTCTCCGTGATCTTAGTACTGTAGTGGAATGATTTGGCTAAATGGACTATGTTTGTGGCGTTCTTCTTAGCGGCTTCATAGATTTGTTTATGAATAGTGAGTCTGGTGGAAAGCCAAAGCCTCTCTGCTTTTCGGCGATGTCTTTTAGTAGTGCGAAGCTGGTCCCTAACACTGCTATACCATGAAGAACACCTTTGTTTAAATTGATACTCTGCATTTGGTGGCTGGGGCATGTTTTTCACGCAATGAACGCAGACTGTTATCAAGTTGTTCCGCTGTTTGATGTAAGAAAGTTGTTAGGTTTTCTTGGATGTCATGCATTAATTTGGTTTTATTTATTATACGGAGGTTTCTCTTAGTAGCAAATAAAGGTGGAGGGTTAGGGACTGATACGTCGAGATCGCATACAATGCAGATGTGATCCGATGCAAGTTCGTGCGATACAAGGGTGGGTTGCAGAATATTATCATCAGTTCTATAAAGAAACCAGTCTAAAATGTGACCAAGTTTATGGGTAGGTTGGTTAACTGACTGTTTAAGATTGAAAACATGAATGGAATCTAGGACAGTCCAAGTGAAAATTGAAATCTCCAAGAATAATTAGGTTGCCACCTATCGAATTTCCATACTCTAGAAGATTTGGAAACTGCTCCAAAAAGAGACATTCATTCAGCTTGTTTTTTTCTACTAGGAGGAGGACGGTAGAGACAGAAAAAATGGACTGACCTTTGTTCCAGTGTGAGCGTTGTTTGGACTAGTTCAAACGATGTGTGGCATAAAATGAAGGTTGTTTTGTACTTAAGGCATTTGATCGTGGAATTCTTTGTAATTACAGCAATTCCACCTCCGCGAGAGTTTCGGGTGAACAACTTGATGGATTAATCGCTGGGTGTTAAATCCACACACTTAGGTTCATCACTTGCCGATTGTAACCAAGTTTATGTCAGGAAGAAGACGTCAATATTCTGGTCGTTGATAAAATTAACAATTTCTATGCGCTTTTCCGGTGATCCCACTGATTGAGCGTTGAATAATGCAATACGTAGTGGTATCCCTGGGAGAGTTGACACAACGGTTGACGATTTAAGAGGAATTTGAACCAGGTTATTAAAATTAACGGCAGAATTTTTAAGTTGTTTATTCGTTCCGTGCGAAAGGAAGATAACTGAAATTCTTCTTCCTGTTCTAAGCCGGCCAGCTTTGAAAGAACTTTCTTTTTTTGCTTCCATTTACATTTAAGAAATGATGCATGTATTACCAGTTCGTTTAGTCTTGAGCACAATGTAGTATCTAGAACCAAGGTGTGGTCATTTAATCCAATTAATGAGGGTCCGTCGTATTATGAGCGGTCACGTGACGGCGGTTTTTTAAAAAACAAATGACTTCTTAACAGTGGGACAAAACAGCTGAGAAAAATTATAATTGTTCTCCTTTCCAAATAAAGGAGATGAATTAACACATACGAATGGAACAGCCAATGCATGATGAAACACAACAATGTAGACGAAAATAGAGAACAAGCACAAATATCATAAATATAGCACAAAATCGGAAAAGCCTCTTTCGAGCAGTTAAGCGATGGCGTCCATCTTTCCGGATCCAAATAAATAGTATTAATAGTCCTGACTAAAATCATGCATTTAATTTGACTATCTTTGAGACAAAAAGCAGTCACTAATTTTCAAAAGGACATTTTATAGTTAATAAATAAGCTGTCCGTAGAAGACATAAGGAAAATAAAAGATTACTACTGTAAACATATGAAACCATGCAAAGAAATGTTTTAACTCCTGAAAGACATTTCATGTGCGAGAAGAACAATACTAAATAAATGTATGATATTAATTAATTTAAAGACAAAGAAAAAATAAAATTAGCTACAGAAATTTATGTTGGCTTTCCAGTGCTAGAAAAAGAAACAGGTTTATGGTCCATAACTCTTACTGTAACAAAATAAGGAGCCACAATGGTGATACTATGAAGCTATTAACGACCAGTACAGATTCTATGGACATGAGTGTTGTAACAGTATCATCTATAATGAAACTATACACAAAATACATTTGTTTAAGGTAAGCAGTTATAAAATGATAACATGCACGGCATACTAAGTATGACGTTGAGGAACTGTTTTAATTTCAAGAAGGGAATGGTATACTAATTTATTACCTTTGAGCCAAGCTATATGCCGTAAGAACTGATTAACTAAAGAATGGTTTGCAAGGGTATGATTTTTTTTAAAATTAAAATGAATATCAATTTAGACGTGTATAAATATTGTTATGTAACCAAATTACAAACTATCTAGAAATGAATTGCGATAAAAGAGATTCTTCTTCCGCCCTATGATGATAAACGTAGCAGCAGAGGAGGTGAACAGACCAAGTTTTCAAGCAAAAATAAGGCTTCTACGGAAACCGAAACTAAATCAGACAAATCGAAACTAAATTAGATAAACTGAAACTATTTCACATAAAAGGCTGCTATAGAGTCTCCCTAGGTAGGAAAGTGAACAGACCAACTTTTACAGGCGTCGATTTAGCAAACTGAGGCTTTCTCGAAAATGCTTAATATAAGCCTCCATTCATCAAAATAAAATTAAAAAAAAAACGACGCCATTTTTGTTGTCACCATCCCCTTTGCTGCTACGATGCTTGGAAAATTCGTGGAGTTTTCGGGTAAAAAAAAAGACGCCATTTAGTTGACGTTCACCTCCTCGGCTGCTATGAAAATCTTCGATTTTTACTAACTAAATATTTGATCAAGTCCTTAAGATTTCACAAACAAACTAATTTGTAAAACCTCACCTCGTAAATCAATCAGATTATTAGATTGGTCAGTGAGTTTGAAATTAATTCTCGTTAACAAATTATTATGACATCGCATATAGACTAGATTAGTTGGGTCTTCAAAAATTAGAAATCCTGGAGGAGCCGTTGGTGCAAATGAGTATAAAATATATCCTTGCTGAGCTTGATTTGATTGTTCGAGATTTATTTGATAATTTCCTTCGATAACGTCACATACTAAATTGAGCGCAATCACCGTTGAAATATTCACATTGTTCGGAGCAATATGTCTACCGCCGCCTTCTGGATCATTATTAAATTTCAGAATATTTGCTGTAGGATTCTTCGATTTTTTCCAATTATCGTGGATTCTTTTGAACCCAATATTAATAGCATCGTCAAGTTGTTTCTTTAGTTTATCCGGATTATATCCAGGGATTTTAAAATCTTTAATCTCCGTTTTATTAATCTTATATAGATCCGCAAACTTATCATGTAAGATTTCTTCATTTAATACTTCTTGAATAATTTTCGAGTGAAATATTTTCATATCGTCGATGATTTTATTACTCGTTTCTACGACGTTGATAAATTCATCCTTGGTGAGAGAGCCGGATTTAATAGATATTAGTATTAGTGAAAAATCATTATTCATTGCTGTGAAATTTCCGTTAATGAGAGGAACATAAATTTCTTTATTCAAGAATTTATTAGGAGCATAATCTTGATAACTTTTGACTTCATTGACGGGTTTTATTTTGTTGGTGATATAATCGGATTTCTTAGGTTCGGGTGGAAAATCCTTCGAATTTTCTCGCGAGTTATCCGGTGGTAATTCAGGCCATCCTAACACTGATCTTATAGAACTCTGATAAATATCTACAACGTATCCTTCTGTATTTATCTCGATAGCAGATGATAGTGTTGGTTCATGAACTGTTATAGCGATTTTTGATTCTTTTCCAGTGAGAGATTTTATTCTGCGTTGAAATTCAGCATTGATCTGTTCGATTTGATATGACCCAGTTGGTATAGAAACAACCTGCCAATCTGGTGTTCCGTCTTCACGATTCTTGTTTGCAAATACCAAGGAATTATTCGGTTGTTGACCACCAAATGCTACCGATCTAATATTAGGCCAGCTATGATACACTCGTAGTTTTGCTAGTGCGATCTCGCTCACGGGAACAGGAATTGGAAAATTAACACTAAATTCGGGACGTGTTGAGGTTATTGATATCGTGCTTGTTTTCACCGGTGTTGTATTTGTTACTATTTGTTGAAGTAGTTCTTGCGACGACATTATTATTATTATTCTGCTCTAATTTCAGCATTGTTGATTTATACAATTGAGCCATAGTTGAAAATTCGCTATCTGATATTGTTGTGTCATCCAACGACGATGATATCAACGAGGATAATTGCGAGTAACCGGCAGATGCAATATGATATTTAATTAAATAATCATGTAGTTTACTCTGGCTACACGATGATAGTTTTTTTGTGATCCCAGTTAATATACCAGCAATTGTAGCCACTGCGGAAATAGCGATTGGAACTACGACCGGAGCAATCATTGTAACCGAAGATAGTATTATTCCAGCAGCAGTGATTACTCCTGACACCGAGTACACGGTGATATCAACTGTGGTTATTCTTCGTTTGTATTTTTTGATTTTTATTTGATACTCCTCACAGAGAGAGCTGAGTTTAGTTTGAAACTCTTTGACTTGATCATAGCGATACTGATTCGATGATGGAGTCATTTTATTTTAAAAGCGTTAGTATTTTCAATTTAACTGTTTACTTAAATCCGCTACGAATTCTACGTACCACGTTACTGAAACCTTGGCTAGATTTTTATCATCATTTGTTATCTTGAATTGTTCAATTGTATCCTTGTCGATTATCGTTGATACCGTATTATTGTTAACTTCAGATGAACTCGACGATGATATATTAAATTTAATCGGTGATATTATTGTTAATCGATAAATACCCTTTACGGTTGCGGTTATGTTTAAAATGTTATCTGTAGGTGTCCACGTATATGATCCGTGTTGAATCGTGTATACTACGTTGATGACGGTAGATTTATTATGAGGAATTTTTACTTTTTCAACAACGTTTATCATTCTCATTGCATCATCCCTTATTGCGTTGTTGAATGTTTTAAGTTCATCGATGGATTTTTTAATATCGGGAAGTGTTATTTCAATTTTATCAAATGGGCTCCCAATAAACTTGTCCATGAGGTTTTTACGAAACGTCATAAATAGTTTCGTGTGTTTTTCATATTCGGATTGAAGAGTTGCTAGTTCCAATATAGAATCTTTTATTGTGGTGAGTTTTGGTGTGGTCACTGGTGGATTTCCAAAAAATTCTAGCAGGGGTTTATCAATTTTGTCAACTATATTTCTTTGTAATGCAGTAAACTGATCAAATACAATTATATGATCATCATACTTATCATTAAGCGATTTTAATGAATTCACCGTGTTATCGTATGTTGTTAATTTATCCGTAATTGTTGAAACAAGTACACCTGGTTTGAGTTTACCCTCATCAGAAAATAACGCGATAGTATCCTCTGCTGCGTCTCGTTGTTTAACCAAAATATCATTAAGAGAGATATTACTACTTTTCAACTTACCCTGACGATCTTGAAAAACAACTATTTCACCAGGATCAACATTTGCTAGGTTTAATATTTCGGATATTTCATCTTCGATTAATTTTTTAACATCCTTGTTATCAACGGTTTCAACTCCACTATCAGGTTTCTTCAGCGATGATAAAGGTCGTCCCCAAATATCAATCATTATTATAGAAATCTTTTTATTATTCAAATCCTATGGATTTCTAATCCGAGAAACGCTAGCGTTTCTACCGCTAGTATACTCATTTACTACTATATGAGGTGGTTTCGAAAATCTTTTGGATATAGCATCAAGTACGTTTAATACTTCATTACCACATATTGGTGGATCAAGCATTGTTTGTGTTGGTAACGTAGAATACCAAGTCTTCATTGGAAGGGTTTTAATATAACGCATAAATTCTTTCGGCGGCGCTAATCCATATGAGTCAAAATAAATAATCCCACGTGGATCAATTGCGTAACAAACCCAGTGAGTTCCAGGTCCGGAGCTGTTATCTAAATTAATAATACCGGTTTCAACATCATTTGGTTGTGCCGGTAACTGATCTCTCATAAAAACCCCTCTGAAATTTTTTATTTTTAATTTTTTAGCGGTATCAATTAAATCAAAATTGGACATGGGAACCATCGGTTTGGAAATCGAAGATTTCGGAACTATATCGTTCCTGGAATTCGAAGACCCTTTCCGCTGTACCATGAACTCGGGGTTCCTGGTAGTCTTAGACCCTTTCCTTTTTTTTTATACCCTTTTCCAGTTGCCTTTTTCAATGCCATTCCTGCCGCGGTACCAATAGCTCCTAATGCTGCTGCCTTCGCTACCGCTGGGGCTGCTGCGGCAATCAACCCTGGAATCAACCCTAACAACGGGAATATACCACCAGTCTTTTCCATATTACGGATCGCACTTGTAGAAAGAGTAACCTGAACTCCCTTTTTTTCTTTCAGCGCTTTATTAAAATGATTAGTCTGAGTTTTTGTCAGCGATAGTTTATTCCCTCCGCCATTCATTTGATTAGGTTTCAGCGTTATTGTGGTTCCACATTGCTTAGCTGATTTGGATTGTAATTTTTTTAGTTGACCAGGTGTCAACGTAACATTGATATTACTATACGACATTATACAAAATAGATTGATTCTAAATCGCGAGTCATTTTTAAAGAATTTTGGATTAAGAAAATCTTACAGATTTTCCACTGGTGCATCTACTAGTCTCATTCGTCCACCAACACCTTCGAGTATCATTGATTTATCACTAAGAATAACAGCAACTGCTCTGTAATTAACAACATCACCAGCAACAGCACCAGGAGGAGGAGCAGCAGGGTGAACACCAGGATGTACACGAGCTCGGAAGTGTATATCAACTACGGACTGTTTCATCAAGTCAAGATGTTCTAGGGAAAAGTAATAAATCGGATACAGACCTTTAAAATCCAATTGTGATATTTGTAGACCAGTATCTACATTTTGATCACGTCCCATAAATGATAGCAATCGATGATAAACTCGTGCAATATGATTATTTCCATAATCAAGTTGTATATCCTCTGCTGGTTCTTGTTGTCCGTTTATTTTCAGCGAGACTTCAATACATCCTAGTTTATCAAATATCATATGACTTCTTTCTTGATTGTTTAATCTCGTAATATCCTGTAGAGCAACAAATATATGTCTTGGTGCTGAAATACCTTGTCGTGCTGCCAAATGCCATGTAAGTGTACCATCAATATTAGAATCCATGGTATCTGTGGACGTTGTCAACCAGCTTAATAATCTCTTCCCCCCTTGATCCATAAATGATAACAGCCGCGGTTCTACTGACAATGATGGAGTCAACACTGGCATCCACAGTGATAGTTTTGATAAAATGACTTTACCATCGGCAATGCCATCAGCGCGCCAGATTGCATTATTATCATTACCCTTTCTAACTAGTGCTACAGTATGCTTTACTCCATAAATAACTTTTCTGACGTTTCTACAAAATCCAAATATGTGATGGAGCGGAATCGCACATGAAAATTGTCTGCGAACTCCTTGTAATGTTGCTAATCGTGTTGCAAATCCTAGGTTGTAATTGGGATTAGCGTCTACAACTAAATCTTCAATACCAGCAGCAACACCAACACCAGGACCAGCAAAAGCAGCAGCAGCAGCACCAACACCACGATCATTTGGTCTTCTTCTTATATATGGAGTACCATTAGGATGATCAATAATATCTTTCGTGAACATCATAGATGGACCTGCTGATCTAGTATAGTCATCGGAGTATCTTGCTAGCCCTAGTATTGTTGTTGCTACATCAACTTCACGCTCAATAGATTCGATTTCTTTTCCATCAATGAGATATCTAGCGCTTTCAAATAATGCCATAATACCATTATTAACAAAACCAACTTGAAGATTTTCTCCATATACTGTATTAAGTGGAATATTTTGCACGATTTCACCTTCGACTTCAATAAAAGCTTCAGCGGGTAAAAAGTATTTACTGGTATCATGAACCTGAAGTTCAATTCTTCCACGAAGATCAGGTTGTACTGCGTGATAAGCAAAAAATTGATAATCGCGTACAGAAGTATCTTTAAGTACTGGGGCTTCCATGTCAAATGCAACATCAGGGTTTTGTTTGAACATTTTTTATTATATATCCGATGGTCTAAATCAAAAATTCTGAAAGAATTCTGAAGGAATTTTGACTTGAAAACCCCAGGAATTCATTTAGAGAAAATCGATTTTCATGAAATTATGTCGACGGATTAGCTAAAAAATAATACAAAATCAATAAAAAAAACATCGAAAATTCGATAAAACAACATAATTTTAGCCTCACAGGATAAAAAATCTGATCAAAATCGATTTTCTCTAAATGAATTCCTTGGGTTTTCATCCTCGATTTTCATGAAATTTTGTCGATGAATTGCATAAAAACACTAGAAAAATGAGTAAAAACACTAGAAAAATGAGTAAAAAAAGTAAAAAATCTAACAAAATTAGCAAATTATAAATAATTTTCAAAATTCTAAAGAATTTTTAAAATAAATATTTAGTTGGGTGTATTTTAATAATGATGATGAAAATATCTGATAATGAAGATAGCGTTAGTAGAATCAAAAGTGATTCTGACATTAATGTTTCTGACACAAGTGATTCTGACACAAATATTTCTACAATAACCATAACAACTGAGCATCCTATTCAAATAAATAGAATCACAAGTGATTCTGACATAAATATTAGAAACACTAGTGTTTCTACAATAACTATCATAATTGGAAATCCTGTTCAAATAAATATTTCTAACGTTTCCGGCGAATCTTCTTAAAACCACTTCCCGAAAGCCCACTTCCTGCTATCATATTTGCTGTTATATTATCCTGGGCGTTAGTCATTAACGACTGTAGTTTTTTATCCACGGCGTTATTTATTATTTTACTAACCTGTGTAGGCATTACTGCAGTAGATGGCAGTGAAGTCATTCCAGAAACACTAGTGTTTCTAATGCTAGCATTTCCAGGTTTTGATTGGAAATTCGAAGAATTTCTACGTCGAACTAGCGCTGTTAGTTTATCCCGAGCGGCTGAAAATGCCTTACTAGCAAGATCACCAACAGTGTTAATACCCTTATCTCGGATAACATCAATTGCTTTCATTGCTGCCTGTTTTGCAAATGGAGCCACTTTTGGAGCCATTCTTGAAAATAATCCCATTATAGTATTACCGAGACCATCTCCATAGTATACTCGGTATTTTGGTAATCGTGAGTTTACCACGTAGACGTTAGTTGGTTTATCATGGTTGTAGTGTATGATCATTCTCTATATAGAAATGCTTTAGCATTTCCAATTATCTAATCGCAAAATCCGTAGGATTTCCAGTGACATTAGTCACTATGATAACCGTAGAAATTCGAAGAATTTTCGGCTAACTCCTCAATGAAATCTCTATATGTTGCAATATCCATGATACCACCTTGAAATAACCTCCTACAGATATCAGCTGCTTCATTGATTATTTCTGGTGAGTTATTCCCGGCTCGTTTTCCTCCTACAAGTACTTCTAATCGTGCTATATCACCGAGAATATTACCAGGACATGTTACACTAGCGTGAAAATCTATAGGATTTTTACCAACTAAACCACTACCCTTTTTTTTAGTTGTACCAGTTGCACCCTTCTTAGAATCAGCCTCTGCCATTATTTGTATTTCATCAGGGATTGGGTCTGCTGTGTATACTGGTGGTGGTACTGTGATCCCCTTTACCATAGTTAGAAATTGGTCATAATCAGATTTTATTTCTTTTGTGATTTTTGTTTTCCTCTTGTTTGCTAAAAACACCTTATTTGCCCAAACTTCTGAACTCTTTACAAAATCCTTAGCCGTGTCGTCTCTTAAATACTTAACTCTCTTCGCTTTTTTAACGTTGTCTTTGGTAAATTTAGCTAATTCAGCAAGTGTTGGGATATTTCTGATTGTATTTAACGCATCAACTGTAAATATATTTTCAGGAGAATAATACCCTTTTGAAACAGTTCCCTCTTCTTCTTCTTGTTGTTGTTGTTCTTGAAATTCTTCAGGTGGAAATGCTTGCGTTTCTAGTGAGGAAATATCAACATCACCTAATTGTTCAATTTCTTCCTGAAGTTCTCGTTGTTCTTCTTCTTGTCGTCTTGCAGCAGTTATTATATCACCAGGAAGTGTTTTTAATGATTTTTTCGTTTGTTTAGTTCGTTTTGATATTTTTTCTAACACAGGGAGAAAGGACTCTTTTTGCGCGCTTTCTTGTTTAGAGATTGCTGTTTTCACATCTGTAGTTGCCTTGACAACTGGTTTGAAGAGTTGTTCTGTATCCTCAGAAAAATCAGTCTGAAATAATTGCCGCTGTTGAAGTTTTTCGCGGATTCTATCACGAAGGGGTAATATTTTCTTAAGAGCTTCAAGTCTTTCTCTAGCTAATCTCGTTGTTAATGATTCTCCTACCATTATTAAAAGAGTATCACTAATTGTTAAATTGCTTTGCAATTTTTAATTAAAAAATCCAAAGGATTTTAGAAATGCAAATCATTTCGAAAGAAATCACTAACTAAAAAATGTAAATCATTTTAATACTTCCCCCTTACACACATAATTTTACTTCCTCATACCGTACTGGTTATACAAACAAAGGAGGCTCTCTACGCGTGGGCTCATCACCTTCAGAGTTTTCCATTAATGTTTTTAATTGTCTCACTTTACAATTAATAAGTCTCTTTTGTTCATATTCTAATCCTAATTGCTTACGTACACGTTCAACGATGCTACATAATGGTACGAAGACATTAACATCTTCAGTATTTACTAAGCTCTCACGTATAAGCTTTTGTATATTTTTGATTAAAAAATATTTCTTAGATAGAACATATTTTCCTGTCTGTTCTGCAAATTGTATATCCTCGAAATTGGTCATAATTTGATCACAATCCAAACCTGAACATAATTTTACATTTTCATCCTTAAGTTTATTGATTTCAATAATAATCAATTTGAGATTTTCAATATTCATATATATATAAAAATATATTTGTTTAAATGCAAAGTATTTTAAATACAAAGTATGAAAATTCTTTAGAATTAAAAATGCAAAGTATTTCAAATACAAAGTATTTTCAAAATGAATTCTGGATACACTAAGGTGTTGATCATCTTAGTATACCCAGAAGCTTAATGCGATTATAGGTGATTATGATTATATATAATGAATGACGACGGCACATTTACCGTTTTAAACCCCCTTGGTGTTTTATACATCAAGCAGCGCGCTCAACGGTTAACCGACAAACACATAACAATAGATTATAGGCGAACAATGAATGAATTGATTTCAATGACAATGCGACGGTACAACAATAGATTATAGGTGAACAATGAATGAATTGATTTCAATGACAATGACGACGGTACAACAATAGATTATAGGTGAACAATGACAATGGTATATACAATGAATTGATTTCAATGACAATGACGACGGTACAACAATAGATTATAGGTGAACAATGAATGAATTGATTTCAATGACAATGGATGACGCGGGCTATTCTACATTCAAGTGTAAACAAAACCACAAAATCGAAACTTTGGTTTTGAATGTCAATAATAACGTTCATACCACGTGTGACGGTGTGGTTTTGTTTACACTTGAATTTCGGCTAATGCCCAATTATAATAAAGACGAATTTGTATATATACACTCATTACGACGAGGTGATATAAAATAGGTGTAGTGATTGTAATTATTTGTTTGTTTATTAGCGATCACTGACAACGTTGAAAACACATATAATACTTGAAACAGACATTAAAAAAAATGTTTAAATACGACGTGTTTATAAAACAGTTTTGTTAATACTTGAAAAAAGACAAAATTGATTGTGTTTTGTTCGGATTTATTTAATTATAACAGCCAATGAAAAATCGAAGATTTTCCAATCAATGTTAGAAACGCTGGTTTGCCATTTTTAAGATCCGTAACTCTGTCATTGGTGGAAATCCTATGGATTTCACACGCGTTATACCTAACGGAGTTATCTCCCGTAAAATCCGTAGGATTTCTATTTACGTATTATACGTAAGAAAACTGAATTTTATTTTTAAAACGCTTTGAAAAAGCGGTCTTGGTTTTATTCTCAGCAACGCATTGAATAGAATACGGATAAATATCGAAATACTTACCAGCTGCGTTTATTGATTGAAATACTCCCTCCGTGTTATCTTCAGTATTAAACGATCTTACAGGTCTTTTCCCAATTGATTTATAAGTACCAGTATTTCCAGATGCAGTATTCTCACTTTGTGTAACAGCTCGTAAATTATTCAAAGAATTATTAGTCCTAATACCATCAATATGATCAATAACAAGACCATCCTTGATTGATCCGTTATACACTTCGAAGACGAAACGGTGATTATAATACTTCTTCCCTCCAGTAGTAAACGTCAAATACCCCATACCATTATCCCACCCAATAGATTTCCTATTTTTACAATGTCTAACAACACCATCACGAGAAGCTTCGTAGTTTTCAATAACAGAATGTCTTTGAAATTCTTGGTTCATTATATATAATATATCTATTTGTCTAATTCGTTAATTGGCTGAATTATAACATTGGAAAATCTTTTTATATAATCATCCGTAGTTTTTATGATTTTGCTATTGACGTCGTCAGGATTTTTGATTCTTCGCTTGTCATAATAACGTTTTAACTCTCTATAACGCTTACCCCCGCAATTAATGCATAACTGCGACTTGCCTCTTACACCTACCCCACAATGCAAGCATGGTAGAGGCCCCTCCGAACCGTTTCTCACACTCTGCATATGATACCCACAGAATTCATTTCTGCATGATTTGTTACACGGAGTCTTTGATCCAATCATAAGCCATTTGCAATGATTCATTATATAAAATTTTCTTATTTAAATACTTGTTTTAATTATAATATGAAGGAGTTCAAGAGATTATCGAAAATTAAGCCTTGGAAAAATGTTAGATTTAATCTCGATAGAATCTCTGATATACCTAAAAGTCTAGTAGATGATAAACCACTATTGAGTAAAATCAGCGACTGTTTTAATGAGTTTAAGCGTGATGGAGCATCTCATACGTGGTCGACATTTCGAATTATTGATGAAGATGTCAATGTACCCATAATTGATGCTACTATGAATGATATAAGAGCAGCTGAGATACTTTCACACCTTGGCGGGAAATCTCTACGGAGGTATTTTTTTAGAATAAAATTCATTATCGAAGAGGAAGGTGAATGGATTATCAGAGATAAATTTGACCCAATCCTTAAGGATAAAAAAACTGTTATTGTGAGTAGAGATTCCAAACCAGGAATTCTAACTGGAATTGACAAACCATACTATGAGAAATCTTACCCTGTAACAGCAGTTGTGTATGGGTTATATCCAATAAATAATAATCCTAATATTACAAAACTAGCTCCGATGTTTTCATCATCAGTGGCTTTGCCACTTAATTGTGTAGCAACACGGTTAATAGAACACTTCACAAATGCATCCCGGGGAAACAAATTAACTGATCTACGAAGAAAAAAAATAACCGAATGGGAACTAACAGTGAATCAACATGGAGCAAGGATTTCCGATATAGCTAAATTAGAAGCATTATTAAAATTTCCAATATCGGTAGCGACAATAACCGGAGAAGTATTATACGAACCGAAATATCAATCGCGAGGAGCTCCAATTGAAATTATTGATCATAACAAACACGCGTGGACACCAGCGGTAAATATATTTCCACGAGAAAGAACTGTTCGATATATCCCTAAAGAATTTTCTAGGGATGATTTCTATGAAGAGAAATTATTTGATGCTATTCACGCGTTAACCAAAGACGACCCTGTGTCAGTATGGTTACTCAGGAGTAATGAGGATCCGGAAATAGGATTTGATCAGTTTGTAAAACCAAATGGTGAATTATATCGAACTGAAGAATTAGATACTAGAATGAGAAAAATCGCTAATGAGTATTTAGAAGGAAACACTAGCATTTCTACAGAAAAACTACTTACGGATAGTTTTACTATTCCATCAGTGGTAGCTCACTTCGCACGAGAAAAGAATTCATGGCGTCCAACACGAAGTGATTTTCTGGAGGATGTGAAGTTGAGTTGCGTCGAATTTGGTCATGGAGGATTGTGGAATACGAAATACTCACGTGATGGTATGATTTCAATTGATATATCCGCGTGTTATCCTGGAAGTTTTCTCGGATATGGAGAATGCTCTGAATATTTTAAACGATTTGGACATCCCACACATGAAATGACTCGTGTTGCGATTAATGGTCCATTGCCTGATTTTGATTTAACCGGGTTCGCTCGTGTGATATCATTCGAATTAGCTACAGGGTTACATCCGTGTAGTTATCTTTGGCTTGGTAGACATATGTATGAAAAAGCGTGGATGCCAATTGTGCTATTGTGGTATATGATCGATTGTGGTATGCTAATATCGTTAATTGTCAGTGAAGCGATTATTTGTTATAACGCTCAGAAAGATGTTTGGTTACCAAAACCCGATCTCGAAAAAATAATTAACGAACAACGAAAACAATTTCTAGATGGAAATTCGAAGAATTTCAGCGAGGAACAAATCATAGATTGGTCTAAGAAATTATTCGAAGGTAGTAATAGAGAGGCTAAAGATCTCGGACGAAAAATAATCGGTAAATTTACTCAAGGTGGAAGATTTGATAATGCAAAATACTCTTCGAGATTAATCATAGACGATGAAGAATACAATTTCATAATATCTGATTTAATAAAAAAAGGGAAATTTGTAACCCGTAAGAACGCTTTTCTATCAGGGGAATTAGATGAGGAAGCTTACAAATCTGCGAGCGGAACTAATAATGTTTGGGTAGATGATGTCCTTCGAAATGGTAAGAAACTAGGTACGGTTGTTACCTACTGTGATGGAAAAAGTTGTCAATACACACAATTGAGAAGTTCTATGCTAGCCTATTCTTGTATTAATCTATTCTCGATGATAAATAGATTTCCTAATACCGCGGTTAGAGTAGCTACTGATTCGATGTATATCCATGAGAAATACAAATCAGATGTAGCTAAATTCACAGATCCTAAGGAAGCGTGGGGGAATTGGAGGTTTAAAAAAGAAACATTACATGAGTATTGTAAATCCGCAGACGTTGCTATGGATGATAAATACTTGAAAAGTAACCATAATATCTCAGAGATTCAATCAGAATTTTCTACTGCACCGCCCGTATCCGATCCGATTTGTAGATACAAGACAGTTTATTTAAACGGCTGTGGTGGATCAGGAAAGACAACTCGTGCAATCGAATTATTCCGTAGAAACGCTAGCGTTTCTAACATGATTGTGTTAACACCAACTCATAGACTCGCCAGAGAGATGATAGCGCGGGGGGTAAAAGCCTGTACTTATCACAGCTTCTTTCGATGGAAAGGTGATACATGGACTCCTGATCGAATGGGCGATAAATTCATTCCTGATGTAATAATCATTGATGAAGTATGTACTATATCGTTGACAGTATTACAGACATTTCTATCATGGTTGTTGACAAAAAACACAAAAGTCGTCATGTGCGGGGATCACGGCCAACCGCAGCCATTTGTTGGTGGATCTCCACATGAATGGCTAAAAGGATTTGTAGATTATTATGAAGAGATTAATACCGACCATAGATCACTTGATGAACAATTACGCGAGTTCAAAGCGCTAATTAGATTACAACCGGATAAAATCCAATGTGAAATAGCGCGTGAAATAATTTCAGAAACTCCCATGAATGATTTTTGGGAAATGTGGAAGCCAAATGATTTAATAATCGCGAGTAGAAAAATAGTCAGAGACGCACTTCAGATGAAGTTGTTTGCGCTACATAAAGAAAAATTTGCAACGCTTCCAGTACCACTCTGTTATAGACCTAAGGATACACGAAAGCAGAATATCGACGTTGACATTCCTGGACAACAACAAAAACAGAATTTAGTATTAAATGATATTGTGCTGGTTGATATCAGCGTCGTTAAAGATGCATTAGGTGCTGATAAATCCCCATGGACGTTAGGTTATGCAGCAACAATACACTCTTCACAGGGATTGACTATATCCGATACAACTCTTTGGATAGTAGATAATCATATTGAGTGGTCAAATTTAGTTTATCTCGCAGTATCCAGAGTACGGCGAATAAACCAACTTCGAAGAATTGTTGTTGACGATGAAATCATTGGTAACGATATTATCACTGGTGATTTTATCACTGGTGATATAATCAGAAAAAAACTCTCTGGCTATAAACAACAGGATAAAAAAAATAAACGAGAATTTGACATTGATGCTGAATTAATTAAGACGCTGAAACAGCAACAGAATAATCACTGCGCGAGTTGCAATTGTATAATGAGTTGGCAGTATTCGGATAAAGATCCTCGCCAATTCACCGTAGATAGAAAAGATAACAATCTCGGTCATGTCAGAAACAATGTGATGTTGACCTGTCTTGAGTGTAATAGACGCCGGGGTGACAGCACCCTGGGTGCTAATTAAGACCACGCGGTGGTAATTGAGTATCCTCCGGAATCACTTGTAATTGTTCGCGTGTAAAACCCCGCTGAGGGGCAGTTGAATCCAGTCTATAGATTGGAGGTCTAGAAACGCTAGCGTTTCCACCCGTAGATCGTGTTATGCCGGATATTTTATGCGTAGTGACACTCCAAATAGGATCAGTAGCTCTTTTTTTACCACCCTCAAGCTCTCCTGGTTCATATAAGTACCTTACAATGACATTACTACCAAGAATTGGTTCTTTGAAATCTTTTTGTGAAATTCCTTGGATTTCCATTTTGATAGACGCCTTCTTAATAGCGTTGACAGGTTTCATATTAATTGTTCTAGTAATCTCATTATTGATTGCGGTAATCACAGCTGGTAATCTCTTGACCCATTCACGGGATCGTTTATCCTGTATGAATTCTTTCGCGTATTGATATCCGAATAACCGCTCAGCAAGGGTTTTATTAAACCGTTCAACAATTGCCTGATCGCGATGTAGCGCAGTGTGTCCTCGTCTGATGGCGACATTATGATGTTTCATCGTAGATGTAACAACACCTTGAAATTCCTTGCCAGGATCAACTTGTAACAGATTTGGCCAGCGCAGAGGACCTCGTCGATAAATTTTTTCAAATGCAGAAGCTACTTCAGTAGATGATTTTGTTTTTAACGGTTCTGCTTCTTTGTATCGACTTGCAATATCAACTAACGTTAACGCGTATTTGTAACCGTTGTCATGCGGCAGAAATAGTATATCAGCTTGATGAACTTCATTAGGTGATGTAACATCAAAATGCGAATAGTTAATTTGTTTAGGCGCTGGTAGATAAATTTGCCATATTGCCTGTTTAGATAACCAGTTTGCCGCTGTAGTTTTTTTCACCTTTGATGCACTAGCTAGTTTATTGATTGCTGCGTAACCTCTCCAGTATCCTCTCGGAGAATAATAAATAGATTCCATATTAAAATGCTAGCATTTTCAATTACCAGCACCTAACATCAATTTACCCTTCATAGCAGATTTTACCAACCAAGAAGCCAACTTTTCTTTGAAGGATTTATCAGGAATAGCATTTAACGCATGAATTAATTTTACATCTGCGAGATGTCTGTGTTGAAGATTGCTGCTTTTATAAGCGACATCATGAGCATGACACGCCTTATCAATAGCGTTTATTGGATACTCGCCGGGTCGGGGTAAATTTTGATCATCAAGTCTGATATCTAATCGTGTTCCCGGTCCACAGTAGCTATATCCTGGAAGGTGCTTTTCTCCTGGATACTTTGCCCACGGTGTTCCTGGGAGTTTTGTCAATTTGGCTGCAATATCACCTCCTCGTTTTTTTTTAAAGGTTTCGTGGAAGTAAATCTAAATTTCTTTGTACTACATTGTACGCATTTACCAGAAAGCGCTGATCGATTATTTTTCGTTGTAATCGTCGTCAAGTCATTTGTGCCAGTACGCGTCCTACACTTCACACAATATAGATCCATAATTATATTATATAACGGCATGAATGTAATTGATTATTCAGCTACTCGACGACGGGAACCTATTAGACACCATGCAATGTTACCAAATTCTATTCGCGCGATTATCATCGGACCATCTGGAAGTGGTAAAACACAATTGCTACTTAATTTGATAACGAGATGGATGAAGTGGGATAAATTGTACATGATTGCTCCGAGTGTAGACGATCAACGATGTTATGAAGTATTAAAGGATTTTAATGATGCCGCGCAAGAAATTAACGGCGATGGTGTTATTGAGTTTATAACCGATATCGAAGAGGCACCTAGTATTGATGATATTGATGGAAGTATTAACAATTTAGTCGTATATGATGATATTATGTTAGATAATCAAAAGAATCCTGCTAGAATATTTTCCAGAGGCAGACATAAAAACACCGATGTGATATATATCACTCAACGTTACACTCAAATACCAAAAGTGATCAGAGATAACTGCAATATGCTGTGTGTATTTAACGGAGTTGATACTCATACTCTTAGAAATATTTGGCAAACTTGGTGCGGTGGTGATATGGATCATAATCGATTTAGAAATTTCTTTAGCCACGCTCAGTCAATCCCACACGGATTTGTGACGATAAATTTATCAGACCCTCGGACAAGATATCGTATCGGACTTGATCAAATATTTAGTTAGTAAAAATCGAAGATTTTCATAGCAGCCGAGGAGGTGAACGTCAACTAAATGGCGTCTTTTTTTTTACCCGAAAACTCCACGAATTTTCCAAGCATCGTAGCAGCAAAGGGGATGGTGACAACAAAAATGGCGTCGTTTTTTTTTTAATTTTATTTTGATGAATGGAGGCTTATATTAAGCATTTTCGAGAAAGCCTCAGTTTGCTAAATCGACGCCTGTAAAAGTTGGTCTGTTCACTTTCCTACCTAGGGAGACTCTATAGCAGCCTTTTATGTGAAATAGTTTCAGTTTATCTAATTTAGTTTCGATTTGTCTGATTTAGTTTCGGTTTCCGTAGAAGCCTTATTTTTGCTTGAAAACTTGGTCTGTTCACCTCCTCTGCTGCTAACGTTATTTTGTTGAAAACTTACATATTTTCCATCATGGCTCTACCATTACCCAGTTAATATATCAAGAGTCTTATCTCCTACCATTTGGCAATATTTGTTGATAATACAGTTTTAATAGCAGCTTTTTTCTCTTTTCTTTCAACTTTTCAACCATTACATCTGTAATAACTGCTGGCATTACATCATTTGCGCTACAAATGTTTTCAAAGACTTTTTGCATCTTTTGAGTAAAACACTACTTTGAATCGAATGACAGACTGAATTTTTTTTATGATAGATTTTCATTGTTTTTAATGATAGACTTTTATTTTTTCTTATGATAGACTTTGCTTTTTTACAATTATCCATAAGGACAATCCATACTACTATACTACCTACCACGGAATGGTAGCGTTGTCTGGGTTGCTGCTTTCTTTTTAACGTAATCAAAATTCTATAAGAAGCCAAATATTAAGTCCATGAAATACGTTAATAACTAAACTGAGCCATTTACCTTTTGCTTATAAGACACGCCAACTGCAAACTTTACAGGCTCGAATATGCCGCCGCACAATGCGCCAGCAGATCTGGATCCGTGCAGTTTGTTAGAAGCCATCAGTAGAACAAACATCACAGAACCTGATCTACAGGAGTATTATGCTGCGTCAGACCAGGATCCTTCTTTGTTGTTTATATTTACATTCAACTTATAAGCTAGTAAACAAGGTACCAAATTAGTTACCAGAATCTGTTACAATTATTGTTGTTGTACATGTATCTAAAATGACATTTACTTTTGTTATACTTATTTTACACTTGAGCTGGACAGATATTTACAATAAAAACTAGCAATTTTTAAACAATATATTTAAATACAATCTAGTACAAACTTTGTCTTTTCGCAATTTGTAACACAATATATAATCATATCTTGACATTCATTCCGATACGTTGACTAGCTTGAATTTTATTTGTAACCATAGTTTAACTTGTTGTTTTGAACATATACATAAGCATCAGAACAAAAATAACCATACAGTTTGTGTGCATTCAAGTTTTTTTTATTATTATTATATCATAGTGAACATTTGTTAATCCAGGTCTTTTTCCATGTAATACATTATTAGTTGTGCTTCTTAAGTACAACCGGGAGTAATGTTGGTCAGTATAAACATTTCGTACACTGCAATTACTAATATGAGTGTCTTGCTGGTATTCATATTAGTTTTTTTATAATTAAAACATGCACGGTAGTGCTTCCACAATAATATCTTTTTTTCTATACCTTTCAAGACCATTTTCTCGTTTTTAATATTTTTTATACACCGAATCAATCCCTCTTTTATTGATGTACTTGATGAATCAAGTTTTACATTTGATAATGTTCTGTTAGACACAACATCAATAATTCTCTCGTGACATAATTATAAAAAATAAATTCCATTTCTTACGTATCTAATGCATCATTATTCAACAGATTAGAAGCAACTTTGTCGTCGTACATAGGAAAATGTTATCCAATTCATAATCATGATTTTCAGTGTAATACAAAATATCATATCTGGGGGAAAAGCGCCATGATATACAGGGCAATGGCGTCCTAGCATTTGAAACTCATGTGGTAACTTGAATATGTATGTGCATACTAATGAACTGAACAGTCGCTGAACCAGTATTTGATACATTATTTGCTCATTATTTTAACTTTCTCAGCTTTTCTATTCATTATACCTTGTTCTAGTTTTATTTCTTCTTACCTACATTGGTAACTGTGTCTTTATAGGTCATGACAATGTTTTATAATCATTCAACCTGATAGAATCATGACGGCAGTAAAAACAGTTTATGGAACCTATTTTTCAACATGAATCAGTATTTATTTAAGATTGTTGATAACTGAAAGATTTGCATATCTTTTAATCTTCATATAGAATTTTTGCAAACATCTGCCTGATACAAAAAAAAAACATTTTTCCACAGCCTAGGAGTCACAGTTTGTAGATATTGTTAAGGTGTTAACAAACTTTAGGAAGCGTGTTATTCAATGATGCTATGGAGTCTAGTTTATAAAACTGTCTGGTATTTTTATTCTTTCTGAAAGGAATTAATTTAAATTATTTAAGTATTTCGTAAATCAAACCTTGGTTACAATTTTATTTTTTTCATTTATATAATCAAGTTTTTTTCTGCGTTCACTGAGATATATATTTGTTTTTGCACTTTTTCTGATTTTTTTCAATTATTAAAGTCAATAACTTCTAACAATGTAGCAATGTAACCCCATTCGTGCTAAACCACTTCTAACAATGTAACAATATATCCTCAAAGTTAAATTTTGTACAGCTCTAGTCCGCCTCGAATGTAATGCGGAAAAAGATGTCACCATTCGAGGTGCTCGATATTACCGTATCCGCTTTACTTTGCTTAATTTTGATCTAGTGGCACGTATATCTTAGATTTTTTCACTGTACCAGTGCGTCGGTAGTTTCCGTCAGTAAGGAATGTACGGAAATTTCCGAGTAATCATCTTACGAATTTAATTATATTAAAATATATTTTCATCTTTCATTACCTAATACATGTAGTTCTAAAAATAGTCTCGAACGTGTTAGTTAGACAATAGCTTACAATGTGATGGTGTCAGTTGTTTCAAGTATCATGATAATATCCACAATACAATTTTCTGAATTCATTATTCACCAAAATGATGTTCTAGTTCAAGAATGGCATTGAGTACTTTGTAATTCCAGTGAGAAATTATTTGAAAAGATAAATCCAACCAAATCTAAAATTGAACGCAACAAAATATTGTCCTGCTTTCAGATGCTAAGGTAAGAATAAGTAATTTTGCAAATAAACAACATTATATCAGAAACAAAGACACAATAATAGATAGCATATATACACAATAATAATAATAATAATAATAATAATAATAATAATAATAATAATAATAATAATAATAATAATAATAATTATAGGCCATTATCCAACATCAAACATTTAATGTTGTTAAGAAGTTTTGTAATTTCTAATTGGTAAACCATGTACTAGACTCAGAGTCGTATACAGATGCTTACCTCCACATATAATGATCTAAATATTTAATCTATACTATTAGCTATGTATAATTGTTTACAAAGTAAATGTCTCTGGTCAGGTAGAATATGAAAGTGACGTTGAACAAAGTTAAGTACAAATTACAAATGTATATAACATATAATCATTAAGAAAAGTCAATAGGAAAAAAACCAAACTAAATATACAAAATATAGCTATGTTTCGAATATCTGATAATTAAAACAACGTTAATAGCTTTAGCTCAAATTAATTATATGTTATTAAAATATCATGTGTATTGTAGAAACATTAAACTAAAACTATCTTTAAATTTCCATTTATATACCTTGATGTTTATCAGATTTACAGGGTGCGGCCTTATACAACCAAATACAAAAATATGTACATTCGAATTTAGGACCAAAAAAATTTATCTTTTTCTATCCAGGAAAAGTGAAGATAATAGCTGTATGTATCGTCAGTTCCCAATTAATTCGGTACACTGATTCTATTGAAAGCGGTTGACTCAGCATAAATGCTTTAAAAGATTTTGTATGTAACGATAAATAGGAATCCTTTCAAACTGACTTTAGAACAGAAAACCTCCGTGCAAACTTGGCGGGTTAATAAATGTTGTACCGTTTGTAATTACATTAGTCATATCCTAGAACCTTTTGTCACATCAACTCTAACCAGATATCAAGTCCACAAAATCTAAATAAATTCCCGCAATCCTTGTTGGTGTCGGATACAAAAATACTCCCCAGCTGATAGTTTCTCAATAAAATTTCCAAATATTTAATTTCGGGGTAAGGAGAGTAAGGATCGAGGCCGGGCCACACTATCAACGATCGTATCTGAGATGATCGAATAGTAACCTAAACTTTTCACCATTTGCATAGTGCTCTAAAACCATGATTATATATATTGACATTGTAACTCTGAGAAAAGTAGGTCTGGTGGTAAAGGGCATTTTAATTTTATAAGTGAGTAAAATAATATTTATACCGGCCCTTTATTTAAATTTAAGTCTTATCGTCTCATTAATATATCTTCTGAGATGTACTAAAGGTTAGCGGGGAAAAAAAAACAATGCAGACTAAACATCCAGGATTAATTTTGGTTAAAAGTATAAAATGTAAATCAGCAAGTAAAGACGAATTCAGTGTATGCAAAACACATATAATCTTTGTTTTCCCATTTTGATCTAAAATTGATCTGCAGGATTGGTGGCATAAATAGTTTCCATGCATTGACCGGGGGTTAAGTCCTTTTCGGGTCTTTGTCAGTTGTATGTGTACACGTATTTCGTAACCAGTAAGACTAAATTGGATCTTAGGGAGGGGAACTTGTATATCATTCTTCTTACCCGATCGCTCCGGTGGCCTACTGGTTAAAGCGTCAGCCTGGGATACGGGAGGTCGAGGGTTCGAAACCCGGCCAAATCGCACCAAAGACTTATAAAAAAGGCACTTACATATGATTCGATAGGAGCAAAGCATTAAGAGGTTAGTGTTAAGACTGGTCAGCCTGGTGTGAGGATACACATGCTGGGTGGGACATGATGCTACATGTCTGTGGCATGATGACGCAGTGATGGACATCCCTATAAACTGCCACACTGCAGACATCGTAGCGATATGGCTGAAAATTGTTTTAAGCTACGTTAAAAATTCAAATCACGCGCGCGCCCGCACACACACACACACACACACACACACATCTTCCCACCCAACATTCCAAAATCCGTTAGCCCCATGACACAAGATAACAGTTAGTCCGAAATTTGACATGTGCCTAAATGTTTTGAATTCTTTTAGACTAATCACAATATTTTTTTTTCTGGCGATGAGAAATTTAAACTTATATGTTTGGGTTTTTCTATATCTTATGTCTCATACAGCGGTTATCGTATTCAGATCCTACTTTTGTATAATATCGAAAATTTTAAGGAAAAGAGGAAAATCGTATGTTAACAAATGTAGCTTACTAGTCACCTTGTAATTTATTTAGTCTCTGTTTACCTAGCCGAGGCATGTGCAGCCTACCCTCAATGTCTGACCTAGCCAAATTACTGTCTGAAAATAAATATTTGATAATTTGCTAAGTTATATCTTGTACTGATTGCAAATTGCAATATAAAAAAACATTGCAGACATATCTTTGAGAAATGATTATTTTATCTTTTAATTTTTTTATTCAGTAAATAAATATAAATTATACTCTTTTATGCTTTTTTTCAAATATTCTTTGATTGAAATGCATAGTTTGTCTGCTACATAGTCACACAAAATGGCCGATTACGGTGATTTCTTTTACTGCAATTTTCTGCAAAGATTCTTTAAACAATTAGATGATACGGAGTTAAAAAGAAATAATAGCAACAGCTGAAGGGGAGTGATTTGACGATAATGCGATTGATGTAATAAATTGCCTCACATTTCACCCCATGACCTCAGTCACCCTAGCCATACACAACAACATTAAGAAAACAAACCGCTGGAAACAGGTTTCTTAAGTCGCAAATCTCAAGATTAACACAATTAAATCAACTGGGCTGATTTTCAGTCCAGTCGCATGGGAGACATGATCTTAAATATGCTTGGAAAACATGTATAACGCTTCAACATATAAGTACGTGCGCTTCTACATTTATAAAGTGTGCGAGTTGATCAAATATAAGATATTGTACATATTAAGAGAGATTTTAGAGATTATTAGCCGTTTAAGTTTCTCCTAATATGAACTGTCTTGGAATATAGCACAATTTTTCATTGGATGTTTATAATGTTGTCGTTGACAATATCGCGCGCTCTTAAATTGATTGCAACTGCATTTTCTTCCAACGTTTGCCTCATTGTCTTAACTATTGATAACATGGTAGGCTACGTGGGTTTGTCTGGTTTTCTCAGCAATGATTTTAATTTACAAAACGTCCAAGTTTTAGACAGAATATACATATTTCAACTCAAAAGTTAGAATATGAGGGAGCTGGACAAAAACAAAGTGGACGAGAAGAATGAATTCCCTCACACAACTATCTTTTCTGTTACAGCTGTTTTGTTCGTATGTCCTTATCGTGCACCCATATTTTAACTACTTATGTTCTTTCCTTGACGTCCGTGCGTATATATTTTTAGACGCAGTGAATTGAACTTTTACAAATATCACAATAGCGTTAATTAATTTAAATTTTTACGTTGAATAACTACCAACGCGAAAATAGGCTGTCATATGAGGTTGCATACACTATGTTAACAGCACAAAGTATCCCAAATTGTTAGGGAAAAATCGGAAATGATACGATGAGAGGAGGCTAACATCAAGATGAAGGATCAACAATAAGCAAGACACCCAAGAAAGACACAGGGACTCGCCGTTCGGAATGAGGGAACATCGGTTACACCCTGTAACCCTCCATCAAAAAAAGCCCTTTTAAGGGCTATTACCATTTATACTTACAGAGTTTTCTTTTGGCTCGGAAACTCTATTCGACAATCTCGTTCTTCAAAAATCAAACTTGATCATTTTTGGCTCTCCACCATCAAAATTAACAATCCACAAAACCTGACATTGACCACCCTTCACATGTCACTTGACATACCTAGTTTAAAAAATTGTTAGGGATAACACCAAATGTACTCTCTGTACTAGACACAATTGGAATGTTAGGATGTTAGGAAAAAATATAACTTGGAAGATTGACTCAATTGCACAGGTGGCTTACACAATATCGGTATAGGGTGTCCACTAGCAACAACTGGATTCGATTTGATATGGCTAGGGCGTGAAAGACGAACGACATCAACGTGCTAGTTCACAGATCCTTTTCCGCTGCCGGACTCCAACACCAACATGACTAGAAGTGGAAACCAATTTTTACTAGTCACCGATTGGTTGATAGGGTTGAGTGCGTGGCTGTACTATTCTCACCTTGGTCTTTGATTCATGTCGATAGCCCCTCATAGGGGCGCGACATGACCACCAAATTAAATAGAATACTATGTATGCATAAACGCCCGTGGCGATGTGGCACCATTCCTTCCTCACGGGAAAAAAACAAATCACTAACATATTAATTGATAGTGTAAAATAGTGAACAAATGACCCTTCGTGGCCGGTTTCACTTAAAACCAAAATCATCATCATCATCATCAACTTTTACAAATCATAAATCGTTTCGTACAGTAAAGATAATATTATTAATAACACGTATAAATGTATGTGTGTGAAACAGCAAAGCCGCATTCGTGTTTTCTATAAAGTCGGGGGAAATAAACTCTTGATACTGCTTGAATTCGTTTCGGCCTATCGGCTTCTGCGCATCCCTATACCACATAAACCTCGTTAATTCCGCCGATTGAGAAAAAAAAAACAAGCATGCAGTATTGCTTACCTGTCATAGTTTTCCGTGTCTGTTAGCAAATCTTCAGATTACAAAATCTGTATGATTAATATTGCTGTAATACTAAGTTCTACTCGTTTCCGTTTCAGTAAGGTTTTTCGCTTTCAGCTGTTGGTAAATTGAGCAGATAATACCGATACTTTTATACAGCTGGACCTAAACATGCCCCTTGTTCGGTACCATACACATTAGTGTAAAGGCGCTCATGCAAATAGTTATTGACTTTACAAAATGAGATATAAGGTTTATTCGCTATTGAAGCATTGCCATTTGCTGGTGATCCTTAAGGATTTTATCTGCATTGAAATGGGAACGATATAGCAGAGTGCAGTTTGTCTTAAATAAATAAAGAGTGGAGCTCAAGTTAAGCACATTCAGCGTATTAGAAACGGAACAATTACTTCGAATACAACCGCTGTAATGTGCAAATCAGTTCTTACATTCAGTAAAAAAATATGTTCAGTAACTTTTTGCCTGGGATGACTAGCTTCAGGACTAACCGAACTATATGCGCTTGAGTGGGATAAGATATCACGATCAAATTTCAAGCCTCGATGCCGTTACGTATAAAAAGTCGTATATACCAGTCTTCTGATTAAACGTATCTTGAAAGATATTGGTTCTTATTATCATTGGGAACCTTAAATAAAGATAGTTTCTACCTTTCTTCACATTCTTAACCATGCAATTGCTCCCTAGAAATGAGAAACGTGGCCATTTTTTACATGCATACGAATTGATCCGATGCTGCTTGGCGACATCCGTGGGTCAAACCGATTGTAGTCGAAAGCTGAAACACAATCTCTTAACGTCAACATTGTAAAAAGAAAAAGTCAACACTATGTTACGCTGGATACGGTAGGTAATCTTTATGTGAGATTATTCTAGATTACCTTGTTTCAAACGTATATGAATTGTATTGGAAATTAATGAAAAAGATCAAGCATTTTATAATCCGTTAAAAGCGTGCCAACCACCCCTCCTTCCTTTTCTTATCAACTTGTGAGCCATTTGCCAATGGTATTGGTATTAAATTAGTCACGAACGCAATTTGTCGAATGTATGACGTCACTACTTTTGGAGCACTCTCGAAAAAACAACAACAAACGGAATTACTAGCAGCAATGGCTTCTGAGTTAAGAGTTTTTGCACCTCATAATAAATCTCTTAATGTTATATACCTAATATTTTGAACGTCGTTTAAACTTCACGTCGTGATTATTTCAAAGAACGGTAAATGTCTGATAGGTATTGTTTAACAAATCGTTTCCATACATCGTCCTGCATCAAGGGATTATAGTTATTAGGAAGCACGGTATAACCTTTTCACCGTCGGCTCTTTTTTAAATAAACAAAGTAATCACTACCTTCACCGATTTGTCGTTATGTTTGCTTCTTTAACCGTCTATATGTTTACATATGGTAAGGGATCGCACAGCACTTGTTTCTATTTATGGTGAAACGCTTTTATGTTTGGTACAAAGTTTATCTTGACACACAATAACATTACCTTGATGTGCAGAGGACGACCTGGCTCTCATGAAAGTGGCTTATTATTTCAGGTGTAAAGCTCAGTGAATCCAACAACAATAAACCTTGATAACATGTGAAACATCAGGTTTTGTCCTGCACAATGCCTCTTAAACATAAGACGTTATACTGTACTTCGTAGTCTGATTACATGCTATTTTTAGCGTAAATCGATAAATTATATTCGCACATATATATCAATCGCATTTAATTCATGAAATTAGTTGAAAGTCATATTATCTTAATTATTTACCTTACAACAGAGTATGTATGTATGTATGTATGTATGTATGTATGTATGTATGTATGTATGTATGTATGTATGTATGTATGTATGTATGTATGTATGTATGTATGTATATTTGTATGTATGTATGTATGTATGTATGTATGTATGTATGTATGTATGTATGTATGTATGTATGTATGTATGTATGTATGTATGTATGTATGTATCGTCAGTGACTTTTTTTGTTATTAAAGACATATTGATGCCGTTGTGGTAAGCATTTATCGATTAGATTCGGGCATATTACTTATGTTTGTTTTGGAAAATTAAAGGAATGCTGCAGTAGCATCCCTGGGGGTGGTGGGTGCGGGGGATCGGACCGCACCTGGTGACACCATCAGTTAGAGGTGGCACCAAAATGATTGTCGATGACATTTTTGAATTTGTGTGCAGGAAGGAGATCCATGGACACATTAGTTCCCGCACATGACTGAATATACAAGTTTTGAATTTCTGTGCAGGAAAGAGGTCCATGGGTGACACCATGAGTTACTGCGCTGGGTGACATCAACCTTATTGACGTCATTGTACTGATGATTTTGTTTCTTCTTTTACTAAATACAAATATATTATATACTCTGAAAATGCGATCTTTTTCTGAATGCATTAGGTTTTAGATATATTTTCTTTGTTCTCAGGTGCAACAAGAAGCATGAATGACAATAATATACTGACGACAACTAATGAAACATATAAATATAAATATCAAGACAGTGCGTCAAAATGGAATCCCGGCACCGTATTTGGGGTGCTTGGTATTGGAACCTAATAAATGTGGTCCCTTTGATCTTAAATTATATAGATTTCAATTAAATTTCATGAGAATCTTCACATTTTGTTAGAAACTAAATTTTGATTTTTTTAAAAAAAAATAGTAACTAACACATGCTTATCATGCACACTGATATTAGTGTTATCAATTACATCAGTACTTTTTGATTAGCTATGCGAAGAAATATTTAAAAAAATATAATCACTAAATTACTGTTTCTTCATAATTGGACAATCTGCACAAATACAATATTTACAAAATACGTTTCCATGCTTCGGAGTGAAACGGTGGAGGAAGAGAAATGGAAGCAGATATGCCGTAATCTGGATTAGAAGCATTTTGTTTTGTTAAAAACGGAAAGAAATTTGTGCCCAAATTAGAAATGATTGAAGGCTAAAAGCCTGCATAAATATCTGCATAAATATCTGAAAGCGGAGGCGCAGGACATCATATAGAGTCCATTTATGGAAAATGTTGTCTTTTACGGTTTCTGCTGCGGAAATGAAGTTCTCGCAAGTGAAAATCATAAAATCATTTTGACCGACATTAACTCAAGAGGACGTAGATCAAAGCTGCAGTAAGACAAAACTTCAACAAGCGTAACTGAATTCGATTTTCAAAAATCATTAAAAGGATTTGAAAATTAGCAAATGCCCCACACTGTGAGGAAATTAGTTTTGAACCTCGGTCTCGGTTGACGTCATAGCCAAGTATAAGGTAATACAGAGATGGCTACTCTTTGAGTCACAGGAAGCAGTACTACAAAAAAAAAAAAAAAACGCCTTCATTAAAATGCTATCACAAGAAATAATTAGTTGAAAAATATATTTCATATGGAAATAATTTCGTAAAAATTCTATCGCGAATAACAAAGATGTAAAACGTTTCCAATAATTATTGGGATTAAATGTTCGTCTTTATGGAACGAGGAAGACTTTGTTATAATCAAACAACTTACTGTATACCTTGAAATGTTCGCCCTGTTTGTTTTTAAATTTATTTATTTGACGCACTTGAGTGGTGTTAAAGACTTTTGCGTAATCGTTATAAATTCCTGCTACTCCGATGGTTATAAAATATAAACAATAAAAGGATTTCACAAATTTCCAGGCACGTAGTTATTGGTTATTCCTTACTGCTAATTAACCCTTCTTCCACCATTTAAAATATACGTACATATTATGTATTAAATTAACTAATGAAAATTTGTTATTAAATGTAAATTTTCCATGTTAAAGGTGTAGCCATTAGAGGCCGTTTTTATTTAGATTGGATTCAGAATTACTTAAAATAGATTAAACTAGCACTCGGGAGAGATCGCGGATAATAGACATACGTGTGGTACAGCGTTTCCATAGACCAACTAATATGATGCTTTTAAAAACACGGTAATCCCAGTATTTTCGCAGATTATTTTTCTTGGTCGAAAATGTGGCGGGAATATTTACGATATATCAAACGTCCACTATAGTTATAGCTTCTTAAATATTAAAAAGGGTAATAGTAGATAAGTTTAATTGAATTTCCTCGACCTTGTTGCGAATTGAAGTTGCTATACCACTGAACAAAATCTGCTGTAAAAGTAAGCAAATAAATCTTACACGAACGTCTTCATTCCTACAGATTCCATTTAGCCAATACTAGCGCAACGTCTTTCGAAAGGTCGTCACCATTTTCATCTTTCATGATTAATGCTAAATAAATATAGCAGTTCAAGTGAGGATATCACGGCACTGACTTACCTATGACGTCAAAAAATGCAATTAATTAGGACGATGTTGTAGTGATGTAATGACTATTTAATTATTTTTCTACGTATATGTTTATTATATGATCCTTGGGAAGAATCTGTACAGATTGAGATACTGTGTATATATGTCCGCCTGTAAGGTTTATTGCGAAACAAACTCTTGGGAAACATTTTGTAATCGCACAGCAAATACCTTGCACTGTTTTACATGCAATGGCTCCCTATAATGTCGGGTGATGACATTTTAAATATTCCATGCACTCACTGAACCATAATCAAAATAGCCGACATTCCTTATAATTAGGGGTAAATACAGACTGCAATGTTTAATGAGGTTAGCATTCATGCATTTTTAACTCGTACATATAGCATGTTGGTGATAGCGATCGGTAACATTGTAAATGGCGATCCAAACAGTTTTCATTTGAATATAAGTGACATAGAACATAGTTGGTGAGCGCAGTTTTATGTTATTGTGATGTGTTCTGAAGAATTTCGTCTTGAAGTTAGCGATGCTAGCTAATGTAAACGTTAGTGTTTCTGTAACATCTTTATAATATATTTTTTATTTACATTATTTGAGACAATGACAGTTTTATTTCAATTCCTTCATTCAGTGCCTAATTAGCACATAATCTACACTTCGTCGTAGGAATCTCATTTATAGCAAGGCCGATCGCTAATGTAAAACAGCAGCATGATAAGTAACCAGTTACCGATTGAATAAGGAATAAGTAACCAGTTACCGATTGAATAAGGAATAAGTAACCAGGTACCGATTGAATATGGAATAGGTAACCAGTTACCGATTGAATAAGGAATAAGTAACCAGTTACCGATTGAATAAGGAATAAGTAATCAGTTACCGATTGAATAAGGAATAAGTAACCAGTTACCAATTGAATAAGGAATAAGTAACCAGTTACCGATTGAATAAGGAATAAGTAACCAGTTACCGATTGAATAAGGAATAAGTAACCAGTTACCGATTGAATAAGGAATAAGTAACCAGTTACCGATTGAATAAGGGATAAGTAACCAGTTACCGATTGAATAAGGAATAAGTAACCAGTTACCGATTGAATAAGGAATAAGTAAACTGTTACCGATTGAATAAGGAATAAGTAACCAGTTACCGATTGAATAAGGAATAAGTAACCAGTTACCGATTGAATAAGGAATAAGTAACCAGTTACCGATTGAATAAGGGATAAGTAACCAGTTACCGATTGAATAAGGAATAAGTAACCAGTTACCGATTGAATAAGGAATAAGTAACCAGTTACCGAATTGAATAAGGAATAAGTAACCAGTTACCGATTGAATAAGGGATAAGTAACCAGTTACCGATTGAATAAGGGATAAGTAACCAGTTACCGATTGAATAAGGGATAAGTAACCAGTTACTTATTCCCGATTCATCTTTTATACATGCATTTATTTGCTTATTCCTTATTCACATCCAGTTGGTTTTCATTATTTATTCACAGTGCCTTAATTAATTGGTTATAACTTACTTACTGAAGATTAAAAGTCCTTCATCGCATGCATTGGTGTTGTTCTAACTCAGTTAGAGACATAATAGTGTTCTTTGATGCCAGCTATATAAAGCTCACTAGAGACAAATCACTGACTATGTGGAGGAAGGGGTTAGGATATTTATGGGTATACACAATTAGTAATTTGAGATAGGATTATTAGTTGTGTTAGATGTTGGTGTCGCGTTCTGTTGTGTTCTAGTCTATTTTTAGAACATTTTTTTCCTGTCTCATTTTGGTGTTGATAGAAGAGTTATATTGATGCATCTTTGGTATGGATTTAAAGGTAATTGTTTATTCTTGTGAATCCGAGCTGAGAGAGTGGTTGTCAGTGTGTAATTTGGCGACAGTGCACATGGAGTAATAAGGCCTTGGTGATGATCCGGAAATGAAATCTGTGTTCTGTGTGCTTGCTGTTCTGTTTACAGTGCAGCCGCTCAAAAAAATGCCGTTGAACCCCTGACAAGAACTTCACCGTGAAGTCATCTTTGGATGTATTTTAGATTAACATATGATTTGTATTGATTGTCACACTGTGGAAAGGTCAGTGCTGAGAAATATATGTAGAGAACATATAGTAAAATTAATTGTGGTGTATGGCCTAATAGTATTAGTATTTGTGTTCGAAAAGCTTACTAATGACTCTGAAGTAAACGAGAAACCACAAAAAAAAAAAAACATACGAGCGTGACATTGGAGATTTCTCTGTGTTCATAATGTGCTTAGAGAAATCTAAGGGTTTGAAAAGCCTTCAGTTGACATCGAATGTTGTTTTGAAGTCCGTGGAACTGAGTAAACAAGCATAGGTTGGTTCGGCATGGCATCACGAGCTTAGCGACCTACTTTCCGCCATATTGCGGAGGTGAAAACAATTGCTAAGTAACAGTACGGTAGCGTTAGTTAGGTTCGATATTGCAAACCGTTTTTATTTACCTATATTTTGTTTATCATTTCTGTTTTCTGTTCCAGAATCCAGAATCCAGAATTCACTAAACTGTACCATCAACGTCTCATTGTTTAGGCCTACCCCATGTCCTCCGCCAGAATAAGGTGGTAAACCCACTAAAGTACCCAAACCTTAACGCTTGCGTTCATTTCGAAATGCTTTAGGTACGACCATGAAAATATTCCCACATTTCCTGTCGTTACACAAAAATACTTCCATATTTTTGTTACATTTACAAAACGTACATAGGAAAATGCAAAGAAGAACGGCAAAAAAATTTCATTTCAATATAAACTGAATGTAGATTTTTTTTTAAAAACTGGACTCCATATATATCACCTTAGATTCTCCAAACTCTCAAGAATATATTTTTCGACCTTGACAAACGTGCCATATCAGTTCGTTTTACTGCTTGCCTGTAATCTGGAATTCAACATGCACCAAAATACTTCGGTATTGAATTTGTATATTATGTTGTTAAACTTTCATGACGATAATTAGAGAATCCCCCTTTTTTGCTTCAGCGAAAATTGCGGGTCCAAGGCTGACTTTTACAAAATGTCTTAGCGCTAAGAACCCTTTTCAAGTTTTACGTGCTGTTTACTTTTTTAAAATTGATTGGCTTGTTGGTTCGTCGGATGGATGGATGTACAGACGGACGGACAGATATTCAAACAGGCAGACAGACGAAATGTCTTAGCACTAATAGATAGATAGATAGATAGATAGATAGATAGATAGATAGATAGATAGATAGACAGACAGACAGACAGACAGATAGATAGATAGATAGATAGATAGATAGATAGATAGATAGATAGATAGATAGATAGGCAGACAGACAGACACATACGTACGTACGTACAAGCACACATACATACATACATACAATACATACATACATACATACATACATACATACATACATACATACATACATACATACATACATACATACATACATACATGCATACATACATTCATACATACATAGATGATAGCTCACTTGATCATGTGTGCGGTAAGAAATCTTTTATTCTAATCAATACATAAATGATGATACTAATATATCTTGTCAGTGTTTTGACCTTCAGAGAGAATACAATAATGTAGATTATTATTTAGCATTCGGTAGGTTTGTGAAATAAACTGAATGTCATTTAATACACTATTGAAGTTATCATTCAAATGCCCCACACACGTCTAAAAACGGTCAACATATGAGTTTTAAAGACATTTTCCGGTTTCTATATTTCCGTTTTTATGTGTCTGTGAATTTAATTAAAAACTGCTAATTACACTAGTCGTTCTCATGATTAACGAGATTAATGAAATGGCACGCAATCAGATTAGTTAATCATATAAAAGAACAATTCACGATGGGCACATATAGTTGGCTAGTATTTTTGGCATGCTAATACACCCAGTCTACGTGTCATAGACATGTATTTAGTTTGGAGTTTGCATTATAAAGGCAAATATGAACGACGGAGTGTCAAGGCAATAAGCATGGTTCGATACGATTTATAATCTAGGGAAGATATAAACGACGGAAAAGCCGAGCGGTTAATAATAGAACTTGTAGCTTATTTGTTTATTTTTAAACCTATTTGTACCTATAATAGACACTTGTATATTTATGTAGTTATTGGAAAGAGAGAAAAGGTGTTGGTGTATGAAACATTCTCAGTGTGAGTCGATTCTAATAATAGTTAGTGCGAATTAAACCCGTACCTCAACGATTTCGATTGCATGTTCTGTGGTTATTTTATATTCATGAATCTGTTCCAACATAAACCAAGTTAATTAAAATTAAAAGAATTTGTTTAACCGATATGCAAACATTGGAGCTACAATAAGAGGGGGGGGGGGGATTAAGCACATGTGGCACGCCAATAATATCTTACTTATACAGGTGATCAATACTTCTCTTTAAAGAGTTTTGACATGTGACGTTTCACTGACATTTTATCTCTAAGGGATATTGTCTAGCCAGGAAAGAAGTCCCGATGAATGTCATCGAAACGAATCAGCCAAAAACAAGGAGCAACCTGTTTGGACAGGTATGAAAAAGACGCACAATTTGGATCGATTAAACAGATTGTAATTATTATAGAATATATCGATTTCATCGCCTCTCAGACAATATGTATTAGGTAATTCTTCCAAATGTAAGGAATATTTAACGAAAATTCGTGTAGCCGATTTCTTAGAATCCGTAGATTAATATAATGTAATACATTTTGAGTATACGCATTTGATAGCGCCCCGTTCAAAGCAATTCTGAGATTTTTGTGATAATTGGGATCTGGCACCATGGAATATTCCTAGCCCGAAATAATTAGCCAATTAGTAGGAGCAAACGTCACGGAGTCGAGTTTTAGTAATTTTGAATCATGCCTTGGGTCGCAATTAGAGAACTTAGGACCAAGCCAAATGACTGTCCCTGGAACATAGTTGTGTACAATAGTGGTGTGGCTGAGATGGCCGTATTTATAGCAGGAAACAGGTAAATTACACAATGGAATCAATAAGTAGGGACTTGGTAGATATTCTTTATGTGTCCATAGTGGAAAAAAGATGTAATTATATAAGAGCAATACGCCGGCAAAAGTGACCTTTGATTGGCCTAGGGTGGCGGATATAAAAAGTTCCCAGTGATCAACCAGCGAATTTTCTAAAAAAGGGACGCCTTAGGGGGTAAGGGTATGAAAAATCATGCCAATGTTACTAAACGTTATCAATAGTTTGTACTCATGGGAACCTTACTTAGAGAATTTTGATTTCAACGCCTCTTACACTGTTTCGACAAAAGACCCATTTCTAAGAGTAGAGAAAGTTTTAAGAAAATTCGTCGAGCCGATTTCGAGAAACATGCGATTAAAGAAAGGACCTCCAGCAGATCACATGTTAGTTACTTATTCCTTATTCCTTATTCCCGATTCAATAAGGAATAAGTTACTTATTCCCGATGCAACCAATTTTACATACATTTTGATACTTATTCTTTATTCACATCCAGTGAACTATGTATTCCTTATTCGCAATTCAGTTTGTAATTGTTTACCATTTAGTTATTACCGATGAAAGCTTTTCTCGGCTTGCATTTGTTGTTATTCTAATCCAGCTGGAGAAATAGGAGCGTTCGTTTGGTTACAGTCGTATTAAGCTAGGCCTAATAAAGAGAGATCACGGACTATGTTTAGGAAGAGATTATGATGTTGGTAGTTATACATGTTTAGTAATTTGAGATCTAATTAGTTAGTTGTGTTAGGTGTTTGGGTCGTGTCTTGTGTTGCATCGCGTGAAGTAATACTATTCGGATTCGCAAAGCTTACTAATGACTCAATGAAACGTGAAAACACAACAACAACAAAAACATACAAGTGTGAAATTGGAGATTTCTCGTGTTTGGTCATAATTTGTTTAGAGGAGAATTATTTGAAGTATTTTCGAGTTAAGGAGGCTTTTACTGACATCGACTGTTGTCTTGAAGTCCTGGCAACTGGGGAAAAAGCATATGGGAAAGGGTTTGAAAACAAGCTCAGTTTCGATCAAATCTATCAACACTTTGAATTAAACCCGTCCCTAGAAAATTTTCATTTCAGCGTCTCGTGGTTAGTTGATATTCAGGGAGCTGTTCCACCAGAAGCGAAAGTTATCAAAAACAATAATTCGTCAGGCCGAAATCTAGAAATTCTGGCTATATAAAAGGGTGAGGTGCAGTACAGCACATGCCTCAAGAAGATTATATCTTACATATACAGGTGGTCCATTACGTCCCCTCTGTATGCAGTCTTGACATGATGCATCAATGGATATTTTATCTCTAGGAAATAGATTCCACCAACGAAAGAAGTCCTGACGAATTTCGTGGAAACGAAACAGTCAAAAAAGGGGCGCCTTAGGGGGTACCGGGTATGAAAAACACGCCAGTGTTACTAAACAGTATCAATAGTTTGTACTTATGCGAACCTTACTTAGAGAATTTCGATTTCATCGCCTCTTACACTGTGTCGAACTAAGACCGATTGCTAACAATAGAGAAAGTTTAAAGAAAATTCGTCGAGCCGATTTCGAGAAACTTCTGACTAAAGTAAGGACCTTGAGCAGATATCATGCCGTAATATTATAAGCAACAACAAAAGTGAACAGACCAAGTTTTTCAAACAAACTAAGGCCTTTACAGCAAGAAGAGTGAATAGATCATATTTTCATATAAAGCAGTTTTGAACATACCAAAACTGCTGTAGAGGTCTTAGTTTGTTTGAAGAACTTGGTCTGTCTACGTCTCTTGCTTAGCGAAAGAAGGGTGGACAGATCAAATTTTAAAGGTGGACAGACCAAAACCATTTCTGGTAGACGAGACTAGAGAGAGAGAAGGTTAAATAGACAAGTTTTCACACAAAAATAAGGCCTCTATGGAGAGAGAGAGTAAATAGACCGAGTTTTTAAACCTCTACGGAGACAAACTATTTCAGACAAAATGAAACTGTTATGGTTTCAACTGAAGTTTCTTTTAGGTAAAAGTCTTTAAGACGAAAATCCTTTAGGATTTCACATGCAGGCTAATTTGTAAAGTCTCATTCCTTAAGTCAATCAAATTATTGGACTGGTCAGTGAGTTTAAAATTAATTCTCGTTAATGAATCAGTATGACATCGCATATACATTGGATTTGTTAGCTCTTCAATTATTCAAAATTCGGGTGGAGCCTTTGGTGCAAACAAATATAAAATATATCCCTGCTGGGCTTGATTTGATCTTTTGAGATTTATTTGGTAACTTCCATCAAAAGCATCACATACTAGATTTATTGCAATCACCGAGGATATATTCATATTTTGAGGAGCAATATGCCTATCTCTCCCGTCTGGGTCATTATTATGTTTGAGGATAGTTGTCTGTGGTTGTGTTTTTTTTTCCATGCGGCGAGTATTTGTGGGAAATACTCATCTATGACATCACTGTCGGATTTTTTTAATTGGTTTACATTATACTCATGAAACTTAAATTAAACTTAAGTGCTGGAATATCTTTAACACGTATATTATATGTTTTTGCAAACTCTCCTCATGGTTTAGGAGATATATCATTTAAGACCGTTTTAATAATCATTAAATTAAATATTTCCTTGTCTGCGATAATTTGATTACATACTTCTGTGTATTTGATGATTTCATCTCTCGGGGATTCTTTGGAAAAAATTTATCTTAGTATATGTTTATACTTTTCAAATTCATTATTTATTTTTATGAAATGTTCAGTAATTATACTTTGAATGGCTCGATACCACCTATCACCTGGTTCTCTTATTCCATTAAAAAAATCCAGAACTCGAAAATTTCTTTCGTATGATATCATTGCATCATGATATGATTCTTTATCCGAAATATAATCAGACTTTTGGGGTTCCAGTAGATTTTGATAAGACGGTCGAGGTGGAATTTCAGGCCATCATAGCACGGTTCTTATAGAACTCTGATAGGTATCAACAGCATACCCGGGTAAGTTTATCTCAATCGCGGATGATAGTGTTGGTTCATGAACTATTATAGCGATTTTTGATTCTCTTCCCGTAATGGATTTTATTCTACGCTGTAATTCATTATTGATCTGTTCGATTTGGTAAGACCCAGATGGTAAGGGAACTATATTTTTTTAATTCTGGAGTTCCGTCTTGTTTGTTTTTACTCGCAAACACCAAGGAATTATTCGGTTGCTGACCACCAAATGGTTTTGATATAATATTCGGCCAACTGTGATATACTCGTAATTTTGCCAGCGCTATCTCCTTAACGGGAATCGTATTGGGGAAATTCACACTGAATTCAAGGTTGGTTGAGGTTATTGAGATCCTGGTTGTCTTTTTGCGGCGTTGTGTTTGTTGCAATCTGCTGAAGTAATTCCGTTGTCGACATTGACATTATTATTATTGTGCTGTTTTTCTAATTTTGATGTTGCGCTATGGTAGATATTCATCATCGCGGAGATTTCGTTATCTGATATTGTTGTGTCATCAAGACTAGATGATATCAGCGACGATAATTGGGAATACGCGATTGATGCAATATGTAACTTAATTATATACTCGTGTAGTTTATTCTGACTGCATGTGGACATTTTTTTGTGATGATGCTAAGAATTCCTGTAATTGTTGTCGCCGATAACAATATACCAGTTCCAGCAATTAAGCTTGAAACCGAATAAACGATAACATCGACGCTGGTAACTCACCTGCGGTATTTTTTTTTTATCTTTGCGGTATATTCGTCAATAAGTGTTTTTAGTTTAGTTTGAAAATGACGAACTTGATCATATCGATATTGTTGGACATTCAATATACTATTTACTTAAATCAATTACAAATTCGACATAAACCGTAAATGACGCTGATACTAAATTACCACTGCATTCGGAACGAAGGGGGTTTATCGTAAATGTTGCACTGGATCTCTTATCTATTATTGCACTTGGAGTATTCAAACCAGTAGAAGGACTAGTTGATACGTTAAATTGCAACGGTGAAATCAGAGTCAATCTATAGATACCCTTAACATCTGCATACACTCAAATGATGTTATTTTGAGGTGTCTAGGTGAAAGAACACTGTATTGATATTGTGTTTATGCGGTATCTTGATTTTAGGAAAATCAGCAATGATATCGTCTTGTTTATGTTTAATAGTATCAATAGTTGTTTAGATCTTAAAGTTTACTTCGGACAGTCATCGGATCGCCAAAGAAATTATTTATGATTTCATCCGATTTTCAAAAATTCCTACGGTGGTTTGCAAACACACTTACATGAACATCATACTAAGCTCGCAGCGTTGTTGGTTTACCATCTGTTTTTTATACTCGTCGTGCAGCGTTGTTGGTTTACCATCTGTTTTTTTATATTCGTCGTGCAGCGTTGTTAGTTTACCATCTGTGGTTTTATGCTCACCATATATCGTCGTTATTTTATCATCTACATATTTTTTGTCACAGCATCAGTATCCAGTGCTGGATCACCAAGTGTGGTTATTTTATTCCAGTTCATGTCGAGTGGACCTGTCATTGAGTCACCGAATTTGTTTTACTCGATTGTTAATACTATATTGCATGGCTAGTAAAAGAACTCATGGTTTAATCTTACCAGTGGAATCAAACACCGCTAGGGAATTTTCAGATACTCTATTAATTTTAGAAAGAATATCATTCAGGGAAACATTACTCGTTTTCAATTTCCCTTGTTCGTCTTGAAATACGACTATTTCATTTGGATCTACACTTGCGAGGTTTAACATATCGGATACTTCATCTTCGATTATTTTTTACTTCTTTGGTTGCATATATTTCCGCGGTGGTTTTTTTCAGGCTTGAGAGAGATCTTCCCCAAATATCAACCATTATATTTTAAGATCTCTTAAAAGCGATTACTCGTATATTCGTGTACGGTTTATGAGGTGGTTTATTAATGATGATATAGCGCTAAGTACATTTAATACTTCTAGGCCGCATATTGGTGGGTCGGTCATTTTCTGTGTTGGTAGCGTAGAGTACCAGCGAGGACTTTTTAATTGATGTATATAACGCATACATTCTTTAGGTGACGCTGACCCATACTAATCAAATAACAATTACACGCGGATCAATCGCGTATGCAACCCAATGAGTCCCAGGTCCGGTGCTGTTATCGAGATCAATGATACCGGTTTCAGTGCTGTTTGGTTGTTGTAGTAATTGATCTCGCATAAAAACACCTCTAAAGTTTCTTATTGCGTATTTTTAGCAGCATCGAGTAAATCAAACTTTGACATTGGAACCATCGGTGTTGGTCTTAGTAAACTGTCCCTGGTAGTCTCAGTTTTCCGCTGTGCCATGAATACTGAATACGGAGTTCCTGGTAGTCTTAGACCCAATCCGTGAACGGATCGTCCATTTTTTTTATATCCCTTTTCAGTCACTTTCTTTAGTGCCATCCCTGCCGCGGTACCAACAGCTCCGAGAGCGGGGGCTGTGGCTGAAATTACCGCTGGTATCGCAGCGAGAAGTGGAAATATACCACCTGATTTTATCATGTCTTTGATCGCGGATGCAGAGAGAGTGACCTGAACACCTTTTTTTATCTTTGATAGCATCATTGAAATGCATAATTTGACGAGCTGTCAGTGATAGTTTAATTTGACCATCAGACATCTGATTGTGTTTTAACGATATTTTATTTCCACAAGTTTTAGCTGATTCCGATTCGAATTTTTTTAATCTGACCAGGAGTCAGAATAACATTTAACATGACTATATGACATTTTATTTAATACGAGATTGATCTAATTGTCTACATGTTTTCCACTGGCGCATAAACTACCCTCATTCGTCCACCAACACATTCAAGTAGCAGTTGATTTGTCACTGAGTATGACAGACACTGCTCTGTAATTAGGGATACGTGGAGCTGGAACTACGGGAAGAGTTACACGAGCTCGGAAATGTATGTCAACGACGGACTGTCTGATTAAATTAAGATGTTCCAACGAAAAGTAATAAATCGGATATAGTTTTCTAAAATCTAATTGTTATATTTGCAGACCAGTATCTACATTATTATCACGTCCCATAAATGTCAACAAACGATGATACGCGCGTGCTATATGGTTTTGTCTGTAATTAAGTAAATTATCTTCGGATGGTTCTTGTTGGCCGTTTATCCTCAACGAGACTTCAAGAAACACCGAGTTGATCAAATATCATATGACTACGTGTTTATGAATTTAATCGTCTCTTATCCTGTAACGCAACAAATATGTGCCGCGGCGCAGAAAGTTACTGTTTTGATGCCATGTGCCATGTAAATATACCATTAACGAAGTCTCCATAATATCCGTTGTTGTCGTTAGCCATGATAGTAATGATTTACCGCCTGTATCCATAAATGATAGTATTCTTTTCTCTGCGGTGATTGGTGGAGTCATTACTGGCATCCACAGTGAGAGTTTTGTTATATTTACTTTACCATCAGCAAATGAAGCTGCAACAGGGCCTGCTTCTCGCCAGATTGCATCATTATCATTACCTTTTCGCACTAGGACTACTGTATGTTTCGCTCCAAAAATAGCTTGTCTAACATTTCTGCAAAGTCTGAAAATATGAGATAGTGGAATCGCGCATGAAAATAATCTATGCTGTCCTTGGAACATTGATAAACGTGTTGCAAACCCTAGGTTGTAATTAGAATTAGTATGTATTAGAATTAGTATCTACTATAACATCAAAATCAGCTGCTGGTCTTACATATCCGGCTGGTGCTGGATCAACTGCAGTATCTTGTGTTGCCTTTATTCTAGTGTACTGAATGTGTTCAGCGTGATCAGTAATATCCTTAGCGAACATTATAGATGGACCTGCTGATCTTGTATAATCAAAAGAATATATTGCTACTCCCACTATTGTTGCAGCAACATCAGCATCATGCTCTATAGATTCAATCTCTCTTCCATCAATCATATATCTAGCGCTACTAAATAATGCCGTGATACCATTATTGACAAAGCCATCTAGGACATTTGCGTTTCTACTTCAATAAATGCTTCGGCGGGTAGAAAGTATTTGCTTGTATCTTGAACCTGAAGTTTGATTCTTGATCGACTGTTTGGTTGTATTGCGTTATGGGAATAAAATTGATAATGGCGTACAGAATCATCTTTGAGAACTGGGACATCTAAGTCAAATTCCGTATCAGGTGACGATTTGAACATTTTATTATATATTTCTCGATCTAAATCGCGATCTCAGTCCACCTCCCGCTATCATATTAGCAGTAATATCCCCCTGAGCCTCAATCCGCAATGCTATGTTTTGATCTACCGTGTTGTTTATTATTTTGCTTATACTCGCAGGCATAATCTCCGTAGATGGTAGTTTTCCCGGTGATTTTATCACCAGTGGTGTTTTTTTCGTCGTCGAATTAGTGTTAGTAGTTTTTTTTGCCTGCGAAAAATGCTTTATCGGTAACATCACCAACAGCGCTAATACCCTTATCACGAATAACATCAATAGCTTTCATTGATAATTGTTTTGTGATTGGTGCTATTTTTGGAGCCATCCTTGCAAATAACCATTGAATAAAATTACCGAGACCATCTCCATAATACACCTTATCAACAGGTAATCGTGAATTTACTACGTAGGTGTTGGTTGGTTTATAGTGCTTGTAGTGTGTGATAATTTTATTTAAATGCTATTTATATAATGTGGTGACATTAGTCAATATGGTAGTCACTGACGGTAACACCGTCCGCTAGTTCATCAATAAATTCTCGATATACACCAATATCCATGATACCACCATCAAATAGTCGTCTGCAGATATGAGCGGCTTCATTAATTATTTCCGGTGAGTTATTTCCAGCTCCTTTTCCCCCAACGAGAATTTCTGATCGTGCTATGTATTCGAGAATACTATGAGGATAACGAACAAGACCACTGCATAAAGCGGAGCTTGGGGTTACACTCTGAGAAAATCCACCTGCGAATTTTTCACCAGTTGCACCTTGCTCATCATCATCTTCTTCTCGATCAGATGGCACATAATATTGTTGAGGTTCTTTTTCTTCTTCTCGATCAGATGGGATATAATATTGTTGATGTTCTTCTTGTTTTTTTTGTCTCTGTGGTTGTCTATGTGTTTGTCTCCGTGTTGGTGTGTGACGTTTCTTCTCTTGTCTTTCTTCGATTTGTCTTTGTCGTTTTTCTTCTTGTCGTACATCACAATCAGTAATCCCATCTTGATATTTTTTATATTCCATTTTTTTGTATTTATACGACCAATCTCCTTGTTCCATTTATATAACCAATCAGTCCATTATTTGCGCTTTATTCTATTTCACTTATATTCTTCTTTAAAAAAATCACTTCTTGAATGATAGCTTTTAGCAGCAAAATCACCAAGAATGTGAAAATTGCTGGGTTTTAATATTTGAAATTGTATTTTTAGTGTTTTAGCCTCATCGGTAAATTTATCCATGAAAAAGAAAACACCCTTTTGAGTTTTACCAACAGAACTTTCCTGTTTTTTATCGTCATGTGGTTTAGCTCCAGCTATCTGTTTTAACAATGGGAGAATACCCTTTTTTCTATCTTCATCGTCAAAAATATCTCCCAACATAACTTTCTCAGTGGTCAATGCAGCTTTCTCAGTAGCTGAAGTTACCGGTTTAAATGATTGTGCAGTATCAGTTGCAAAATCAGGTCGAAATTCTTGTCTCGTTTGTAATTTTTGTCTGACAGAATCCCTTACGGAATAAATCCCTTTATTGCTTGTAATCGCTCGCGAGCAAGTCTAGTTGTTAATGATTACCTTACCATTATAAATAAACTTATATACGATTTAATTGTAGCAGTTAAACACACCCCCAATTTCACTTCCGTGTCAGTGATTTATCAGTAGTGATAAAAAAAAATAACAGTTTGTGTTACTAGTGTTATCGAATTTCAAACCCATACAAAATCGTTCCATATGAGTAATCCCATAACTGTATTGAAACTAAATTTATCACATGTCTCATTTCAAACTTCCTGTTTCAAAAACATGTTCATGTGTTATGTTTTCAAAACATGTAGTGTTTCATTTTTAAAACACGCAGTGTTTTCAAGTGTATTATTATGTTTAATGATTTCCTTTATCATTTTAATCCTGGAATTTATTGTACACCTCACCTGGTATTGTTGGCCGAGTCCAGCTCTAACTTTTTCGACTGCGGTAAATAACGGAATTAATTTATTTAGATCGCTATTATAAACTAATGATTCATTTACATCTAATACAAAAAATGGGTGTCAATTTTGACCCGTTATTATATAAGACGTACCAATCTCTGTCACTCTAAGGTGCCTTCGCATCTTATTACGCCTAGAGATATACATGTAAGGTATATTTGACAGCACAATCTCTGTCGCTCAAAGGTGCCTTCGCATCGTATTACGCCTAGAGATATACATGAAAGACCTCATGTGAACTCCTAAAATGCCCTCACATGTTAGAAGTCCAGAGGTCACATGTATATAAAACAAGACAACCCCATGTGGGCCCCTGAAGTGCCTTCGCATGTGAAAAGTCCCAGGGGATACACGAAACACAGTCCCCGTGTGAGGATCTAACCCGCCAAATAACGGTCTAGAACCTCAAGAGGGCGTGCTTGGTGTATGACGTCACAACATATATGTATATAGAGACATCACAATTTCTGTCGCTGTAAGGTGCCTTCGCATCTTATTACGCCTAGAGATATACATATATTTCTATATATACAAAGGACGGCACTGATGACATATCGGAACTCCTAGTCTGTCAACATCAGTCTAGTGAGCCCAATATGAATAACGACAGCCTATCAGATTACTTAGCCTGTCAACAACAGTCTAACGAATTCCAATATGGCGTGGTTTGTATTTATATACATATTTACATATATACAAAGGACAACACAATACACAAAGGGGCTATAATCTACTTTCAACTAAACCACTCTACCCCCACAAAATCAACCCGAGTGAATGCAAAACACATTCACACCGCGTGACGGTGTGACGTAGAGTGGTTTTCAGTTGAACTTCGAAGCCCCAATAAGAGAACCGGTTGTATACTATATAAAATAACTAATACATGAAAATCAATAACAGTAGTGTGTGATTTTTACTCTCGTGTAACGTAATTATGATTATTGACAGCACCTAAACAAATCAAGATACCTGAAAACGGTATCTAAAAAAAGAATACCATATTTGTAAATATTTGTTTGACTCGTTTTCTGAAAAAAAGATCAGCTAAAGAATACGTGATTATTCCCATGAACAACTATATACACATGCCTACACGAGTTATTCCCCTTGGTGTTATATACACAATAAAAAATGGAATAGATGCATGTAAATTGAATTGTGTTTTTAAATCGTTTTTAAAGCGCAGAAGTTTGCAATCGTTCTGCAACGGGTCAAACCGAAGGTTGGCAAATATCAAAATACTTTCCGGCTGTATTCATTTATTGAAATAGTATTTCTTCGTTATTTTCTATATTAAGAGATCTGACAGACTTTGCAATTTTCGGGTATTTTCCAGTACAACCTTGTTTGGTATTTTCACTCTGAGTAATAGCCTGTAGGTTTTTCAATTTGTTATTTGTAAAATCCGAATCAATATGATCAATTGCAAGACCATCTTTGATCAATACGTTGAAACATTCGAACGCAAATCTGTGACAATAATGATTTTTCCTTCCAGCATTAAATCTAAGATATCCATGATTGTCAATAAACCCCAATGGTTTTTTCAATCTGTGGTGTCTGACCACACCATCACGAGACGCTTCATAATCGATGATTTGGTTTTATTATTACTTATTGAAAATCTAGTAATATGGTCTTGGTGTTTTTAAAAAAATTTGTCAGGGTCAGATTCAGGGTCAGAGTTTTTAACTCGCTTATCATAATAACGCTTAAGCTCCCTGTATCGCTTACCACCACAATTGAGACTCAGCTGCGATTTTCCTTGCACACCCACCCCACATCGTATGCATGGGAGCGGACCGAAGCTTCCACGTCGCACACTCGGTGAATGATAACCACATAATTCATTTATGCATGATTTGTTACAAACAGTTACTGATCCTATCATAATCCATTTACAGTGATTCATTATATATATATATATATATATATATATATATATATATATATATATATATATATATATCTATATATATATATATATATATATATATATATATATATATATATATATATATATATATATATATATATATATATATATATATATATATATATATTCTTTATTTAAATACTTGCTTTAATTATAATATGGAGAAGTTTGAGAGATTATCCAAGCTAAAAGCCTGGAAAAATGCTAAATTGAATCTCGATATAGTATCCATAGATGTACCAAATAAGGATCTAATAAGTGATAAAAGCATGATACATAAAATCCATGAGGGATTTAATGAATTTAAATGCGATGGTGCATCTCACTGTTGGTCAACATTTCGAATCGCTGGTAGTGTTGATGCTACCATGAACGACAAAAATTCAGCAGCGATAATATAACATCTTGACCATAGAAAGTATTTTTTAGAGTAAAATTCATTATCCGTTCTGAAACAGAAAATTGGATTATACGCGACAAATTTGATCTTGTATTGAAAGATAAAGGAGCTGCCATTGTGAGTCAGGATTCCAAACCAGGAACACTGACTGGGATTGACAAACCGTATTACCAGAAAGCTTATCCCGTGACCGCGGTTGTTTGTGGGATCTATCCGTGTAATGGCAAACGAAGTATTGAGAAATTTAAAACCATGAAACAGTCACCGCTGACTTTGTCAGGGACAAGGATAAATTGTGTAGACGAACGAATAATATAGCATTTTACAAATGTATTGCGTGGAAACAAATTGACGGATCTAAGACGCAAAAAATTAAATGAATGGGAGTTAACGATCCGGGAGAATGGGGCCACAATTCAAAATATAGCTGAGCTAGAAAAGATATTAAAATTTTCAATAACTGTAGAGACAATAACAGGAGAAGTATTATACGAACCAAAATATAAATCAAGAGGATCTCCAATAAAAATTATTGACCATAATGCACACTCTTGGACCTCCGCAGTAGCAATATTTCCATGGGATAGAACAATAAAATATCTAGCCGTGGGGTTTTCACTGGAGGAGGATTTGTTTGATTTTATTCATGCGGAGAGTAAAAATGATCCTGTGTCAGTGTGGTTATTTCAGAGTTTTGAAGACGAAGAGTGTATATTCGATCAATTTGTAAGACCTAATGGCGAAATATATCGTACTGAATCTCTTCACGACTTGATGAGAAAACTAGCCCGTGATTTTTCAAAGGATAGCGACGAACAATTACCAACAAACTGTTTTACAATCCCGTCAGTTGCAGCTCATTTCGATAAAAAGAAAAATATGTTGAAACCAAGAAGAGTTGAATTTCTCTCAGATGTCCAGGCAAGTTGTGTTAAATATGGACATGGTGGTATATAAAATACCAAATATGATCTTAAAAGTGTTATTTCGTTTGATATGGTTGCGTGTTATCCAGGGAGGTTTCTCGGTATATTTTAATGCTCTGAGTATTTTAAAAGATTTGAAAATCCAACACCGGATTCGCTAGTTTGGTATCATTGGAATTCGCTAAAGGACTTCATCCGTGCTGTTATGTTTGGTTTGATAGAAATATATCTGAAAACACTTGATGCCAATAGTGTTATTACGATATATGATCGATTATAAAATACTGATATCGCTGATTGTCAGTGAAGCAATTATATCATATAGGAAACAAACTGTTTGTTTGGTTACCACAACCCAATAGTCTAGATAGTATAATTAGCGATAATAATAACAAATCCTGATCTCGACGAAGAAAATATCATTAATGGTCCAAGGCTATCATTGAAGTTAGACATAAACACGCAAAAGATCTCGGTAGAAGAATAATTGGTAAATTCACACAGGGTGGAAAATATGATCACAAGCGACATTATTCACGATTAATTCTAGATGATTCTGAATACGATTTGATAATCGCAGATGCAACATCTTGAGGTATATATGTCAATCGTAAAGACGCTTTCTTGTCTGATGGAACAAAATTCGATACAATTGTCACTTACATAGATGAAGATAATTCCAATGCACATACTTAAGGGCTTCTATGCTGGCTTATGCTTCTATCAATTTACTTTGGATGATAAATAGATTTCATGAATTCGCGGTTTGACATATCGCCTGTTTGGATAACCAATCCGCCGCGGTGGTATTTTTTTACTTTTGCGGCGTTAGCGAGTTTATCGATTGCTTATTTAACCCTTCAGTATCCTCATGGGGAATAATTAATAGATTCCATATTGTTATTAATTACCAGCACCCAGCATTAATTTACTTTTTATCGCCGATTTTATCAACAACCACGAAGCTAATATTTCTTAGAAAGATTGATCAGTGATAGAATTTAAGGCATGAATCAATTTCACATCTGCGATATGTCTATGTTAGAGATCGCTGCTTTTATAATTTATAATCAACATCATGAGCATGACACGCCTTATCAATAGCGTTTACTGGATATTCACCGGGTCGGAGTAGGTCTTGATCATCGAGTCGGATATCGAGTCTGGTTCCATGTCCACAATCAGTATACCCAGAAAGGTGTTTTTCTCCTGGATATTTTACCCATAGAGTTCCTGGGAGTTTTGCTATTTTTGCTGCAATATCAGCTCCTCGTTCTTTTTAAAATCCTTAGACACCAATCAAAAATTCTTTGTACCACATTGTACACACTTACCAGCAAGAGCTGATCTGCTATTGGTTGTTGTAATTGTTGTCAAGTCAAGACTATACAGAGGGGACGTAATAGACCACATGTGTGTAATCTAACCCTTTATTTAGTTGCAAGTTTCTCTAAATCGGCTCGACGAATTTTCTTAAAACTTTTTCGACTGTTAGAAATGGTTTTTTTTCTCGAAACAGTGTAAGAGGCGTTGAAATAAAAATTCTCTAAGTAAGGATCCCATGACTACAAACTATTGATACCGTTCAGTAACATTGGCATGATTTGTTATACCCCCCACCCACCCCAAAGGCGCTCCTTTTTTGACTGTTTCGTCTCCACGAAATTCGTCAGGACTTCTTTCGTAGGTGGACACTATTTCCTAGAGATAAAATATCATTCATGTCAAGAGTATACAGAGGGAACGCAATGGATCACATATATATACATGTATATAATCTAACGGCATGTGATCTGCTCGAGGTCCTTTCTTTAGTTGCAGGTTTCTCGAAATCGGCTCGACAAATTTTCTTAAAACTTTCTCTACTGTTAGGAATGGGTCTTTTTTCGAATCAGTATAAGAGGCGTTGAAATCAAAATTCTTTTAGTAAGGTTCCCATGAGTACAAACTATTGATACCGTTATTAACATTGGCATGATTTGTCATACCCCCACCCACCCCCAAGGCGCTCCCTTTTTTGGCTGTTTCGTCTCCACGAAATTCATCAGGACTTCTTTCGTAGGTGGACCCTATTTCCTAGAGATAAAATATCATTCATGTCAAGAGTATACAGAGGGAACGCAATGGACCATCTGCTCGAGGTCCTTTCTTTAGTTGCAGGTGTATATATATATATATATATATATATATATATATATATATATATATATATATATATATATATATATATATATATATATATATATATATCGCAATACTATATTTTTTTTCATAAACATTGTAATATGTTGAATCTATGAATTATCGATTTTCTTGGTTCCTTACAAATGTATACATTAATCGGTTAGTTCAATTTTTTTAATGGTTCTTATGGGCTCTTAATGTGTCGATATAGTAATAATCAGTAAAGGTACATATTTTATAAAAACGTTATATCAATTTTGAATACTCTGTGCACATTAAGTTTTGATGAAGCTAGTAAATCAGAAATCCCGGTCGGTATGTATTGATTCTCTTCTTTTCTAGACTTATATTATCAATTAAGATTGTAATTGATTTGCCTGATTTCTTTGTACGACAATACATCTTCCATTCAAAAACCAAGTAAAATGTTAAATATTTAAATTCATTTACCAGTGACAAAGGTACTTCATAGCACAAAAAAATTCCAAGTTTTAACACTGACATCGACAACTGAATTTTGTTTTTAAATTTTGCTTCTTAATACAACCTCTATGCCTCTTTGCAACAATAATTATTCAACGTATTAAGCAATTTTTGCAAACGTTAAAGATTCTGATAACGGTGCGGTATCATTGGCAAATATAATAATACAGTCATGTATTTCAATAGTATCATCTTCATTTTTAAAAATGTCTTCCTTGCATAAGACACAATTCTAACAAAAACACACTAGTTCATATCCATACATTATAGTCAAATGCAACATGACCCAGGATGAGTTCTTGATATAGTAACAGGATGTAGCCTTGGAAAGGTTCCATATAGGTCAAGCCTGACATATATGTCCTTTGTTCATTGGACATGATAACGTATGCTTCAATGATGTCACCTTATCACTTGCATGTGATTTGACACGACATTAATTTTTTTTAGCAGTTTTGTGGTTTTCCTCAATTCCTGAGGTAATTATCTGGTTGAAGTAACTATACCGGTAATTAAATCTTCTTTTGCCAATATACACTTGCGACACGAAGTGTTGATAGTTCAAAAACGAATATTGCATGATCCATGTGAAACAGATTCAATACGACCAGGAAGATCTACAAATATGATCTCTGCATTTATTTTCACTATAACCCTGATAAACATCGACACACCCATAATAATTATAGAACGCAAGAGACAAGTTTCAAAGCCCAGCAGATAATTAAATGTACACTACGTCTGTATCCGGCAGTCACTAATCTGAGTGACTAATGAAATAAAATATTCTATTGGCAGGTTGGTTTGTAAGCATGTTACCAAATATACTAATGAATCTAACTATGGCATATCATTAGCAACCCGCAATATGCAGTCTGCATCTAACATTGAATACACGGAGTTTATGAACAAAGATGAAATGGATGATGTCACTGAATGATTATTCGACATTTTGCATATTCAATTTTGATATGAAATAATCAAAGTCACAATGTTGATGTTTGAAGGGTTATATACTAACGACTGTACGAAAATAGGTATAAGCTGGAATCTCCTACATCGATTTCCCGAAATATGTGAAAATTTGAAAAATGTCACAAATGTAAAAAAAAAACTAATATGACTGGCAGATTATTATGTATGCAGACCATCAAAATGCAGTCAAATTCCAAACAGCATTACAATATTTTAAAAGTAATTGAACTTGAACAAGGTATCTCCTTAACTATGTGTTGAGTTGTTGAAGCTAAATACAGTGGAGTCATGAGATTGACATCAAAAGGTTTGTTGGATAGGATAGCAAGACAAGTTTACAACGACTGAAAATGCAAAATCTATTGTATGCACTGATGAGTTAGGGAAACATTTTAACGACGCAGGCGCATGCCATACAAGTGAAAGTAAAATATTAAATAAATTAGAGATGATACAGCGATCACTTAGCGGCAATTAAAGAAGTTCTACTCAGACAGACTGTAACTTAGATCTCACATATCCAAACTAATCCCAATATTGATTCACAATTTGTCAGGTGTTGATAGTCATCTATTAATGAAGACGCTTTAAAAATGATGTAACACTTATTTAGGCTTAAAGAGATCCCATTCAGAGACGTTCCAGACTATATTACTAAGATACATCAAAAATGTTAAAGACAATTGGAATTCATTCCGAACATTCTATACGTTTAGACTTGAGATACGATATTTAGGATTATTTAGGAATAATTCACAACATCGGTTTTTGGACTTAAACTAAGTAGTTATGGTCAGATTGCATCCCATCGTTTATATCTACATTACATGGAACAGGTACAACTGAATCGAATGAATACTGAACTGCGTTATAACAACCAGAATAACTGTTTAACATATTTAAAACACAAATTTGTTTCTGTTTCCGCCTTTCAGGACTATAAATAATGTATTGTAATGCATTTATGCTCTTTTCAAATGTACAATGACAATTTACTTTAGCTCGAAGAGAATGTTGAGGCAAGAACCTATCACTAGGTTGAAAAATACTTTCCTTTGCATTTGCGTCGTACCTTAATTTCAATTTTGACAGTGTAAATTAGTTATCGCTACTTCACACGTCTTTGACAACTCATATTTGAAATCGAAGACATAATCAAGTAGATTAATCTTGGAATCTTCCTTAGAAAGACGTTTCTCTTTTAATAACTTTAATGGTTCAAAAACAGTAAGTCTAAAAGCTAGTTAAATAGGACTTAAACACCATGATTCTTAAACTGACGAATTAACAGAAAACACCAGCAAATAAACATCGATAACCCATTCCTTGTGTGTACTTGTAGTCAATGTTTGACAAGCTATGCCAGTAAGTGCACTTTAGGAATGTCTGATGTTCACTTGATCATTTCGAGTTTTCAGCAATTTTCTGCATCTGCATTTGTTATATTTTTCTCTTCTTCCTCTTTTGCACTTGTTTCCTTTCCGTTCCCTTCCCTTCCGCTCCCATCCCTCTGAAGCGAAAGCTTTTCTGAATTCAGATTCCATCTTGCTTTGTTTTGTTTTATTCTTTTAAATTGGTTCTTTTAATTTCTTATCAATACCAGAGACAGACTTACACATCAAATCCAAAACACTAATATCCAAAACTTCCTTTCCCACCAAATAATTTAACTAAACTATTGTTTTTTTTTATTGTTTTGTTAAAGAAGTCTTTAATTACAAAATATCATAATGTCCGGCAACTCGTTTCTTTTATAGAATCTAACTCCTCCTGGGTAGGATTAGAAAACACAATGTTCATTACATTAGATGACATTGTGAATGCTTGTTAATTTCACAAAAGATTTCTTGTGAATGCTTGTTAATTTCACAAAATCTTTGCCAGGGTCAATGAAAGCTCTGAGAGTTAATTTAAATGTTAAGAACAATTTTTTAGTATCTCTGAGGAAATTTGGACCCCATCTGATATGACTCCATCCATCGTCTTCAACTAAGTAATAGAAAGAAGAGAAAGTAAAGAGTTTGGTAAAAGTAAAAAAAAAATGTATTTCTCTGAGTTTTTATGTCGGTCAAACTTCATTTTTTTAGGTAAGAAAGCGAAATTATAAACATGACATTTTGTCATTGCATTTAAACTGTGCCAGTGATGATGAAGCATTCTTTTGTTTTTCCTAAGGTTTTGTATAATCCATAAGAACCTGATTTGAGATTTCTTAATATAAATGTTGCAGCAAACCACAGATTCACTATGATGATATTGTAAACGGCTACGTTTGTAAGGAGAGAACAAATATTGCGTATTTATTCTCAACGAATTTTCTTAAAACTTTCTCTACTGTTAGAAATGGGTCTTTTGTCGAAACAATGTAAGAGGCGTTGAAATCAAAATTCTCTAAGTAAGGTTCCCATGAGTACAAACTATTGATACCGTTTAGTAACATTGGCATGATTGGTCATACCCCCAAACCCCCCAAGGCGCCCCTTTTTGCCTGTTTCGTCTCCACGAAATTCGTCAGGACTTCTTTCGTAGATGGACCCTATTTCCTAGAGATAAAATATCATTCTTGTCAAGAGTATACAGAGGGAACGCAATTGACCATACATATATACATGTATATAATCTAACGGCATGTGATCTGCTCGAGGACCTTTCTTTAGTTGCAGGTTTCTCGAAATTGGCTCGAAGAATTTTCTTAAAACTTTCTTTACTGTTAGAAATGAGTCTTTTTTCGAAACGGTGTAAGAGAAGTTGAAATCAAAATTCTCTAAGTAAGGTTCCAATGAGTACAAACTATTGATACCGTTTAGTAACAATGACATGACTTGTCATAACCACCAACCACCCCCTTGGCGCCCCTTTTTGTGGCTGTTTCGTCTCCTCGAAATTCGTCAGGACTTCTTTCGTAGGTGGACACTATTTCCTAGAGATAAAATATCATTCATGTCAAGAGTATACAGATTGAACGCAATGGACCATATATATATATATATATATATATATATATATATATATATATATATATATATACATGTATATAATCTAACGGCATGTGATGTGCTCGAGGTCCTTTCTTTAGTTGCAGGTTTCTCGAAATCGGCTCAACGAATTTTCTTAAAACGTTCTCTACTGTTAGAAATGGGTCTTTTTTCGAAACAGTGTAAGAGGAGTTCAAATCAAAATTCTCTAAGTAAGGTTCCCATGAGTACAAACTATTGATACCGTTTAGTAACATTGGCATGATTTGTCATACCCCCCACCCACCCCCAAGGCGCCCCTTTTTTTGGATGTTTCGTCTCCATGAAATTCGTCAGGACTTCCTTAGTAGGTGGACCCTATTTCCTTTATTTTGGTTTTTCTTCACCATCATCAGATTTCCTTTCCGCTAGCCGTTTATGTCATAGAAAATATCCTGGTATCCCCTTTCTCACTGTGAACTATGTTAATCCGCCACCCTAGGCCAGTTAATGTTCACTTTTACCGGCGTATTACTCTCATATAACTACTGCTGTTTTCCACTATGGACACATAAACGGTATCTACCAATTCCCTACTTATTGATTCCATTGTGTAATTTACTTCTTTTCTACTATATATATTGCCATCTCAGCCACACTTCTACTTTACGCCATTTTAATATGGACTATCTTACTCCAGGGACAATCATTCAGATGGAACCTAAATTCACTACTAGCAAACCATGGCATGATTCTGACTTACTAACACTCGACTCCGTGACGTTTGCCCCTAGTAATTGGTGAATTATTTCGCGCTAGGAATATTTTCATGGCGCAGAATCCCAATAATCACACATGTCTAAGAATTGCTAAAATCGGGGCGCTATCCAATGCGCATACTCCAAATTTATTACATTATATTAATCTATGGATTCCCAAAAATCGGCTACACGATTTGTTAAAAACGTTTTCTGTATTTAGGATAAATACCTAACTGCATATTTTCCGAGAGGCGTTGAAATCTATATATTATAGTTAGGGTTTCAATAATTACAATCTATTTAATCGATCCAAATTGTGGATCTTTTTCATACCCGGTCCCTACAGGTTGCCCATTTTATGGCTGATTCCTCTCGGTGACATTCATCAGGACTTCTTTACTGGCTCGACAATATCACTTAGAGATAAAATGTCTGTGAAACGTCACTTGTCAAAACTTATTAAAGAGAAGTATTGGCCCACCTGTATAAGTAAGATATTATTGTCGTGCCGTATGTGCTGTATCCACCCCCACCCCTTAATGTAGCCCCAATGTTTTGCAATCGGTTAAACAAATTTATTAAATAAATTTGGCTTATGTTGCAACAGATTCATGAATATAAAATATCCAGAAGAACTTGCAATCGAAATCGTTATGGTACGGGTTTAATTCATTCTAAGCATTATTGGATTTGACTCACACTGAGAATGTTTCATACACCTTCCCGTATGCTTGTTTAACCAGTTCCACGGACTTCAAGACAACAGTCGATGTCATCTGAAGGCTTTTTATACCCGATGATTTCTCTAAGCACATTATGAACACATAAGAGAAATCTCCAATTTCACACTCGTATGGATTTTGTTTTTGTTGTGGTTTCACGTTACTTGAGTCATTAGAAAGCTTTTCGAATGCAAATATTAATAATAAATCGCGCCATGCACAACAGGACGAGACACCAACATCTAACACAACTAATAATCCTATCTCAAATTACTAATTATGTATACCCATTAATATCCTAACCTGTTCCTCAACACAGTCGGTGATTTGTCTCTAGTCAGCTTTATAAAGCTGACATCAATTATTTCTCTAACAGGGTTAGAACTACACCAATGCATGCGATGAAGGACTTTTAATCTTCAATAAGTAAGTTATAACCTATTAATTATGGGACTGTGAATCAAGAATGAAAACCAACTGGATGTGAATAAGGAATAAGTAACCAAATGCATGTAGAAAAAGTTGAATCGGGAAAAAGTAACTGGTTACTTATTTCTTATTCAATCGGTAACTGGTTACTTATTCCTTATTCAATCGGGAATAAAGAATAATGAATAAGTAACCAACTTGATGTCAATGCGTTAACCCCATCTACACCCTGGCGGATAGATCATATATTTCAGTGCTTTTGACCTAGCGACATCTTTTGATTTCATGAGTTGTCCTCCTTGCTATGTAATCCCAACTAACCAATATTATGTAACCGCGGTGCATTGTACATCGGCCGAAAATGATGGAGGCAGTTGACTTCAAAAATATACATATATATTTGTAGACAAGAAAATTGCTTATTTACGAGTCCTTTCCAATGGTATGTTGTCCTTGTCTCAATCATGTAGTGACAGTGTTCATATTTGAAAGACTTGATTTTGATTGGATGATGTGGCATTATCACTTTCCTGAATATTCGAGTAAGCATAGTGAGTATGTTGCATATTCCAGGAGGCATGTTGAGTGTTAGAGTGGACACAGTCACTATGTTTTGAATATTCGAGTAGGAATAGTGACTGTCTTGAGTATTCGAGTAGGTATAGTGAGTATGTAGAGTGTTAGAATGTGCACAGTCAGTGTGTGTGGCATATTCGAGTATGTATAGTATCTTGAATATTCGAGTATGTATAGCGAATATATTCAGTATTAGACTGTGCGCAGAGTCAATATTTGTTGAATATTCGAGCAGGAATAATGACGGTCTTGAATATTCGAGGAAAAAGACTGAGTATGTTGAGTGTTAGAGTGGGAATAGTCCATATTTGTTGCATATTCGAGTATGTGTGGTGAGCTTGTTGATTGTTAGAGTGTGCACAGTCACTATTTGTTGAATATTGGAGCAGGAATAGTGAGTATGTTGAGTGTTAGAATGGGCACAGTCAATAGGTGTTGCAAATTCAAGTAGGTATAGTGAATATATTGAGTGTTAGACTGTGCGCAGAGTCACTATTTGTTGAATATTGGAGCAAGAATAGTGACTTGAATATTTGAGTAGATAGACTGAGTATGTTGAGTGTTAGAGTGGGAACAGTCACTATTTGTTGCATATTCGAGTAGTTGAAATGACTATCTTGAATATTCGAGTATGTATAGTATACAGTATTTGGCTTACCAATCCACAACTATACGTCTTGGATACAGCCATGATCCAAGCACTGACATCGCCATATCTACGTCATATATGGAAGAAGAGACAGCCCGAGTCACATCAGAAGTACAGAATGTTTGACTGGACAGACCGCAAGCTTATAGTCGCAAAGCTCAGCATCCAGATTTAACATACAATACCACAAGGCAAATAGGTGTCGAGAAAAGTCAATGTCTTCAAATTGAAACAAGAGACTGTATACAGGCATGTGTCGAAGAACGGTTCAGCCAACTAGAAAGGATGTATGTGAACTCTTCGAATATCAAGAAAACTGGACATCTTTCAGGAGCTCTGTGTATTCATGTGCTTCCAAATCATTGATCCCACTTCAATTGAAAGACTAGAGAATACTGAATTAGAAACATCGGCTAAATAAATCCTGTTTAGAAGATACCACTTTGCCATCTAAGAAGACAGCCTTCAACAATGTCAATAAAACTTTCCAGTGCAAACTCACCGAGTTGCAACCAAAATTGGTGAGCAACAAAGCAGATGAGATTCAGTATTATGCAGATAGAAATACCTTGAATAAATTCTATAATGCTTTGAACACAATGTATAGGATACAGTCGTCACGAACATCTCCAATACTGAGTGCTGATAGCATAGAAATGCTCACTGATAAATAAAAGATACTAACACGATGGGCAGATGGCGGTGTGAAAATATGGTGTCGCGAGCATCTAGACCATAATTGCCGTTCACGAACAATTCGAGTTGAAAACGAATTAGCATGATTAAAATCATTTGGCCAGCGCTGTGCTTTAATATAGACGATTTTGTAGTTGATATGAAATTGAATCATGTAGCATGTAAGCATTATTATTATTATTATTATTATTATTATTATTATTATTATTATTATTATAATTAAAAATGTCAGTCTTAATGATACAAATCCTTTATCAAATATCTGAGTTAACAAAATCGAGACACATTTTTTATCACAGACCTGAAAATAAATGACGTGTAAGATAGAGCAGATTGTATTGTCTGATTGTTATATATATATATATATATATATATATATATATATATATATATATATATATATATATATATATATATATATATATATATATATATATATATATATATATATATATATTAGCTTATAATGTTTCCTACCTTAAATATTTACAGCATTTTGTATGTGTTCTAATTTCATGCTTTTTTTTGTATTTTGTTTGTAGTCATATTTATATAGATGTTGTAAAGTACTTAGAGCTTCTAAAGATTAGACGCTATACAAAGTCCTCATTATATATATATATATATATATATATATATATATATATATATATATATATATATATATATATATATATATGTATATGTATATGTATGTATGTATGTATGTATGTATGTATGTTTAACTTTTTTGACTTTTAGTTTTATTTTTGTTTTATTTTATTACATGTTATTGTACTGTAACATTGTTTGCTGGACTTGTCCTTGTCCAAAACTGAGTTCATTACTGCTTGACCTGAGAGACTTTGGGACTTTAGATATGTAAACATCTGGTTTTTGAAATTGTGCAGTAGATTTAATGGTGATGTATAGTGAGATATTTTGAGTTGGGCTAAAAGTACTTGGACTTCAAGCGTTTTCTGTTGTGACCAGTTTTCGATTTTATTTTAGTTTTTCTTTAAATTCTTTGGATTCTAAGAGATTATTTTTTGCTTAAAATTTTTTTGATTGGAATTAATTCTTGGACAACGACATTTATTGAAATTGTGGATTCTAAGAGATTCTTTTTTCCTTAAAATCTTTTGATTGGAATTAATTCTTGGACAAAGACATTTATTGAAATTGTTTTCTGAATTCAAAACCCTGATTACTTTCTGTTGTTCATATAACTTTATTAGGTTTGTTTTTAATTCATTTCATAATACCGGATATTCCTGTTCAATTTCATTTATAACTTTGATAATTAAATTATTTAACTTTTACAAAACTTTTTAGTTTTGATTCTTTCCTATACATTGTTTCTGACCATAGCGACGTAACTTCTATCATATCTTTAAGATCGGAGTTTATTACCATCATGGTATTACACATGCTGCATTGCCGTTACAGAGTTAAAATAGAAAACATTTATATAACTTGTCAACAATATCCAACCTTTTTATGCAGTTTAAATCTCGTTTAATAAATACCTCGTATCTACTGAATTAGCCTGTACTTCGAATGTCGTTTAAATCATTTCTGGTTGTAAAATCATGCAGAGATTGATTTGACCGCAAATGGGACACGCTTAGTCTAAAGTGAAATATTTTCTGAGCGATTCTATGACATAGTTTTTGATGATCTATCTTAATAAATTCCTTTGTCTCTAGCACAAACAATTGTATTTAGTAGACACATAAGTCAGGAAGAACTGCGAAAACCGGAAGTATTGTTAGCCCTCAAATATTAATTTAAAACATTCTACTCTTCGAGTTTTTGAGGTCTCAGGAAATGGAGAGCTTTATTCTAGGACAGTATATTATGTGAGTGGTTTCAAGCAGTTGAGCAGCTGATGTTTTAGTTATTGAGGTGCTTACTATATTTTGCATGAATTGTAGGCATCTTAAATAGTTTTGCGCCGTTTCCATGGTATCAATTGTGGTAACTGCTTGAAATTAGTTCAGATTTCGTTGTCGAGTATAACACGTGATAGGTCCAATTAACACGCTGAATTCCTGTTCCAGATACATGCTTGTATGTTTACGTTTGCTTTTTCAGTTCTGACAAGGTTAATGTATAGAACGGTAAAGTCATTGATACATACAGCACGAAACATGTTCTTGGCAAATCAGGTGTAGTCCTAATTATTTAAGACAGACTACAGTTATATAATGTTGAAGCATCAGTTATGTTTTTAACGACATTAATTAGATATGTATTTGGTAAGAGTTAAGTACTAACTATACTTTGGTTTTCTGCCATACTGTATTCTGGTATAATTCAGTGTGATTGTCATACTGTATTCTGGTATAATTCAGTGTGATTGCCATACTATATTCTAGTATAATTCAGTCTGATTGCCATACTATATTCTAGTATAATTCAGTCTGATTGTCATACTATATATATTCTAGTATAATTCAGTCTGATTGTCATACTATATTCTAGTATATTTCAGGCTGATTGTCATACTATATTCTAGTATAATTCAGTCTGATTGTCATACTATATTCTAATATAATTCAGGCTGATTTTCATACTATATTCTAGTATAATTCAGTCTGATTGCCATACTATATTCTAGTATAATTCAGTATGATTGTCATACTGTATTCTAGTATAATTCAGTCTAATTGAGCAGCAGAGGGAACGAACCCTACAACTTTTTCCGACAAAATTGATTGAGACCTCAAAACGGAAAATAGAGCCTTCCTGCGAATCTCATATTTTAACCAAAAAAAAAATAAGTCTCCATTTAGCAAACGGAGACTTAGCGACTTTTCAATCATCGGGGTCGCAACGATGTTGTCATCGCCCCCTCTGCTGCTACAAGTTAACAAAAATCATAAATGATTTTGCACAAGGGGTTTTTACGATTTCAACGAAATATTTGATCAAGTCCGATACGATATGGTGTTCGAGGATCATGTAAATTTATTGTTATAAATCCGTGTGGGGTCGACTGAGCATGACTAAAGAAATTTCGAAATTGATTGAAGTCCATATCAGAGCACCATGTCTGCCAAATATTTCGTAGCGTATGTGAATCAACGCGTTAAATACAGCAAGAATATTACAGTTATCGCTGATCACTTTTGGAATCTGAGTGTAGCGTTGAGTGACATATATCACGTCGGTGTTTTAATGCCTGACTCGGGAAAATATTCTAGCTGAGTTTTTTTGATTGTCTAACATCACATCGTCGTATACGACTAAATTGTTAATGCTCCCATTAAGGTCATCCACGGATGGTGCCTCGTCAATATCAGTTATAAAATCAATGACGTTCTCACCTTTAATTTCTGATGCATTCTCGTTAAAATCCTTTAACACTTCATAGCATCGTTGATCATCTACGCTAGGAGCAACTAAATACAACTTATCCCACTTCATCCATCTCATTATTAAATTGAGCAACAACTGCGTCTTGCCGGATCCAGATGGCCAGATTATAATTGCGAGGATAGAGTTTGGTAGCGCTGCATGATGCTTAACTGGTTCTCTTGTTTTAGTCGCTGAAAATCAATTATATCCATATCTCTATACATAATTATGGATCTATATTGTGTGAAGTGTAAAACGCGTACTGGCAAAAATGATGTGACGACGATTACAACAAGTAATAACAGATCTGCACTTACTGGTAGATGTGCAACATGTGGTATAAAAAAGTTTAGATTTGTTTCTATGAAATCCGGAGATGTTTTTAAAAAAAACGAGGAGGTGATATCGCAGCCAAGTTAGTAAAACTCCCTGGAACGCCGTGGGCAAAGTATCCAGGAGAAAAGCATCTTCCAGGATATAGCTACTGTGGCCCAGGAACACGATTAGATATCAGACTTGATGATCAAAATCAACCTCGACGTGGTGAAGTACCGATAAAGGCCATTGATAAGGCGTGTCATGCTCATGATGTTGCATATAAAAGCAGCAATTTGCATCACAGGCATCTCGCGGATGTGAAATTAATTCATGCGTTAAATGCTATTCCTGATAAATCTTTCAAAGAAAAATTGGCTTCGTGGTTGGTAAAATCAGCTATGAAAGGCAAATTGATGATGGGCGCTGGTAATTAATAATATGGAATCTATTTATTATTCTCCAAAAGGATCTTGGAGGGGTAACGCTGCAATCAATAAACTAGCCAACGCCGCAAAAGTGAAAAAGGCCACTGCGGCTAATTGGTTATCCAAACAGGCTATATGGCAAATTTATCTAACGCTTCCTAAATAAATCAATTTCTCGCATTTTGATGTTACCGGACCCAATGAAGTTCATCAAGCTGATTTATTGTTTTTACCACATGACAACGGTTACAAATACGCGCTAACCGTAGTTGACGTTGCGAGTCGATACAAACAAGCAAAACCGCTAAAACAAAATCATTACCTGAAGCTGCTTCTGCATTTGAAAGGATTTATCGACGAGGCCCACTACGCTGGCCAAATCTGTTACAAGTTGATCCTGGCAAGAAATTTCAGGGTGTGGTTGCATCTACAATGAAACATCACAATGTCACCATCAGACGGGGGCACACTGTACTACATCGCGATCAGGCAATTGTAGAACGATTTAATCGGACTCTTGCTGAGCGGTTTTTTGGATATCAATACGCAAAAGAATTCATCCAAGAAAAGCGATCCCGTGAATGGGTCAAAAGGTTACCGGGGGTAGTTCCAGCGCTAAATAACGAGATTACCAGAGCAATCAATATGAAACCTAACAACGCAATAAAAAAAAGTATATACCACAACTACAGCGGGATAGCGTTTCTCAGCCAATTCTCAGTCATGTCACCGTGAGATATTTATATGAATCAGGAGAACTTGAAGGTGGTAAAAAAAAGGGCTAATGATCCTATTTGGAGTGTCACTACGCATAGCATATCTACTATAACACGATCAACTGGTAGACCTCCAATCTATAAATTGGATTCAACTGTCCCTCAGCGGGGTTTTACACGCGAAAGTGATTCCTGACGATACTCAATTGCCACCGCATGGTCTTAACTAGCGCCGTTGCGTCTGTTGCACTCAAGACAAGTCAACATAACATTGTTTCTGACATGACCGAGACTGTTATTTTTTCTGTCTACGGTATCCAAACAATTGTATCCGTGATGGTTAATCCCTGCGAGGAATGTATCGTCGTTACATAACCCAGTGTCCATTTCAGCGACTAAAGCAATGCGTCTTCGACAACACTGATATTAACCAGCACAATATCATTTAACACTAGTGTTTGTCTTTCGGGTCCTGACGAAGTCACACGTCCTGGAATTTCAACTTCAATTTTCTGCCGCCGTGTATCATAGGGTCTATAACGCAGCGGCACTGGGCGCGTTGGGAATTTTTCTTTGTGAAGCTCAAACAACTTTCTCTGAAGTGTGTCTCTGACTATCTTTCTACTTGCCACTACAAAATCGTTTGGTCTCCGTGCTTCCGAAAATTCCACCATGGGAGTTTCAGGAATTATTTCTCTGATTATTTCACATTAGATTCTATCCGGTTGTAATCTAATTAATGTTTTGACCTCACGTAATTGTTCATCAAGTGCTCTATAGTCAGTATCGATTTCTTCATAATAGTCAACAAACCCTTTTAACCAATCATGTGGACCCGCGCCGACAAATGGTGGTGGTTGGCCATGATCTCCAGGCATTATTACCGCTGTAATCTTTTGCAGCAACCAATCAAGAAATATTTTTAATACGTCTAACAAAACCGTACATATCTCATCCCAAATAATAATCGCAGGGATGAATTTCTCACCCATTCGTTCAAGGGTCCATATGTCGCCGTTGTATCGAAAAAGCTATGATAAGTGCAAGCTTCAACGTTTCGTTGTATTATCTCTCGCGCTAATCTATGGGTTGGTGTCAGCACAATCATATTTTTCCCACGATATAATTCAATCGCCCGAGTAGTTTTTCCTGACCCGCCACAGCCGTTTAAATAAACTGTTTTATATCTACAAATTGGATCAGATATCGGCGGTGCATTAGAACGTTCTGATAAATTATCACCGCGTAAGTAATTACTTTTAATTTCAACGTCTGCTGATTCAGAATAATCACGCAGCATTTCTTTTTTAATTCTCCATGATCCCCAACTTTCATCCGAATTAGTGAATTCAGCAACTGTGCAACTGTACTTGCTGTTAATGTAAAATGAATCAACGGCAACTCTAACTGCAGTGTCAGGAAATCTATTTATCATTGAAAATAAATTAATACAAGCGTAACCCAGCATCGACGACCTCAAATGTGTATACGGAGAACTGTGTCCATCGTTGTAAGTAACAATTGTACCCAATTTTGTTCCATCGGACAAGAAAGCATCCTTACGATCAACATATATGTTTTTAGATACTGCATCTGCGATTACAAAGTCATATTTGGTGCTATCTATAATCAACCGTGAAGAATATCTTTTGTAGTCACATTTTTTCCCTCCCTGAGTGAATTTTCCAATTATTCTTCTGCCGAGATCTTTTGCTTCGTTGTTTCGTTGATTAAATACCCGTTTGGACCACTCAATGATATATTTTTCGTCGGCATCAATATGTTTTCTGGATTCGTCAATTATGCTATCAAGACGTTCCGGTGTTGGTAACCAAACAATGGTTTGTTTCCGATATGATATAATTGCTTCACTGACCGTCAGCGAAAATAACATTTTTGTATCAATCATGAATCGTAATAGCGCTATTGGCAGCCACTTCTTTTCAGACCTGTGTCTACCAATCCAAATATAACAAGCGTGATGAAGTCCTGCTGCGAATTCAAATGATACTACACGAGCGAATCCAGTTAAATCAAAATCAGGCAGTGGCCCATTAATTGCAACACGAGTCATTTCATGTACGGGGTGTCTAAATCGTTATCAATTGAAATTATATTATCACGGTCGTATTTGTTATTCCATAAACCGCCATGATTGAATTCTAAATAACTAGCCTCAATGTCTGGCAAGAATTCTACGCGTGTTGGTTTCCATGCGTTTTTGATTCTCGCAAAATGAGCTGCAAACGACGTAATTGTAAAACAGTTTGTCAATAATTGTTTGTCGTTGATAATTTCATCACTGGTGGCTTCGCCACATGTTAAAAACCCACTAGCTGTTTTTTTTCATTTTATTGTGAAATGCTTCAGTGCGGTATAATTCACCGTTTGGTCTTACAAACTGATCAAACGTATCCGTGTCGTTTTCAGTGCTGCGAAGTAATCACACCGACACGGGGTCGTTTTTACTCAAATGCGCAATAGCATCGAATAGTTTCTCTTCAACGAGAAAACCATCCCTGGAGAAATCTTCTCCCAAGAATTCGTCAGGTATATACTTTATTGTTCTGTTTCATGGAAATATTGTGACCGCGGACGTTCATGCGTGTTCGTTATGATCAATAATTTTAATTGGGGCTCCATTTTTTTTATATTTTGATTCGTATAAAACTTCTCCGGTTATCGTTGTAAAGGTTATTGGAAATCTCAGCGACGTTTCTAATTTTGCTATATCGCTAATAGTTGCTCCGCAGTCTTTCGCCGTTAAACTCCATTGAGCTATTTTGCTACGCCGTAGATCGGTAAGTTTATTCCCTCGGGATGCATTTGTAAAATGTTCTGTTATTCGTGCTGCTACACAATTCAGCGACGAAGTCGCCGGCGACGACTGTTTTATCGGCGCTAGTTTTCCTATGTCGGCTTTTTCATTTAACATCCGTTAAATGAAAAACCCGATATAGGAAAACTAGCGCCGGTAAAACAGTCGTCGCTGAATTGTGTCCAATACACAACTGCTGTTTCAGGATATGCTCGTTCATAGTATGGTTTGTCAATTCCAGTTAACAGACCCGGCTTAGAATCACGGCTAACAACGACTGTTTTCTTGTCTTTGAGAATCGGTTCAAATTTGTCTCGTATAATCCAACCTCCTGATTCTACACGGATAATGAATTTTACTCTAATAAAATACTTTTTGTTGCCAAGTTGTGATAACATCATGGCTGCGTTGCTGTCGTTCATGGTGGCATCAACAACGCCATCAATTTGAAATGTTGACCAGCTATGAGATGCACCGTCGTGCTTGAATTCATTAATACAATCGCGAATTTTATTTATCAGGGCTGTATCAGTTATTGCCCGTTTTGGCACATCTTTGAGGGTTCTATCGAGATTAAATTTAACATTTTTGAAAGGCTTAATTGCTGATAATCTCTCGAACTCCTCCATGTTATAATTAAAAAATCTAGTATAATGAATCACTGCAAGTGGCTTATGATTGGACCAGCGACCCCGTGTAATAAATCATGCAGAAGCGAATTCTGTGGGTATCATTTACAAAGCGTGAAAAACGGTTCTTTTGGCCCCCTTTCGTGCCTCCGATGTGGGGTGGGGGTAAGAGGAAAATCGCAGCTGTGTCTCAGTTGTGGCGGCAAACGTTACAGGGAACTAAAACGCTACTAGGACAAACGAATAAAAAATGCAGTCATTGAACCTACCGATGACTCCGTCAGAAGCAAAATCATAAAAACCCTTCAAGATTATATCCAGAGGTTTATAATTAAAGCAGATATAAATTACACAAGTAGTATTATTATATAAATGAGCCAAGAATTCAGACCCCATCCAGTGCTTGTTAATTATGAAGCCTCCAGTGATGGTGTTGTCAGGCACCGCAGACTAAAGAAGCCGGTTGGATTTCTCAATAATATGGGATATTGACGTTTGGTGCCGGGAAGAAGAAATATTATTGTCATCGATTCGCATACGAATGTCACAACGGATTGATCAAAAATGGCTTTGTGATTGATCACATTGATGGATTCCCTCAAAATAACAAATTGGATAACTTACGAGTTGTTACTCAAAGTCAGAATACAAAATTGGGTGGAACCGGTAAAAACGCAAAACACCCCAAGAGTGTGAAATCATTTGATACAGAAACTAACGAAGAAAGGGTATTTCAATCAATGTATGCGGCTGGAAAATATTTTGACATTTGTGGGCCTTCAGTACAAAGTGTAGCAGAAGGAATTTGTCAAACAGCTGTCTCAAAGAAAAATAAACACAGGATACAATTTTCATATATCAAGGGGGATAAATCGTACAATAATAAAGTCGCATGACAGAGTTACGTCCCTTTAAGTTCAATTAATACTACGATACACACAGGATAAAATTTGTATACATCAAGGGAGATAAATCATACAATGATTAATTAATCGCATGACAGAGTTACGTCCCTTGAAGTCCAAATATATTACGATTAATTAATAATTTTACGATGAAAAATAATGAAATACACGCTGTTATCTAACAGCTGTATTCTTTTGTTTAGTGTTTTATTAAACTATTTGTCTCATTTAAATGTTGTGAAACAGCATTAATAAATAATTCAAGGAAATAAAATAACACACCCTGTGGATTGACGCTGCTGTATTAGTCACCTTATATACGTTATGACTCGTAATAAGCTTGGGACTTTTGAAAGCCAATTCAACCGATCAAAACTAACCAACGCCATTGACCTGGGCGTGTGGTTGTCTTCTGTCAATCATGCAACCGGGTTAATTTAATTGGGTTGCTTTTGATTGGTTGGATTGGCCGTAAAATCCGCCCCGTCGTTTCATGTTTGTGCTGTCTTGTGCCGTCCTACATCATTACATCACAAATTCCATTATCGTTTCATTGAATATAATCCATCCCTAATTAAGTTAAATAAGTATATGTTATGCCTAAAATCTGTCACAACACTCGAGTGGAGATATATACGGCATTGTACTGTCCATTAATTAAGTACATGTTGTGACGTCCCCCAAACATATCTTCTGGGCGGTCTAAGATGACGTTTGTCACCTTAGGCCTCCCTTCCGGAGATGTATGCTTTGGGTTCCCTTGGGCTTGCATGGCACGCCAACCATCACATCACAAATCCCATCATCGTTTGATTGAATATAAACCATCCTTAATTAAGTTAATTAAGTACATATTGTGACGTCGCCCCAAGCATATCTTCTGGGCGGTCTAAGATGATGTTTCTCACCTTAGGCCTCCCTTCCGGAGATGTATGTTTCGGGTCCCCTTGGGCTTACTTGGATGTGAAGGCAACCAAGGAGTTCCAAAGATGTGTTGTCGTATATGTAACCTCTGGGTTTCTCTGACGTCATAGGGCACCAGCGAGATTGCCAAATGGGGTTTTCATGTATGTGCTGTCCTTAATTAAGTTAATAAAGTAACCTCTGGGTCTCTCTGACGTCATAGGGCGCCAGCGAGATTGCCAAATGAGTGTTATTTTTTTTTTAAATTAAAGATAAAATGTATTATATAAATAATGGATATCAAGGATGTAAATGCTATAATCGCTCAAATTTCAAATTTGAAAAAGATCTCGACTGCGCCAGGATTACCTCGGAATATGAAGACATTGAGTATTAGTCTAGTAAGGGTCGTTATGTTTTACCTAAGATGTACAGGCTCGTGAAAGGAATTCAAAAGTCCATCAATGCTTGTTGTAGGGTAACGACATTAATGCATTTATAACGCTATTTAGCACCGTTGAAGCAATACGTCAAAAGCTCGGCCAAGAGTATTAAAAACAAGCTGAAATTAGTTCTAAAGTTCGTGATCTTAGAAAAATATTAAACGAGGAAAAACCAGTATCCTAACCACGTGAGCGTTACTATAAAAAATAGGCTTTCAGTAAAACTTCAACAACGACAACAAATGCAAACTAACTTTTCTGTGTCAAGTGAACAACTGTTTACTCCGATAACAAGTGCGACCAAAGATGTTAAAAAGTTAAGTGAAACAGCGATATACGGAGATATTCCTGAAAAAGAACGAGCAACGAAGGCGCCGCTGCTTGATACGCTTGAAAAGATAGCAGCAGAGACTGAACAACACGCGCAGGGATACAACAGCTATACAGTGATATAAAAACCCAACGAGAATATCGACCGGGCGAAATTGAAGAACGCGAAGAAGAACAACAAGGTGCAGCTGCAGCAAGAGACTATTCACCTGAAAGTATATTTACAATCGAAACATTAAATAGAATTGGAGAATTCGGTACTGATTCCGAATTAACTGATTTTGCTAGAGAAAATTTTCCAAAGGGTAAAAGAGAGCCTTTTTTAAACGAAGGATTTAAAATTTTTATAAGAAGCAAAGACGCTTGGGCATCAAAAATATATTTAGCGAAACACGGTGGGGATAGAATCTGAGCGTTACAGCACCCTGATTATAATAACTTTCTAGCTGCGGTTAAAGGCGGTCCACAACCACCACGTTATACGGAGGATCCAATCCCGGAACAAATAGACATAAGAGCAGAAGCCGGTTCAAAGAAAACAAGCGGAAAAGGATATGTACGACGCAGTGGTGTTGGTTTCATGAACGCCGTTGACTCCAGCGTGACATGCCCTGGTAATATTCTCTCGGACATATCACGGTTAGAAGTATTTATGGGTGGAAAGCGAACCGAAAACAACTCCATTGAAATAATTAATGAAGCAGCTGATATCTGTAGACGATTATTTGCCGGCGGTATCATGGGCATTGATGTAAATCGAGAACTCGTTGCTGAATTAGTTGAAAATCACAGAGATGCCCATGGTTATTACAGCGATTGAAATTCTTGGAAACGCTAGCGTTTCATAATTGAAAACACTAGTGTTTTTATAACAAGATGATTATACATTACAATCATAATAAACCCGTAAGCATCTACGTGGTGAACTCACGATTGCCTGTTTATAGAGCATATTACGGAGATGGTTTCGGCAATACCATCGCGGGGTTAATTACAAGAATGGACCCAAAAGTTGCGCCGCTAGCTAAACAATTATCAATGAAGACCATTGATGTTATTCGTGATAAGGGAATCAGCGCTGTTGGAAATCTTGCCTGAAGAGCATTTTCTGCCGCGAAAGATAAAATAACATCATTGGTGCGAAAGAAACCAACAGCAAAAGTGTTAACAGCAAGAGATAATGCAGAAGCCGATCAACAAGAAGCAGCTAATCCAGAACGTCGAGCTAGACCCGGAGCTGCGTTTGATATTCTCAAGGTCGTTAATGATAATTTCAATTTAGGATTTGCAACACGAAAAGGAGCATTGCAAGGACAACAACGATATTTTTCATGTGCGATTCCACTCCATCAAATATTTGGATTCTGCAGAAATGTCAGAAAAGTCATTTATGGAGCCAAACACACAATTGCGTTAGTGCGAAAAGGCAATGACAATGATGCAATTTGGCGTACTGGTGCCGCTGATGGTAAAGTTGTTTTGAGTAAATTGGTCTTGTGGATGCCAGTAATGACCCCATCAATTACCACAGAAGAGCGGCTACTTTCATTTATGGACACAGGTGTCAAATCATTGATAAGTTGGCTAACAACAACAACTGATGCCAAAGAGGATAATGTTGCTGATACATTTACATGGCACCTGGCATCAAAACAAGGCGTTTCAGCTCCACGTCATATATTTATAGCGCTGCAGAATCGGAATCGATTAGGCTCCCAAGAACACGGTCATATGATATTTGATCGATTAGGAGTCAAGGAGGTTTCACTGAGAATAAACGGACAACAAGAACCATCTAAGGATATACAGCTTGATTACGACACTAACCACATAGCACGTGTGTATCATCGGATGCTGTCATATATGGGTCGTGATCAAAATGTTGATACTGGTTTACAAATATCGCAACTTGATTTTAAAAACCTATATCCGATTTATTACTTTTCGCTGGAACATCTTGATTTAACAAGGCAATCCGTCGTTGACATACATTTTCGAGCTCGTATAGCCCCTGGTGGTGTTAATTATAGAGCGGTTGCTGTCATTCTCAGCGACAAATCAATGCTACTTGAAGGGGCTGGTGGACGAATGAGAATTGTTGATGCACCAGTGGAAAATATGTAAACGATTCACAATTAGATCAATTGAAAGCATAAATGTGTTTTACAATAAAATGCCATATAGTGTTGTTAGTGTCAAGCTGACTGATGGTCAGGTCAAGAAATTACGATCAAAATCCGCTAAAGAATGTGGAACAACAATATCGTTAAAACCAGCGCAGATCGGATCGTCAAATAAAACATTTCAATGATGCGCTAAAGAAACAGTGAGGGACTCAAATTGTATTTTCGAAGGCTGCAATTGCCAACATGATAAAATCAGGTGGTATATTTCCATTGTTAGCTGCAATACCAGCATTGATTGCAGCGGCTGCCCCAGCGGTGGCGAAGGATGCGGTGTTGGGAGCCGTTGGTACCGCGGCAGGGATGACGTTGAAAAAGGCAACTGGGAAAGGATATAAAAAAAGGGAAAGGGTCTTAGACTACCAGGAATCCCGTATTCATGGTACAGCGGAAAGGTTCTGAGAATCCCAGGAACGGTTTATTAGTTGAAAACCCAATTCTTCCCATGTCCAATTTTGATTTAATTGATGCTGCTAAAAAACTAGCGATAAAAAGATCAATTGCCGAGAAAACCTAAACGCGTTGAAACCGGTATCATCAATCTTGATAACAGTAACGGATCGGGAACTCACTGGGTTGCATACGCGATTGATCCACGTGGGATTGTCTATTTTGATTCATATGGGTTAGCCCCACCAAAAGAGTTTATGCGGTATATATCAAATAGCTCAATTCCGATTTTTTATTTCACGCTGCCAACACAACAATTATATGATCCACCGATATGCGGCCGTAAAGTATTAAATGTCCTCGCGAAGATATCTAGATTTCCGTGGAAACCACCACATATTGTTGTAAACGAATATACCAGTGGGAGGTTTTTAGTGAAAAAATCCATAAATTGAAAACACGAGTTGCGCTAACAATAATGATTGATATTTGGGGACGATCTCTGTCAATGTTGAAACCCACCGCGGAAACATCTGCGGGTTCTATCGAGGATGTAAAAAAATAATTGAAGATGAAATCGCTGAGACGTTAAATTTAGCAAGTGTTGACCCGAACGAAATAGTTGTATTTCAAGATCTCCAGGGTAAATTGAAATCTAGTAATATATCCGCGGATGACATTTTGATACGGCAGAGAGATGCCGCTGGAAACTCTATTGCGCTGTATTTCAGCGGTGGTAAATTGAAATCCAGTAATATATCCGCGGATGACATTTTGATACGGCAGAGCGTTGCCGCTGAAAACTCTATTGCGCTGTATTCCAGCGGTGCTAAATTGAAATCCAGTAATATATCCGCGGAGGACATTTTGATACGGCAGAGCGATGCCGCTGAAAACTCTATTGCGCTGTATTCCAGCGGTGGTAAATTGAAATCCAGTAATATAGCCGCGGATGACATTTTGATACGGCAGAGCGATTCCGCTGAAAACTCTATTGGGCTGTATTTCAGCGGTGATAAATTGAAATCCAGTAATATAGCCGCCGATGATATTTTGATACGGCAGAGCGTTGCCGCTGAAAACTCTATTGCGCTGTATTCCAGCGGTGCTAAATTGAAATTCAGTAATATATCCGCGGAGGACATTTTGATACGGCAGAGCGATGCCGCTGAAAACTCTATTGCGCTGTATTTTAGCGGTGGTAAATTGAAATCCAGTAATATATCCGCGGAGGACATTTTGATACGGCAGAGCGATGCCGCTGAAAACTCTATTGCGCTGTATTTCAGCGGGGGTAAATTGAAATCCAGTAATATATCCGCGGAGGACATTTTGATACGGCAGAGCGTTGCCGCTGAAAAACTCTATTGCGCTGTATTCCAGCGGTGGTAAATTGAAATCCAGTAATATATCCGCGGATGACATTTTGATACGGCAGAGCGATGTCGCTGAAAACTCTATTCCAGCGACGGACGACTTAAACCAGGCGCATTTGTGTCTACGATTACCGACGTGATTGCCGCCCACGGCCGTGATCTGGATGATTATATACGAGGTTATAATACTTTTCGCAAAAATGTCGTACATAAATTCTTTGGAACCCCGCTTGTGGTTGGCATGACTCTCGCTGAAATCAAAGACCTCAATTTATTCTTTTTTAACTCGGAGAGGGGTAGGATAATGACGGCTGCCGAAATCAAGGCAAATTATCTCGATATTTACACGGATATTTCCAAACTAATAGAAAATTTTGAAAAGGTACAAAAACCCACTAACGACGTCGTTGGTAAGTTTTTTGGAACCCCGTTTGTGGCAGGCATGACTCTCGTTGAAATTAGCGAGTTTATTGGCAAGCATACTCAAAATACCTACGTCGCTAATAATTTCTTTGTTGTCCCGGCTACATCTACGATAACTCTCAAAAGATATTAATATGTTTATGGTGAGACAAACAACACTTAATACCATCGTGGATAGATTTTTGGGGAGAACACCTGTGTCTGGAACCACATCTCTGACAGGCCCAACCCTCGATGAAATTAAAAAAGCTATTGAACAAAAAACCGCCAGCGACGTCGTCGATAAGTTTTTTGGAATCCCACTTGTGGCAGACATGACTCTCGCTGAAATTAAAGCGGCTATGGATGAAAGTAAAACAACAGTTGGTGCCGTCAAAGATGATTTTCCAAAAATGATCGAACGACTCTATAAGATAAAAATTCCACACCACGTAAAAACCGTTGGTATCATCGTTTACACAGTTGCCAGTGGGATCTTTGTTTGGTTCCGAGGAAATGAGGAAAATAGTTTATATTTTCACAGCAAATATGGTAGTATACCGGATTGTTTTCGATTTACAATAATGCATCGCCATATCTTTGATTTGGTAGTCGGCCCGGCACAATATATAAGCGGTGTTAACACAGTGACGTATATAAACGATATGATACCATCAAAACCCGACCAAATAAGATACCCTATTAGGATTGATATAACTACATCCGACGAGTTAGTGGTTAGGGAGCCGCTACCCTGGACGCTAGAATTTGTATCCGGTATTCCCCCCACCGACCATAAATTCAAGTACACAATTGAATAATTGAAAACACTAGCAGGTTTAAAATAGTAATGACATCGATGAAATCAATTGAACCGATAATAGTCCCAGAGGTATCACAATCGCATCGATATCGATATGATACCGTGAAAAAGTTTTCCGCGAACTTGAAATCACTTTCTGAGCGCTATCGTGAAAAAATAAAAAAATATCGACGCAGCGTAACAGTCATCGACATCACCGTGTACTCGGCGTCCGGTGTGATGGCCAGCGCCGGGATTATTTTGTCGACAGTGACCATGATGGCTCCGATCGCAGTTCCAATCGCTATCTCGGCGGCAACAACAATCGCGGCAGTCGACATCGCGATAACTAAAAAGTTATCATCATGTTCTCAGAAAAAAACTCGCCGATTATACAGCTCGGTACCGGGTGGTATTTGACGCATACTCGAAATTATCCGAGTTGATCTCGCTGTCGATAGATAATTCGTTCATATCCGATGTTGAATTTTCAGCGATGACCCAGTTGTATAACTCCGCGATGTTGAAATTGGAAATTAAAGACAGCGTTAACAATAATGTCACTGAAACTGCTTCAACGAATCGCGGAGAATACCACTCCGATACGAGCAAGCATGATATCAATAACATCAACAAACCCACAATTTAGTGCAAACTTTCCTTCTCCGATTCCAGTGCGCGAGATCGCGCTGGCAAAATTACGAGTATATCATAGCTGACCCAATATCAGATCGGCTGCATTTGGCGGTCAACAACCGAATAACACACTGGTGTTCTCGTATAAGAATAAACCCGATGGCACCCCAGACTGGAACGTTGTTTAGTTACCAACTGGGTCGTACCAAATTGAGCAAATCGATGCTGAAATTCAGCGTAGAATAAAATCAATCACTGGAAAAGAATCAAAAATAGCTATTAAAGTTCATGAACCGACGCTCTCGTCGTCGATCGAAATAAGCACAGAGGGATATATTGTACATATCTATAACAGCTCGTTAACAACAATGTTAGGATGGCCTGAAAAACCACCCGGAACCGCCGACTTAACCACAGACGTACAATCATATAATGAAATCAATCCCGTATATCGAGATAATTTATCCGATATAAGAAAAGTAAAAATCGCCGATAGATTCATATTTACCAACAAAAACACGTTGCAATGGGATTTTATTATTAAAAGAACAGATGAGTCAACTGTTACTATTTCATTTACGCTAACTGACATCACTGATTATTTTAATGAAATTAATCAATTATATGAAACACAACTAGAACAACTACGGCAAACAAAATCGCGAAAACACGTTGAAATATTAAATCAGCTTGTATCTGATATGGAATATATCAACGAACGAATTATTCAAACAATAATTAATGACAACAGCGACAATAAACAACGATTCCTAACCGATTACAATATCACAGAAGCCGATCTACATAATTTCAAGTTTCCCAGATATAACGCTGAGGAACTAAACGAATCTGTCAGAAATGTTATCAAGGTATTACAAGTATAAGATTCAATTATCCTCAAATATAATAATGACCCAGATGGCGGCGGTAGGCATATTGCCCCGCACAATGTAAATATTTCAGCGGTGATTGCGCTCAATTTAGTATGTGATGCAATTGAAGGAAGCTATCAATTTAATCTGGAGCAATCAAATCAAGCTCAGCAAGGATATATTCTTTCTTCGTTTGCACCAACAGCTCCTCCAGGATTTCTAATTATTGAAAACCCAATTAATCCTGTCTATATGCGATGCCATAATAATTTACTAACGAGAACTAATTTCCGACTCACTGACTAATCAAATAATTTGATTGATCTACAATACGAGGTGTTAGCGATTAGTCTGTTTGTGAAATCATAAATGATTTCCGTGTTCGAACACGATATCGTATCGGACTTGATCAAATATTTGGTTGAAATCGTAAAAACCCCTTGTGACAAATCATTTATGTTTTTGGTTAACCTGTAGCAGCAGAGGGGGCGATGACAACATCGTTGCGACCCCGATGATTGAAAAATCGCTAAGTCTCCGTTTGCTAAATGGAGACATTTTTTTTTTTTGGTTAAAATATGAGATTCGCAGGAAGGCTCTATTTTCCGTTTTGAGGGCTCAATCAATTTTGTCGGAAAAAGTTGTAGGGTTAGCCCCCTCTGCTGCTGATTGTCATACTATATTCTAGTATAATTCAGTCTGATTTATTTACTATATTCTAGTATAATTCAGTCTGATTGTCCTCAGACATTGTGGAGAAGTACAAGATTTAAACGTCTGTGGTAATTATATTTATAAAAACTGCAATTTTGAGATCTGCGATTTTGTCACTCGACTTCATTATATAATCACTTTTATTAGTAATGCTTTACACAAGTCATACAATGCAAACGATACGTTATTTTATAGCTTGTTGGTATTAAATAGTCCATCAATCACTACGTTATAGTACACAGTAAAATGATTCTAAGTTTGAACTTAATTTATATCATTTTTGCCCAATATTCTAATGACATTTACATTTACTCTCTAGGGCTAAGATGTTACTGTTAGTTGATTGATTTTACGTTCTATTGGATAAACTTGCTGATCGTCCTAGCAGCTCAGCTTAGTCATCATAGCTGCTGATGTAAAGCACTGCAGTATAATGTGGAGGTCAGAATATGCCGCATCATACGTCAGTGTAATTAAAATCAGATCACCGCTGTCCTGCGTGAAAATCTGACGACGACCACTTAAAGGTTATGTTCTGGTGGCCTTTGAATTAGCTAATTAGTAGCTTTTAAAAATGTGAAAGTGAAACAAATAAATAGTTCGGTACACATTGATTCTCTTCATCCACACTGCTCAGTATCAAAACGCAAAGATATACTACTTCATCTGATTAGGCGGTCGCTGTCAGATCTTTGTGCAGGACAGCGGATATCTGATTTTAATCAGATTGCATCATATGGAATCACATCACAATTAATATTTCCAGTTCAGTACCCGAATGTAGTTCTAGTGTATTTTTAGAACATTTTTTCCTCTCTCATTTTGGTGGTGATAGAAGAGTTATATTGATGCATTTTTGGTAGTGATTTAAAGGTAATTGTTTATTCTTGTGAATACGAGCTGAGAGAGTGGTTGTCAGTGTGTAATTTGGCGACAGTGCACACGGAGTAATAAGGCCTTGGTGATGATCCGGAAATGAAATCTGTGTTCTGTGTACATGCTGTTCTGTTTACAGTGCAGCCGCCCAAAAAAAAATGCCGGTGAACCCCTGACAAGAACTTCACCGTGAAGTCATCTTTGGATGTATTTTAGATTAGCATATGATTTGTATTGATTATCACACAGTTGAAAGGTCAGTACTGAGAAATATGTGTAGAGAACATATAGTAAAATTATTTGTGGTCTATGTCCATATGTGGACGGCGTATACAATTAACAATCAATCATCGAAATTCAGAGATTGCGCACCAATAGTGTGTCCGTTTCATAACAAGTTATTCCCGAGTATTTAAAGCACATTAATAGCGTCATTAGCAAAATAATCTAGTTACTATTAGATGCAAAATGGTAAAGTAGATTACAATCAATCCTTAATTCTGATCAGAGACTAATAATGTTTACCCAATGAGGAAGTTTAGAGCACATGCTGGACCCTCTACATCGATGATGGCATATTTAGAACGGTAAAATGTATTTCAAAGTTTAAAACCATTTATCTTCACTATATTCATCATGACATAGGCATTTTTGATACATTATACACGTGAGTAATACGTTGTGCATGTGAAGAGTATGTGATACACGTGACGAATACATAATAAACATGAGGAATGCACTATAAACACAAGGAATACCTTTTATTATGTACCAGTTAGTATTTGTGTATCTATCAATGTTATACCCCAGAAAGAGCTAGAATTTTAATGTTGTGTCCTACAAGTTGGAAACCGATATTATTGTTTTCCGTATTGCTATAATCTCAAACGATGCTTGAACTACTTTATCCTTGAACTTACCTGGTTATAATAGCAGCGCCCCTAGCAGAATGCCAACTGTATACAAAGCTCTTAGAGTAACGCTACTTAAGAATACTTATGTTATATGTAAAATATGTAAAATGTACAAACTTTTATTTTATACATTAAAAACAAAAATAATGAAATGAATCAGATACACATTTTTAAAAAAAAGTAAATAATATAAGGCAAATAGTTCATCTGACACAGATCACATTCGGAAATCGAGTACCGAAATATTACTGTACAGTACACTCTTTTACTGAAAGTCACAATTGGTAAAGTTAGTGAGTTTCGCACATAATGAATTTAAAATTATGAATATTATAATTATCTCAAAATTGATTGGTATATTAATAAATATTCTATCACAGTGATGCGATTCCGATTGATGGATGACGTCGCGTTGTCAGCATATAAAATTCGGATCATGACTCGAAACATTGTGTTTCTCTCTCTCTCTCTCTCTCTCTCTCTCTCTCTCTCTCTCTCTCTCTCTCACACACACACACACAGACATGCATGCATGCATGCATGCATGCATACATACATACATACATACATACATACATACATACATACATACATACATACATACATACATACATACATACATACATACACGGTAAACATTGGAAAATACTCTGATCATATTTATCTTACTGTATCCTTTGAGTCACAATCTGTCAATTTGCATTGCAGAATAACTTCTTTAGACAAACCTCTACCTCAGCTTACCACAAGATTGCTGATATGTTCGTGTATTATCATTTCATGTTGGGTATGACAAAACTAGACTTGAAAACATACTAGTTCAGTCAGAGCATGAAAACAGTTAGTCACGGATCTAGAGCAATGAAGCCTGATTAATCCAGGTTAAGCCGGACAGTCATGTTTTTGAATATCACCATCTCGGTTATTTAGGAAGGAGTATTTAAATCTACATTGAACTCTTTAAAAGAAATATAGCTGGTAACTTTCAATATAGATTGTTTACACGTGTACTTATTTTTTAACCTTTGACATTAATCTTACTGAACAAATGTTTTCTATTCTCTGTCAAATCCCTCCCCCACCCCACCCCACCCCCACCCCTCCACGCCCCAGGAAGCCATCTCTGCACCACATAGTGATAACCTTCGCTGCTCTTTCATACCGTGAATTAGGACTGTTCTTGACACAGGGTTCGACAAGAAAAAAGCCCGGATGTCGCTCAATTACACGCGAAACTGCTATCTAGGGAGTTAAGTAGCAGTTTCAGATGATAGGCAATTCAATGGGTACCGATTGATGTCATACACCTTTGACTAAAGCCATTTAATCCCATTCCAATCCTCTGCTGTCATACTTGAATTAATGAATCTACAAAAATACACTGGTGTAATCAATTATTGAAGACTCTTATTCTTTTTAATATTTTAATTAGTTTCAACATTTTAATTCGTACATTTGTGATAGTCAAAGTGGGGAGACTCCTACATTAACATTAGCATGTAGCCAAGGTAAGTGAAGCAAGAAGTCAAACAATGAAGGAGTGTGTGAAATACGAGGATAAAGAAAATTAAGAAGTTAAAATGAGAAATTGTAAATCAAACGTGCTAAACATTATGTAGAAAGTTGAGAATATATAAAGAAAAAATGAAGATATCAATTAAAAAAAAAACTAATTAAATTATTTAAATGAAAAAATAAGCAAGAGTAAAAGAACATCCTTACAGATATAGTGGTGGCGGAGACGATGGTGAAAAATTTGGAAATATAGGGGAAATTGTTGTTTACAGCTGCTCATGACACACGGAATTGCATGAAAAAAATAGTTTTAACTTTACATATTTGTGAACGGTATTGAAAAAAAGAATTTCTACTTCATACAGAAGCGTTGCATGACGGCGGAAAGTATTTAAATTTAAATTACCATATGGTGTGGAGGATTAAAACAGTTAGATGAATTGGTTTTGGTAACTAACGCAAAATAAGAAAGTGTGTTGTGTCATTTCTAGTGATCCAATTATATTCTTTGTAAATAGATCTTGATTATGTGAACATAAATTTGTTTTAAGTCGGACATGAAGAATTTAAAATCTCCTAACCTAATAAAAGTGTCAGGTATGAAAATCATATATATATATTTTATTGGAATGAAAATTATTTTCAACACGCACATGTGTTTATTCAATATCTTCAAAAGCATTCAAGTTAAAATGGATTCCATTATACAAAGCAGATTTAATTAAATATCTTATTTTACAGAGTTTTATTATCTTTTCTCATTCACGTTTTAATTTTTTTAAAAAGACTTACATTTACAGTGCAGCTGATCCCAACATTTTAGTTTGGGATCGGCTATATTTGAATTGTTATGTATCCTACTCATGGGAGGAAACCTTTAAAAGCACACGCAACATAAATATAGATTTACGTCCCTTAGACATTTTAATCTATGTTGCGAAAATCCAACTAAGTGTTGTTGAATCATCTTCATAGTTGGGCGGGATAGCAATTGTGATTTATGCATATTCTTCATCTAGTCGGTGGTCCCGTAATTATTTGAAATGCTGTTCTTGAGTCTGTCTGGTCTAATAACTGTTACTGTATGTCTTTGTCTTTATGTGTATTAATCTATATCCAATTTTGATTGCGCACATATACATGTCTGGTTTAATGTAGTTTACTCTAAATTGACTGGCAAGCCATGCTTTTACAATATTCATTTTCCCAGTCAGAGGCTGTTCAGTATTAGTAACAAAAAAATGTAATCAGTTGCAGGTAATATGTTTCAGTGTTAGTTATGTGAAAGAATGGGAAGTAGAGAGAAATGCGGTCGCTGACATGGAGAGATGTGTAAAAAAAAAACATTGGTGATCAACACAATGACATTACGTCATCAACAAAGCGAGTTACAGATAAGAATTCTGTGGCGTAATTATGTAGTGTCTAGACACTGCAAATAATTTACATACTTAGGTTGAAATATTGCGGCAACATATCAGTACGATATCGTAGATATACAGATCTGTCGTCATATTGACATCTTAACACATTGAAACTGGTAAATCGACTTGTTGAAACTAAAGAGATATTTGATCATGTTCACGGCGGCCTAATGCTTCCGTAAGCATCCACATTCAATGCAAAATGGATTCAATAGTCTTTTCCTTTGAGGTAGTGTTTCCTTATTAGAAAAGAAATATCTAGAAAAGTAATTAAGGTGATACACTCTTGTCACTTACGTGCAAATATCTCAAATACGTTTCTTTAGATAACGGTATCTTAGCGCTAGAAACATATCATATTCTAGCTAATTTATCTGTTGTGATTTGCTCTTTGCGATAACTTTGTGTAGAGAGGAAAGCCTACCTAAAACTAGAAATCGTATAATTAGACTTGCAGTGTTTTCCAATTAGTAAAATAATTAGTAGCAAACCAAATGTATGGATGAAGAAAACAATGTAAAGTTAAGCTTGGTTACTAGAATGTACCAAAGCGTAGCAAGGGTATTGTGAGTTATATCGTACACCCTAAAGCGTATCAGCAAGCAGTATGTCAATGTTATTTAATTTCCACAATTTTTACTGGAGGCCACTATGTCATGTATTCAATTTTTATAGATAGGAAACTGTGAGAACACTCCACGGCAAGGCTTCTTTGTATGATAGTTCAATAATGCCACAGCTCGTGGTGTTCTTTGCCACAGAACAATTTTCTAGATAATGCTGATAATCTTGTGGATGTAAATTGAACATAAGTTTGTTTTTGTCTTCGTAATTTAATTTTACGTGGCGTTCAAAGTTCAGTCACTTCTGTCCACTTATGTATACTCTCATTAAACAACAGAAACAAGGAAAATAAATGTTTACAAATTAAATGGGTTGATTAGTCAGAAATGGATGTGGGATAAAAGATGTTTCTGAGGCAGATACAAAAATGAGCAGTGCAATAAATTGCAATAATACGAATGGTGACATACTATAATGAATTTTATTTGTATTAGACAAATCATAAATGTCAATTTAAACAGTGAATACATGCTTACCACGCCTTCCTTGTATCCAATCAATTTTGTTTCTACGTGTATTCTTTACTAAATACACTTTTCTGCTTCTTCAGGAATCAGTTGCCATGTTGATATGATTACATTGATTTCATTCAAAAGGCTGCCAATATGCCGTTGTTCGCAAATTATTGAATATTTTAATTAAGATCTCAAATAATACGTGCAGAGCGTTCAAGGACGTGCTTTTTACACAGTGATATACTGGTTTCTTTGCAGCGACTCTTGAATCGGCATTTTCCTGGATGAAACCAGCCGAGATTGAATTCACTGTCAGTGATGTGGCTTCACTAGACTGCCTGATATATTTTCATAACGTTATCCTTTATAACTTTTCTTTACCTTTGAAAAAACTTTAAATATTTTAACTTGTACCCTTTACTTTGAAAGAGAAAGAAAACAGTTTATTTGTAAAGGTTAATCTTCCTGAAGATTTAAAAAAAAATTAACATTATTTTAAAAAATATTGCACTTAAAATCTGTGCGTTTTATCTTGAAGGATTGCATACTTATATTTAATTAATCTTCCTGATAAATTTCGTAATTTTTCCTTTAATCTTTTTTACAGTAAATTTTGAATCGGCACTAGATAACCAAGGTTTTGCTGATGTGCAATGTTACATTATACTTACATACCTACCTGCCTACCTGCCTGCTTGCCTGCCTGCCTACCTACCTACCTACATAAATACATCCAGTCATCCATACATCCATCCATCCATCCATCCATCCATCCATCCATACATACATACATACATACATACATACATACATACATACATACATACATACATATAACATACATATATACATACATACATACATACATACATACATACATACATACATACATACATACATACATACATACATACATACATACATATATACATACATAAATGAAATTCATCCGTCGATTCGACGAGTACCTCTCAAAAAAAACAATGGTTGGAGGGGCTGCTTCTGTTCTGTGCGTGGACAGGTGGATGATGAGGCCCACTCTTGCACGGAATGTTCGTTTGCATAAGAGAGAGGGGATGTTTGGGACCTCTCCAGGAGGGTTGATGGCACGTGCTTTTCTGGCTTGCCTCTTCATCTCTGCAGCTGCCGTCATGCTAGATTCGACAACTTGAAGCCTTTAGCACAGAGGAACGCCAAGTGAGTCAATCGCTTGCTGTTTGATCCCAGGAATCAGGGTTTATGTTGAATTCTTTCAAAGCAGCTTTCAGATTGTGTTTGAAACGTTTCTTCTGACCTCCTTGGGAGCATTGTCCTTGCTGTAGCTCACCATATAAGAGTCTCTTAGGAAGCCAGTGGTTTGGCATGCGTACAACATGTCCCGCCCAGCGTAGGTGACACTGAATCAGGATGGTGTGGATGCTGGGGGACCTTGCTCTGCCACTTGATGTTGAGGATTTTCCTGAGACCTGTGGTGTAGAAGTTGTTCAGCGTCTTGGCGTGGCGTAAGGACACTGTCCAATCTTCGCATGCGTAAAGTAGTGAGGGGAGCACAACTGCCCTGTAGACCCTTGGTTTGGTCTAGATACTGATGCCTTTCTATTCCAGATCTTGACATACAATCTTCCGAAAGTTGCGCTGGATCTGGCAATGCGAAGGTTCACCTCATCGTCAATACCAACGCTCTGTGACAGTGTGATGCCATGATAGGTGAAGCTGTATACTACGTTGATTTTGTGGCCATGTACGGTGATGATGGGTTCAACATAGGGCTTTCCAGGGGCCGGTTGTGCAGGAGCTGGAGAAATTACCAACGCTGCATTGCAGGTCGGCTTCTGAGCCATCATTGAGGGCGCAGTCATCAGCAAATAAGAAATCCTTGATGGTGTATATCATGACCTTTGTTTCGCTTGGAGCCTCCTTGGATTGAATAGTTTTCCATCTGTAAGGTACCTGATGCCGACTCCAACCTCTCTATCTCTGACAGCATTAGTCAGCATGGCGCAGAACAAAATACTGAACAGCGTCGGTGCCAGAACATAACCCTGCTTGACGTGGAAATGATACACCATTGATATAAATATTCTTGGGCATCCGTACTTGGCCATTACCGGGCACAAGCCGTAGTTGTTGACAGTATCAAAATTTTTTGTGAGGTCGATGTAGATGGACAAAAGGTCGGTGTTTTGCTCTTGACAATTCTCTTGTAGCTGCCTCGCAGCAAATATCATGTCGATGGTCCCACATTCTTTTAGGAATCCACACTAGCTTTCTGGCAGTAGTCCCTGGTCAATGTGTGTAGTTAGGTGGTTCAGTAGGATTCTGGCGAGTATCGTTCCAGCAATTGAGAGTAAGGTGGTTGTCGCAGTTCTAGTTGTTCCCTTTGCATTATAGGGGTGGATTATGGAAGCGTCTTTGAATTCCTGGTGGATAATCTCTTGCTGCCACATCAGTAGAAACATGTGGTGGAGCCTTTATATTAGTGAAGTGCCCTCTTCCTTGTAGACTTCAGCAGGGATGGAGTCTGAACCAGGTGCTTGCCACTGGAGAGAAGTCGTATTGCTGGATGAAGGGCGATAGAAGACGCTGTTAAAGTGTTAAGCTCATCGCTGAAGAATCCTCTTTTGTCCGTATTAGTGTGTTCTCGTCTGTGTTGAGAAGGAGGATGATCCAGTGGATGTAGATCCATATACTTCTTTCAGGGCATTGTAGAAGTCCTTATGTCATGCTAGCCTGCGTAGCACTGAATCACATCAGCTTTCTTGCTCAGCCATGTGTCTGGCATCTGATGGAGCTTCAGCTAAACGGTTCTGCGTATGTTGTTGTACGCGTATCTCCTTGAGGTGGACTTGGGGTTGTTGAGATAGGTTTGAAGGAGGCGACGTTTCTCATGCAGCAACTGCTTGATCTCGTTGCAGTTCTCATCAAACCAGTCTTGATGCTTTCTTGTTGAAGGTCCATGGAGTTCCAGAGCTATGCTGTAGACAAACTATTTGAATCGGTCTCCACGTTCTGATTGTCGAGAGTGGTGGATTTCAGACGTTCTTCCAGGCTATCTACGAGAGAATGTTTGGTACTAGTGCATTTTCAGCTTGGTGATGTTCAGTCGTTTAGGAGCCTTCTTTCCCTTTGGGTGTCTTTTGGGATGAATGCGGATGTTGCGCTTGGTGATGATGAGGCGGTAGTCTGTCAAAACAGTCAGCACCGCACAAGGACATGGTTACATGCACATCCTGCCTGTCCCTCTTCCTGACATTGACGTAGTCGATGAGGTGCCAGTGCTTAGAGCGTGGTTGCATCCATGATGTCCGGTTACGGGTAAGGAGGCGGAGGTCTGTATTGGTGATCAGCAGTTCATGCTCTGCGTAAGTCTGGAGCAAAAGGATTCCGCTGCTTTTACAGTGATCCAGCACTCCAGCCCGTGCCACGTGATCACAACCTACTCTTGCATTGAAATAGCCAAGTCTGACGGACTTATCTGTCATTGGAACGTCAGCAATGACGGAGTGAAGATCCTCATAGAACTCGACCTTCACTTGATCTGGGTTGGCCATGGTTGGAGCATAGCAACTGACGATGGTAAGGTGCTGTTTTTCAGAGAAGAGGGGGATAGTCATGGTCATGAGTCTGTCGATTACTTTCTTTGAGGTCCAGCCAATTTGTCAATCAGTGCTGTCTTCACTGCAAAGCATACACCAGCCTCAAACTGCTTTTCACTTCCTCGGTCGCTCCAAAAGAAAGTGTATCCGGAGCCAATTTCACAGTGTTCTAATTCTTCTGCAAGCCGGGTATCACTCATGGTAGCAATGTCCACATTAGATCTGGCGAGTTCCTTTCTTATTAGAGTTTTTCTCACCTTGGGTCTTTTCACGTCGTCTCTTTCCGTTAGGGCGTGCACATTCCGTGCGTCAAGTGTGAGACAAACAATCCTCATTTTCTTGTTTTTATTTTGATCGCTGGAGTAAGTCCCCGCCAGACGCGTTATGCTGCCTAGGGAAGGTTAGGGAAGGCAATTTTTAAGGCACCTTTTCTAGCCCTTTCCCTATGCCAGGGAGGTGTGCAGTATATTCCTGAAGAGGGCTGCTCAGTCGCTCAGGGGTTGCCGGACTCCACTGCTGCTCCATGTCAGTGGTGAACGACCCTAATGGCCCGAGCCGCATGTGTGCGGTTTTGCTACGGCTGCCAGTGTACTGACACCTGCCGCTTCGTCGCTACAGGACTTTATTGGGTTATGACATATATGGGTGGATTACAAAAATGACTTGCGCGGTGACTTGGTTCTAAGTGAGGAAGAGTTACGCAGTTCTTCAATCTCTCTTACAAAACCAACTAGGTCCAGCAGCAAGACAGCGTCGAGACGGCTGGAGACAGAATTGAGTGCAGTGGATGATCAATACGTCCTACGTGTCTCATCGTGCTTTGCTCGAAATCGCCTTTCTGCCAGCTGACCAGCAGGTGGTTCCTCCGCGAAGGCTGCCGAAGACTGAAGACTGGATTCACATTCTAGGTAGAGAAAGTCTTACTCTACGACGGTTTAAGACCAATCGGCTACCCTCAGCCTGGTTTAGCCGGTCAGTCAAGGTTGTTTTCCGGGATGTGGTCGCTGCATATGCCACAGCTTCTTGGAATCACAAGTGAGAGCTGAGTGTCAAGTGTGGACCAAAGGTGGACGAGCTACACCTGAAGGAGTATGACTGCTTAGCCAGCCAGAGGTGTTACCCCCTACACACACACACACACACACACACACACACACACACACACACACACATACATACATACATACATACATACATACATACATACATACATACATACATACATACATACATACAATTAAGGATATTGACCCATTTCATTTCTATCTTATATAGAACTTAAATGTTGTAATGGTGTTTGTCTTGAACGTTCATTGTGTGTGCTACGCTTATAGCTATTTTACCTCCAAAGATTTTTTTTGTTGCGATCATTTTGCATGGCTAATGTCGTGTTCTTTATAGGTTTCTCAATCGTGTCCGCAAGCGAAATATACAATGCATTGTATCACTGTTTCGGAGTAGATTCAAAGACCCTCATTTCTCAAGTGCACTCTGTAAGTGTTATATCATTCAAATTTTCTGAATCGTTTCAGTAATTGAATTGGTGATAGTCCAGGATAAATTCACACTAAGTCGACTGAACAAAATGATATTTTTTGAGACGAGACGTTAAAATAACGTATTTGTAATTGTGTGCAAAAGAAAGAATGAATTATTAAATTTCGTGACGCTTGGCATTGTTTTGAAGATTGCATTCTTCCGCAACTGCAACGTGTTTAATAAGCATCAGTCACACATGTCCTCTCTTAGATGTCTGCGCGACTCGCTGTAATTAGTCTTGATTTAAAAAATATTCTCAATAGATATTAATGATGTAATATTGTACCATTATATCTTAAATTATTATCAAGATATCAAAGAATTTACCAGGAAAAAAAAAACCATTACGGAATTACAACTTAGCGTTATAAACGTTGTACCGGAGGGATGGCTCATAATGTGTTGTTTTAAGTGTCATTTACTTATACTTTTCTACAAGGAAAGTCGTTCAATACACTAATTTGAATATAACACATACACGGCTATATTCCGACTTCTTTTCTAAGCACATATGAACAATAACTGACAATCATAATTTAACTCGAGATCGGTATGGTGTTAATTTGTTGCATACAAATGAAACACCTCTGACAACTATTGGATTAAACTGATTCATTACGGACTGAATGTCCCATTTGATTTCAATGTTGTCGTACATTTATAGATAAATATAAAGACAGCTATAATATATTCTTAATACACTGAATTAATTTTCATTTCTACTGTATAATAGTAGCTATTAGACAAATATTTCTCAACATAGTTTTAATTTTAATCACCTCTATTGTGAGTGAGTTAGAGTCTAACGACTGCCCAATTTTCGTTCTTTATTGTACCCTCGGAAAGAGTAAATGATTTAAGCTCTTTTTGCGTCTCTGAAAACAACAAACATTTCTTCCGAAATTTAAGAATCAATTTTATTTATCTAAACATGCTAACCTGCAAATACATAGCACTGTGCTTTCCACTGAAATTGTGGTAAAATCTAGTTTCAATTATTGGATTACAACCATTATACCGTTATATTAATTCACTGGATAAGAGCTGATGGAACTGTTGCATTGTCAGTCGTTAATTTGACTTCAGAAAAGCTAAGATTCGAAATTATTTTTGTCGGAGATATCAATATAGTGTGCATATAGTGTACAATATACAACGGAGGAAAAAATTACATTTGTATAAAATCCAAGTTGGGATCGAATTGATTTTTCCTCACATTTTTTTACGGTGATATTATCTGAAGATGAACTAGGAATATGGACTCCTAATTGCATTAAAATTATTTATGAAATGGTAATATGTATGTATGTATGTATGTATGTATGTATGTATGTATGTATGTATGTATGTGTGTGTGTGTGTGTGTGTGTGTGTGTGTGTGTGTGTGTGCGTGCGTGCGTGCGTGCGTGCGTGCTCAGCTCCATTTGCAAAATACACTAACACAAATAGAAAAAGCTACACAAACTAACAAGACACTGAAATATTATGATTTTTAATTTAAAGTGAATAATTTCAATCTACATCGATCAACGTAATGCCTGTAGAAAATATATGTGACACTTGCATATATGTTTCTGAAGCAGTTTAAATACTCATTTACCAACCTCTGTGGGCGTTCTCTACCTGTTGTAAATTACAGATAATGGCAGACGAGATATCATTAAAATATATATCCCATCTTCTTACCTGCCGTCGTGTACTAATTAGTTTTTTTGACATATCGTATTAGTACTAAATCGGTATTGATTCACACAAATGAATATAATCCTTACTAAAACGTACTTAAAGGATACCGGAAGTCAATAAATTAAGTGTCCCGCGGATCCAAAACGTTGTTGTGTATATTTTATATTACACTATCCAAAAACATAAAGAATGAATGTTCGAGTGAATACAGACAACATCTCAAGCATTTAAAGTTAGCTTTTCATCTTTTGGTAAAACTAGTTGCTAAATTATGACAGAAATCCGTGTCTAAATGCTGTAATCCAAAGCTCACTTCCATTGATTATTGTCTGATAGATTGCGCTAACTCTCCAATTATTGATTGCCCTTTGGGCTAAGACACACTGGGACAGAATCTCCACAAACATCTGCAAGTGGCTTATTATCTACGTAACTGACTTTAAGACGCCCCATTAACAATGCATAAGACATTTGTCTGGACACGTAGTTATGTGAGAATGATAAATAAGGGCTAAATATATTTTTTTTTCTGGCATGTGGTTCCATGAATGAATGGGATCTGTATTTTTAAGTAGAATATATTTACAATATATTTAAAATTTGTTCGTGCTGTTTTCCTTGACTAAAGCATGACTAAAATTTAAATTTTATTTTTTCCGTTATCTTAAAGTTGTGCTTTATTTAGTTTAACATTAAGTATTGTTCACGGTAACAGTCCTCATCAATAAACATAATTCACCCAAATATCAAATTTTAAAAAAAAATACCATTATAAATTACAAATGTGACTAAACAGAGACTATTTACAGTCTGAGAAAGTCAGAAATATGAAGAGGAACAATAAATTGTGTAACGTACGTTTACATGGACCTGTTTGCTTGCTCCTGTCTGAGTCAGTTTTCATTCAGTGACATTGTATCCTTAGATCGTGAACCTAATGTATTACAATTATGTTTAGTTACTGGACTTTAATCTCTGTTGCGGAGATTGATAAATCCATTTTTCTGTTGGATCTGGACATATGATGCCAACCATTGGTACTTGCCTCAATTTGAATTTGAATTTGAAATTAAATATGCTAATATCTGTTCTTGACGAAATAAAAAAAAAATAGGCACTGACTTATACTCTTGATTGATGATAGTTTGAAAGCAGCTTCGATATTTCAGTCTGAATTGTTGCGATGTTTTAGACGACATAATTGCAAAGGTACACAAAGATAATACACCCACCCATGTTTAATACGTTTAACATACAGGCCTGTCATAGCATTAAGAAATTCAATCTAAGATGATTAATGCAGGAATAATGGTGTGTGATGAGCATGCACAAGAATTTAAACATTCCATGATAAAAGAACCAGACAACTAGCAATGTTTGCACGTTGAGTGTTTAAATGACATACCCAGCACAAGTTTACAAGATTTAAAGTTTCAGCTATTTTGTTTGTTTTATTGTTTATTCTTTGCTATTGGTACGTATATCTTATATTTCATACATTATATTACACTCTTAGATGCTTCCGTTCTGAATAAAACGTTAAATTACTACGCTATTTTGAGGATGAAGTTTCTCAAAAGACATTATGGTATAGTGCAAATCACACGATGTTATGTCTCTTTTGAGAGTTACTTATCCCTAGGCTCATTCATCATTATCTATAATTCGGTAATTTATTTATGTTCTCAGTCAAGCAACAGTTTGAGTTAAGCATTAAACAAGAGAAAAGAAGGTGTAAGTATCAGAATTGAGAGTTTTGGCCATACACCTTTTTTCTTCTGCTTTTTGGCTGAAATATGACAAAAATGTAACGTATATAATATCCTAGCTTTGTAACAAAGTAAAGTCTTACTGAATATAAACGTCAGATGCCTTTGAACAAGATTTTGAGAATAGCTACGATTTGAATATAAATGTGCAAACGGTTTGATCCTGTATCATTAAAGAATTTTAATTTTCATTGAGTAAATATAATTTACTTTCATGGCAGTAATAATGAATATAAGTATTAGGGTCATTACTAGTTAACAATGCCTACTGATATTCAGCAGATATAAGAAACTTTGATGTTTAAATTTATGACACCATGTTTTGTACGGACTCTCATTCTGACTGAGATATCGACTTAACTGAGATGTCGCTTTAACCATTGCTTTTGGTTTATCAGTTGCAGGAAGTAAATAATAAATATGAAAACTGAGACTGTAAAATAGACGCCATAAACTGCAGACTCTGGTAATCATGTTCATAAACAGTCAACGCAAACATAAACAGTCTAGCACTGTGGCATCATATCACAAACATATATCGTCAGGTCCCACCCATACACATTATCCTGACATATGGCCAACAAGTCTTAACACCAACCTCAAAATGCTGAGTACCAAGCATAGCAGCTGTATGTACCATTTTTAAAAGTCTTTGGTACGGCTCGGCTGGAGTTCGAACCGCGATCTTGAACATCATAGGTGGAAGTTCTAAGCACTTAGTCCACTGGAGCGGTAAGCAGGAAAAGTACATTGTTTACCAATGTAATTTCTTTGCATTGAATTGATTGAATTCTAATATAGGTACTAAAAGGAGGGCCATTCATATAAATTAATTTAGGAGGAATTACATACTTGGTTGAACACTGACGTCCATCTTGCAGTAACATGATGATGCGTCTTAGAACAATACTCAAGGGAATAATATATGTTATATCATAAACATCTTCTACTTCATTTAACAAAATCTTTTCAAAATATTCTCTGCAGAAGACCACAATCAACAACAAGAAACTAAGAAAGTATACAATCAATGGATCGTAAATTCACAGTGATAATGAGTGTTTTTACATACTAGCTTTTATTCTGCCCAATTTACATTAATCATTCAACATACTTTACTCTAGATGGAACGGTCGATTCGGGAACACCAGTACAATTACTTTTGCTGGCGTGCAGAAAGGATGTTTGAGTCAAATGAATGTTGACTTTTTTGCAATCACAGCCTGAGCGACAGCAAATCAAATCATATTGACTTCAATGGGATTTGATTGTTAGTGATCTGTAACAGAGTCGCAATTTCCAAATGGCAGGCCTTGACATCATTGCTTTGTATCTGATGCAATATCTAAGCAGGCCTTGAATCATTGCTTTGTATCTGTTGCAATATATAAGCAGGCCTTGACATCACTAATTTGTATCTGATGCAATATATAAGCAGGCATTGACATCATTGCTTTGTATCTGATGCAATATCTAAGCAGGCCTTGAATCATTGCTTTGTATCTGTTGCAATATATAAGCAGGCCTTGACATCACTAATTTGTATCTGATGCAATATCTAAGCAGGCCTTGAATCATTGCTTTGTATCTGTTGCAATATATAAGCAGGCCTTGACATCAATAATTTGTATCTGATGCAATATATAAGCAGGCCTGAATATCATTACTTGTACCTGATGCAATCATGAATATAGCGGCTGAAGGCAGGCCTTAACAATATCTCTTTCATCTAATGCCATTATATACAATTGAAATATATGTAGAGCCAAACATTATTACTTTGGACCTGATCAAATTATTAATACTGCAGAGTTATGTATATTTAATTTTAGAATGTTCTTGAAACTAATTCTGTACATAATTTGATGGAAATTCCATTAAAATGAATTTACAAAACATGTTGGCTTTCACTATTTTCTGTGACTTATTTAGGACGTTTGTCTTGATATCAATTATAAATAAAACATTTATAGGCAGGCTTTAATGTCGTTACTATTTACGAAATGCCATTATATGTTTCAAACATATGGGTACTTTCTAATATCATTACGTTTTAACTGATAATAGCATAAAGACATGGCTATGTACATGCCAATACATGATTCCATTTTTAAAAATAAAAATATTATACGCAGACCTTAACATCATCATTACGTTGTACCCAACAAATATATAACTATTATTGTTACAGGTAGGCCTTACCAATATCTCTTTCATCTACTGCCATTATATAAAATTCAGATATATGTGGAGTCTAACATCATTACTTTGTATCAAATACATTTACACGTATATCAATGTAATATAGGCAGGGCTTAACGTCATTTTTTTGTACCCATTGTAGTTATATATATATATCTCTATGCATTTTGATTTGTTGTCTGGACCATATATCAACCGTTGATGCCTGCAAACAAAATAAACATAGTCAGAATGCTTTTACTGATAATAAAATAGTTTCCGTCTGGACCATAACACGTCCGTAGATGCCAGTAAATTGAATTATTAGAAAGTATTTCCCCAAATATAAAGTAAAGTGAGCGCTAAATGGTGTGGTCTGCCATGTACGGGTTGTGTTTAAATATGTATGTTGAAGTATTCTCACTTATAAAATATGATTATTCCAAACATATTTGATGGATGCAAAATACTAATATCAAGGTAAGAAAGACAAATGAATTATAACTCAGCCAGTAATGATCGTGAATCGTGCACAGCCATATAGGTAAAGAAATATTCAAATCGAGACTTTTGCACAGACTAGACTTAATCCGAGACGCAAAAAAAAAAAGGATTCAAATCGAGACTTTTACATAGACTAGACTTAAGCAGAGACAAACTGTGTAAATGTCACGTATCTGTGAAACTAACTCAATCGATCGATCGATCAACTGAGAGTAACCTTTCATCAATCTTACTTCGCACTTTTGCGTTTTTTTAAAACTAATTATTGTTAACTGTACTCTAATAAGGTAATCAACCAGTTTGTGTTTTCTTTCTTTTTCCCATTCAGCGTTTAATGATCACTCTTACATATGTTTTTTTCAGAAAGTGCTTCTTCCAGTAGGACTTATTGCCGTAACGGGAATACGTTAAACGAGATCAGGCATATCTCAGCAGTTTAACATCACCGTTAATGAATATAATACGGGATCTTACAAGGTCTTCCCACAGATAATACACAGGTAACGCAATTTCAAACTGTCAAACGATTAAGAAATAAATGATCTGTCAGCTTCTGTTGTTTGGGCTATAAGAAAGAACCTGATATCCTTGATTCAAATACAGTAACAATGTCACATTGAAGCCGAAACAGCCAAGAAAAAAAGAAGATTAGATAGAAACATTTGCAATAAAACCAAGCACAACCGGATATCTAGGTTAATGTCATAGAAAAGGGAAATGAAGAAGAAGAATAAGGAGAAGAAAAAGAGATTGAGACATAAGGAACAGAATACCACGGACATGTAAATAAAGCCTGAAAAGCTTGAGAGCTGAACAGCATGATTCTCCTTAGATGTTGAACAATTAGACAACGACCAAACAGGAATAATTGAACATGAAAATGTACAAGCTAAATAGACATTAAAAATGTGAATGTATTAATAACACACAAATGCACCAAAAGCCTGATCTAAGAACCATTCAAGGAAAGCATGAAAAATCTAAGCCATAAGAGCTCTAAAAAAAACCTCTTTCACATTTACTCAAGCTCTCTCTAGATCTAAATCATTTATTAAATCCACAATCGCGCCCGCATAATTTTTCTTAATGACATAAAATAAGCACCACACATTTGATAAAGTCCTTCATGGCAGACATTTCAATAATATCATGGAGTCATGCAGTAGTCGATTATGATAGGACTAAGGTGGCGCTATACAGTTTCGTACTTTGCATGAGGTTAGAATTTAAAAAGTAAAAGTATTTACCAGAATTTCTTCACTGGTTATTCTGGCTGCATAATAATGAACTTATATATCCTAGGTGTTTTTGGAAGAACGTTCTATTCCCTTTATTTTGATGTATGATCAATGGGTGTAATTTAGTGTTAGTGTACTTTGAATTAATTCTGGTTAATTTTGTCAAGCACATGGGAGCATCCATTTTGTTATACCATGTGCTTAAATCATGTAAAATTTCCTCAAGTACAGTATTCAAAGGACTTTCGGCCACAATACATCAAAGCAGCATATAAATATGCCAACATTATCTCCATTGTGCATGTTACAAATGCAAACAACTTCACCTCACATACGTCACTCTCTGAAAAGTACATAATAATTGGTGAGCGCCCCCTAAAGCATATGTAAAATAACTGATATATTATAATAATGACGACATAGTTATTAAAAGAGTAAAAAGAGTGGAGCCTGGAAACTAAACAAACGTATTTACTCGCTTAAACGTCTATTCAAACTGCAAAGCAAAAATCATAGCATAATGCGCCTGCTGCTCAGGGTGGATGCAGTTAGTTCTTTTAATTAATCCAAATAAATGTCACATATATAGATTTGAAAGCTCATTAGTAACGACAGATGTAGGTCTGTGAAGTGTGTACATGGGCTGGTCTCATAAGCGAGTATACGATGAAAGAATGGCAACACCCTCACGATGGCATGAGTTAACTGACTGAAATGTGTTAATTATATTTCTCCAGCATGAGTAGGAGTCTTTCAGTCGAATAGATTAACCGATCTAAATGAACCAAAACATATGATTTTATTTATAACTTATGATACTCCATTTTAGCCGTTATCTTATTAAAAAGAGATCTATAAAAAAGAGTTCGTTTAAAAAAGACACCAAGCTTGTTGTCCTTGACGATTAAGGCAATACTGCAAATCAAGATTTACTATGTTAAATAATCAGAGCTTTTGCAAGCTGATTAAATTCTGCATCATTAACAAAAGGCACACGCTTTTTACGGATATAACAAATCCAGAGATACTTACACGTTCATAAAAAATTGAATCATTGACTAATGCGTTTCTTCATTAAGTTTTACATTTGGCAACCAGAAGAAAAAACGTATATGTACTGATTTGTAACTTTCAATGGTTTCAATGATTAACCCTGTCAAGCCCTAATTAGTTTGCATTAGTTTCACAGCAACACATTGAACAAGAAATGATATCTTGTAAATTCTGTTAAAACGTTTTTGTTACAAGACTTCACTAAATATTGTCCTAAAGAAACGAATGAAAAAGTTACTGTATTACCTTGATAGTGGTTGTTTTTTATGTCAACTATTTATTTTAAAATGGAATCATGAAGCTACATTTACCATAAATCATGTCCGGGTGTAAAGAACTTGCATTATAGTTACTTGAAGGCACGTGTAGACAAGAGCAGTACAGTCCCAAGGTAAAATTACTATGTTTTCAAATCACATGATAATTGTGCTCATTATCAGCAAGATCCTGAATATATTTCATAAACCTATTGACTAAATAATTATTTTCTCTTTTCTTATTGACACCGATTGATTGATTTGCTTACTAAATTATATTGGCCTCCTTAACGTAAATATCTAAGCCAGGAGTCTCAAACTCGAACCTTTCTGATGGCGCATGGGTATGGGTGTATATTGTTAGGTTCTTCTTGGAACTACACCTTAACAGATCAATGTATACTCTGTACACTGTTCCGGACATACTACACCGCATGTAAAAGGTTTCATGCGATTGCGCACTCATAGCTTGTTGATAACAGAACACTTGTTAAGTCTCTGAAATCTGGCCAAAATCATCAACTAAACAAAAATTGTTTATTGTATATATTGAAAGAAACGTTCTAATGTTTAATGAGGTGGATGAATCCATATGAGAGTACGACAAATTAATCATCTATCGTTTTGTTATATTTTAGTTGAATAGCTGGAGGGCTGCGAATGTAATCGCTTTGTATTAATATTAGTATTTACTATTTACATGTTTTTTCATTGTGTAATCTTGCAACAGGTAGACAGAGAGCTGCATTACTGGAACAGGTTTTGTTTGTAATACCATAGGTCCAGGAATTCTGAAAAACAAATTAGTGTTCGGACTGCAATTCCGTCTATGCTGGATTTTATTTTTTGCTTGGATTAATTGATTGCAGTCATTAGAATTTGCATGTAGACTTTGTTAAAGAAAATAATGACTAAGAGAAATGGCGATTATGACAAGGATGATTACTACGACGATAACAGTTTGGATAATATATTCTAATTAATTTATAATTTTTACCAGCATATGGAAATGTGTTGAAGAGATTGGTTTTTGTGACGCATACTAGCAGAATCATTTATCTGTATTTCTAAAAACAATTTACGATAATAAAACTATTCAAATATAATAAACATTTCTAGCCACGTTTTAGAATGATCAAAATTAGTCGAGATAATTACAAGTTTTATTCATGAATGTCGAATATTTCATTGAATTAAAGATAACAAAATGTTCAATAAGTTCAATAAATCCTTATTTTAACTAAAACTTTGAATAAAAACGCTCTTCAGATTCGATATTGTGTTTTAAATCGATCATGGTGTACATACAGACTTGAATTACACTTGTAGAAGAAATTTATGGTCAGTAATTAAGTTGAAGATTGGAACTCTGTTTACGTTGCTCGTTTCACAAGTGATTATTTCCTTTCCTTGAAATATTTATATGAGGCCAATATATTTAATTCAATAAACGCGCTAAGCATGGTTTAAAAATAGGGCTATTTCCAAACGTTAAGTTCTTAAATCAGCTCTTGATGTGAGTTATTTACTGATTGTAATCAGACATGCTTGGTAGAACGAGACCTTAAATGTTATTATGAAAATTGCAACATTTACGTAATTCACTGTAAGGCTTAAATCGGTTAATTGTTTACTGTATTGTAAGATGTGTAAGTTTTTAAACTGATGCATTCTTTTTAAAGATCAAACAATACAGATAACTGGTTTCATATATTTTCTTCGGCAACATAACACCCCTTTAACAAATATAAATCGGAATTGAAGATGAACGGTAACACTTAATAACACTTTTTATACGTGAATGTAGTCAATCTAAATATAGAGTATGCTGATCGTTGATATTTGAAGGCCGAAGATGGACAATGTCAGCTGCTTGTGTTATAACTTTCTTAAATCTTGTTATAAACAAACTATCAGCCTTGGGAAAGTAACTGAGAAAGAAAGATATATCAACATATCAAAAATGCAAATAGCTGAGATTGTTTTCTTTAAAGTTATGCAGCCAAAATTGTTCAATAAATGTTTAAAATTGGAAAGCAAGGTGAAATGCTCCTACAAATGTATCTGAAATTATGGATAATGAATCTATATTATCAGGTATAATATAAATATGGACAGTGTATTTAATTTAATTAATTTACATTCTTAAAGTATGGAAAGTATATATTTAATTATCTGATATAATGTAAGCATGGACACCGAATCTAATTATCTGATTATTCTCCTAGTATGAACAAAATTAGTTTGACATATATAATTGATTCACTGTATATCTTTTGTTGACTTTATGTTTCGCTAATCAAGTGTAGAACAGTAAACTATCCGGAACTGAAAATTTTGTGTGGGCATGCGCATTGGAGAAAAGGGGGGTAATTTTAGGCGCTACGATCAGTAACTCCGTTGCAACCGTGAAACCCCCTATAACATTGCGTACGGATATGTTGATCATTTTTATCCTTCGCTTTAGTGGCAGATATTATCATACCTCCGTCGTCCATCCATCCGTCAGTATGTCCTCCCATCTCTCTTTTACCACATCTCCTCTTGAATCGATGGGGGAACAGTTTGCACAACTTTCTTGTTATGTTGCCATTGAACTATCACTTGTAAGGTAGGATAACACACGTGTTCCTATTCATGAAGGTCCATGCGAAGGGGTCAAGGGTTAGATGTAGACAAATTTCATTTACAGTACTATTTTCTGAACAAATTGTATTGGCTGAAACATGCATCAATGGGTGGATGTGAGCACTGGTGGCGGATACTAAAGGAAGTTGGAGGAGGCAATATAATTTGTGTGGGTTTGCATGTTTATAATATTGCCTGTGCTTGATTTGTGAAGTTACTCAGACGTTTTATGTCGTCGATATACAACCTTTCAGATGAGGGAAAGCGTAGTGATTCTCGCTTATCCTTTTAAACGGAGCGGTAGTTATTCTGATGGTCACAGGCACGCTTTGAGTCGAAATATTTATTCTGCTGATAGCAGGCACAATTCCAGTCCAAGAATTAATTCTGATGATCGTAGGCACAGTTAGAGAATACATATTTGCTATGATTAACGCAGCCAGGTGGAGACCTATCTACTGTGTATTTACTTTGCAATAATAGTGTTTTGATCATGTTAAAGACGTGGATGATGACTGCCTTGTTGCTTTGAACCAAAATAATGCTATCTCTATATTAACATGTAGGTGTGTCTAATTAACGGTACAGGTCACATTCCGTGGCGATTCGTTACAAATGGGAGCAGGAACCTGAATACAGAGATTGTGCCCTTTACATAACACATACAACATACATACATACATACATACATACATACATACATACATACATACATACATACATACATACATACATACATACATACATACATACATACATACATACATACATACATACATACATACATACATACATATGTAAGTATTATTTATTTAAGTATTCTCAGTTTTCGCCCTTCATTTTTCTCATGGACTATGTGTTTCATTTCTTCATTGACGATTTTTGTTTGTTTGTGTGATTGATTGTTTAAACAATTGTTCAGTCATATCTCTACCATGTCTGCAGTGAGGCAGTTTATAGTGATGTCTAGCACTGGTTCCACAACGGAAAATACTTCCTTGTCGATCGGAGTATCGATACGATAGCTAATAAGCCTGACAATCAAGACAACTTGAGGAACAAGACCTCAAAGGAATGTAATGGATGCCATCGATTAAGTGTGGAGAAACTGACAACCCAGATGGTAATCTACCTATGATCATTTGTCTTATATATATATATATATATATATATATATATATATATATATATATATATATATATATATATATATAAAATAATAATAATAATAATAATAACCGGCTATTGACTATAACCTTTGCCAGCACAATACGATTAACAATGCTAATCAGTGTAAACGGACACTTCTCTCAATTACCCTGTCCTTACATATTTTCTTGTTTACATATTACACATGCCAAAACGTACTTTGCTCAGTATAAAATAGTAGATTATACAGTAGTTTAAGGGATCATGTTTAAGATTTTCCTATTTCCTAATGTTTATTGATTTTTTTTCTAATTCTCATGAAACTGTCAAAGATGCTTTACATCACATTAAGCTCAGCTATAGAGAACTGCGGTATTCTGAATCGATTTGCAGCACGTCATACGGAATAATAAATGTAATTTATCTAAGATACGGATATTAGAATTATAAGTTTGTGACATGATACGGATATTAGAATTATAAGTTTGTGACATGATACGGATATTAGAATTATAAGTTTGTGACATGATACGGATATTAGAATTATAAGTTTGTGACATGTTTTATGAGTAGTAAATAAAACAGAGATTACTTAGAACAAGAGCATAATTTAACCGTTACTATCTTTTTATCTTCATTATTCTCCTCTTTGTTTAATATATTTCTGTTCCTGGGATCCTTTCTAGCCTGCTCATAAATTAAAAATTGCTTCTTTGAACAGAAACAGATCTCTTCATGCAGTATTTATAAAGGGGACTCTGTAGAAAATTTATGAATTCTAAATATAGAGCATATGTGATTTTAAAATGGAAAAGATATGATGATTTTTTAAAGAGTGGGGAGTCCAGAACTACTGTGTTACTAAACTATTTTGTTCATGTCAATATTAATATGTAAAAGCTTTGGTGTCATCAATGGGGACAAAATACATGTTGCAGATGGGTTGACCATCAAGAAAAGGAAATCGCATTTTACATAAATAATGAGCAACGTCTGTAAAATGGAACTCTTAACATAACGTAGAAGGAACAGAAAAATAATTAGTAGCGAGCGCGGGATAATTGTAGAAAAAAGGATTGATGTTCAATCATAGAAGTAAATTCCAGCTGCTTTATTAAATTGAAACAAACAGTGCTGCAATGATAATATATATATATATATATATATATATATATATATAAATGGATAATTGATATAGACAGAATGTGCTCAAAACGTTTCTATGAACACGAATTCAAATTATAAATTATAAGGAATTGTTTCTTGATACTATAGATTAAACCATTTTAAACCCACTACACCAAATGTCGCAAACACAAAACCACCACGCGGGACACGTGAGGGACATATCTAAAACGTTATTATTGTAATTTTCATCTACTTTTACTCTGCATATGGTAAACTGAAAGTTATTGTTAATAAAATATATATTCCCTTTGAATTAGGTGCGAAAGAATTAAAGATACATACATCCGTCGAGAATGATCTACTACATCGTTTATTTAAATGTGTATCTTGCAATTGATATTTTGAGTTTTACTTCTTTCTTAGGTAGCTCGAAACATTACTTCTTTTCTTTCTGGGTCCCTTAATCCATGGTATTCAGAAAGAGAATTCTCAGTGAGGCATCAATTGTATCTCTTATAAACATTCTTCATATTTGATTTGAGGGATTTGATTGGTATTCAGAACGTTATTACAAATATCCAATAAGTTAGCAGTTCTGTCATTAAAGTCACCAATGAGTAAGAAAGGTAGAGCTGTTAGAAACATTAAGCATCTCATTTTCTGTTTCATTAAATGCCTTATTCGACCTATTCATTGGACCTTCAGTGAGTGTATATACTTATCCAACAATGACAGGATCCCTTGATGCATTCGGATTCAGATTCAAAAACATCCACCGACTCAGAGAGAGAGAGAGAGAGAGAGAGAGAGAGAGAGAGAGAGAGAGAGAGAGAGAGAGAGAGAGAGAGAGAGAGAGAGACCCTTTGAACTATGTTTCTAGAACTCGTTATCAATATTTCGTCAATATCTTTTTTTTTTAAAGCTCAATACACGAAAGCTAGTGATACTATACCTAAACATTATCAAATTTCATCATGGATAGAAATACTAGAGAAACCAAACGTTGAAGCTTTATAACCACCAACTTTATCTGTGTTGAAGTAACTATCTATTGTATTGTGTAAAGCAATTAAGTACGTAATAAGTCGTATTAAATGTTTAAGCTCTTTACCCTTAAACTGTAACAAGAAAACATGAAGACAACAAGCTTTGTAAACTTTAAGAAATAATTTTTTTCCCTAGGAAAAAACAAGGTAAAAATGAGAAAATGAACTTAGGTATTAAAATTTAAATCCCATAAATAATCCAAGAATTAAAAAGGAAGTCATATTATTAAAATGTTCTAATGGAGTTCGGGTTCCCACGAAATCCAAAATGAAAGACCATGACTTATGTCATAGCCAGTATAGTACCGAAATGTCAACATTTCTTTGTCGAACCAAAGAACTTAATATTCCAGTGTTTGAGTTTTGTAACTTTAGAAAACTGTCTTTGTCCAAGAGTTAATTCCCAGCTAAGGTGTTTCCAGGGAAAATAATCTCTTAGAATCCAAATAATTTTAAGAAAAATTAAAAATTAAACTCAAACTGGTCACAACAGAAAACATGTTGACGTCTTAAGTGTTAAGGCAAGAATACAATTATTTCTCAATACATCAATATTAAATCTGGCGATTGCGCAAAACAGATGCCCGGATGCGGGTCAACCTTCCGGTAAAACCAGTTTCGAAATAATTGCTAAATGTTATTTGTCATGTACTTCAAGTACGGCCTCATTTTGATTTCATGAACTACTCAAATGAAAATGTTGTTTACTTCAACTCATAAATCAAGGTCACGATCTAGGTTATCATTTAAAAAAGCACCAATTAATAGTGTTTGCAAAAAAGCTGGATGGAATTTATGGAAAATGATGTGCTGAGAAATGTCAATGCCAGTAAATTTCATTTATAATAGCATGTAATGGAATAACATATTTTAAAACTAACAAACACACAATTAAATTAAATCAAATAGAAATTATATCAAATTTACATATTAGTAGAAACTCCAATATGGACAACATTTATTACATAAACAATTTCAAAACATTTTTAGATATTTATAATCTATCACCAGCAGACTGTATAATGAAAAAAACAGCTTTAGCCGAAGTATACAATGATTTATAGAAATGCTACTTTATTCAAAAACAAAGATTAATATCAAACAAATAAGCCTCCGTTAGAATTACTGAGAAGCATTGTAATATTATGAATCAGATCAGCGGCTAGGACGAGACAGTCAGTAATAGTAATAATTTGGCATAATACAGATTCAGAGCAAGTTAGAAACGGAGATACCTTATTCATGAATGAAATCCAAAAATCCAAAATTCCTTTCACAAGGGTTATCAAGAAAGAGATAATTTTAACAGCGTATTGTCTCTGGAAGATCAAAGAGAATTACGTGGCAGAGCATATATATTGTTGATGCGATACATTGACTAATTAATTCAATAAAACATCGAAAGTTTAAAACGCATGAAAAATTCAGAGCTTTTAAAAAAAATATTGTCAAAGTTAAAGATAAAATTAAATTGATATACATGCTGAAATCATCTGAAAGAAAAAGAATAGTTGGCATTTAACAAATCGATTGACTAACCTTAGAGAATTTATTTGAAACATTAAGTCAAATGTTAGGATACAGATATTAGTTTTAAAGAAATGTTCAAAAAGCGTTGTAACAATTGCTACAAAATATTTGGTCATATGTATGAAAGTATCAGATTGTTACCTAAGCATTTCAAACTGCGTAAAATATTTAACATAATGGCGCATTAGTGGTGGTGGCAACAACCGTGACAAAGGTTGCACAGTGATGGGCAAAGTTGATTGAAGTGTAAAAATACTGCCATATATTCGCTTGGGTAAGATTCATAATCATCAAGATAAATCGGAAAGCAATGAAGATGGAGAAGATATTCATTTTGAGTTGATACTTTAATTTAGGTTTCGGGTGACCGATTTGTCTAAACCGCTCGCCTTTCCCGTTTACTGCCATCTCACACATGTCCGCTTAAGTCGAAAATGTATGCCAGTATCTTACTGTCGGTACCTGGTTGTACTTCGGTTTTTCCGGGTTCTTCCTCCACTAGTTATACTGTCCGCCATGTATAACCTCTCCTGCGCTGAGAATGGAATTAAATGGCAAAACAACAACAATTTCATTTTGCTTTTCTTGCAATAATCGGCTTGTTCTTAGCACCTCTAATTAAAGGCTAATATTTGGCAAAATAAATGTTTGTAAAAGACCAAGTAGAGTGAAAACAATAGCCTATTTCCAATCAAATTAAATGTCTTCTTAGACCATATTCATAATTATGAATGCTTGTTTATTTGTATCGTGATCTATATCTTTCTTAAATTATTTGCTGCTTCAATTATTGCTTGTGTGGTTGTGATTAGAAGCCTATTGTCTATTCTTAATACTACTACTACTACTACTACTACTACTACTGCAGTAAACTACTGATTTAATACAGTCTAATTATTTAGAAGCTCTAGGGGATTTACAATCTTAGGTACCACATTTGTTGCAAAAATAAACATCCTGGAAGTAAATACAGATGCAGGCTAAGGGTAATTTAGGGTTAGAGAACAATGTCTTGAATATTTTCTTGCAGCCTGAATATTTGCGTGTTTAGAGCACTCTTGAATGATATTACGGTTGCATTGTGACGAATGTATATAGGCCATTCGGTCAAAGCAGCTTTGTCCTGGTATTCAAGATAACGTTGTCTGTATGACTTGGTTGCTATTGTTGCAATGAGAAACATAGTAACAGAAGGGCTAGTATCTAGAAGGAATGTACACAAGTGTGAGGTCATGTAAGTATTTTGCATTGGAGGCAGTCAACGAAATATAAGATAGCGAGCATTATATTTGTTTGATTCTGGAACGAACGCGTAGCCAGTTTAGTGAATAAAAATAGGAGTAAAGAGTACTCAGCTCGTAATACTCTAAGGATGATCAAAATAGTTTTGAACTTTTTTAAATGTCCGACTTAGCTATTGAGATGAACTAGATAAATGCAAATCGCAATAGTCAAGTCTAGAATGTATCAACGAATACACAAGTTTTTTAGTGGTATGGACAAATGGCGAATTGAGATATGTGTTTCAAGTTCGATTATAAAGAATGAAGAGAATAGGTTAACTGAACCCTGAAGAACGCCAAACCAAGGATGAGATGGGCTGGAACGTTTGCCATTTACAGAAACAATATATTTCCGATCGACTTAGCTTGACTCACAAAGGCCAAATACATGATGAAGATGAAGTAATATAGTATGGTCTATTGTCACAAATGCTGCGGATAGGTCAAGGATGATGATGACCGAAATAATTTCACTAGTCTAACAGGGCAGTATGAGTACAGTAACGAAGTCGATCTACTGATTCTAAATTGCTAAAATGGACATTATGAAATACAGATGAGATGCACGTTGGGACAAAGCAACTTTTTCTAAATTTTCTTTGCACGACTGTATGGTTAAAGTTTGCGATGTCTTAAAATGGTTAGGGGAAAGCGTTGGTATTAATAACACTAGCAATATTTAAGCTAAGCACTCAAAATGCAGTGTTTATGGGTAGATGGGCAAATTGTCTGTCAAAGACCGAATGGAATCAATAGATTTCAATATGTTTGCAGTTTTACGAGCGCTAAGATGTCCAAGAAAAATCGGACTACCACCCTTTTAAAACTGCTCCAAAACAGAAATGCTTTCAGCATGTTGTTTCGATCACAGTTGCTCGACGCATTGACGCGAATGCCTCATAGTTTAACTGTTTTGAAAATAGAGTTAATTGTTTACGAATTGTGCAGTGAAAAAGAAAATGTTAAATTCTTCCATGGAACAGGATGTCTAAAGTTGAATCGAGTTAATAGTAAGTGAGCACTTACTTTTGCATTTACCACTATTCTGTAGTTAAAGAAGGGATGTATCGTGCAAACATGGTAGATGTAGCGTTTTTAATCGGTTGTCACATGAACTCGCCCTTGTCCCGAGAACAAACATTCGCAAAAATCGCACGTTTCAAAACCCGTAACTTCAATTTAATACAACGTATAAAACACAATTACTCTCAGGAATAAAACAAGCTATAGAGAATGGCCGTGTGCTTTTAGAGACGGAAAGAGCAGAAAGAAGGAAATTGATGGTATTGCGTGGAACCATGTATTTACGTTTTATATAGTATGATAGAGAAGGTCCTATGTCAGAATGGTTTGTTTCTTCACATCAAGCTCGCGTCGAACACCTGTGGTTTCGATTAGTAGAAAGAGTTTGAAGAACACGGGAGAAATGGACTGATCTTTGTTCTATATTAGGGATGCCATGGCTAGGTTCAAATTATGCGTGGCTAAAATTGAAGGCTGCAGTGTAGTTAAGATCGTTGAGTATGAGGCTTGTTCACATGACAACAATTACACTCCCACCATATTGGCGGGGAAATTACTTGATAAGATAAACAGGGGGTAATTGATCCATACACTTGTGTGCATCACCTGATGCTTGTAGTCATGTTCTTGCCATTAAACAGATGTCAGTATCCTAATATATGATAAGTGGAGTTAAGTTTCTTTGTGTTTTTCGGGTAATCCAATCGATCAGGCCTTGAATAATACTATGCGGTGTATCTACTCGGACTTATAGACTGACAAAAAAAACAGGAATTCGAATGTTCATGCGAAAGATGACGATAGAGGAAAATGAGGAAGTGAGTCAACCAGAACTTTTCTTCCAGTTCTTCGATGTCCAGTTTTGAAACAAGGTTACTGTTCTTTGCTACTGTGAATACGAATATTGTCTATTGTCATTTAATCCAGTGCACAATGTAGTTTCAAGCACCGAAGTGTAGTTATTAAAAACTATTCGTATGGGTCTATCGTAGCATAAACAGGTAGACTGGCCAGTATCACGTGAGGAAAATATGTTCAACATAACTGTGTCACTTGTAGCAGTGGGGATAGACGACTGCAAAAATCTAACAGATTTCGTTTCTAAACGAAGTAAATGAAGTAACACGTTCCAACATAATAGCCAATGTGTAATAAACGCTTTATCGTAGACTAAGACTGTCCATACGTACATATATAGCGAAAACAAGTATATAAAATAGAGTTAAGCTGAATCAACCATTTTAACCTTTGGAGGCCATTATTTACTAGAAATATCGCTTTTGTCTACATAACTCTTTTTGACGTTCTTGTTTTGTTTCTTTGTCATCAATGAACTTATTGCTTCATATATCATGTTTTCCAGTATACTATTCTTTGTAAGAACATTCTAAAACCATGATGAATAGCCTAAACTCCTTAGCATTCTGAGAAAATTAGAATTTTCCTAAAACTCCACCCATCAAAGAAACAGTATAAAGATCCCAAAAGTTGTTCATTTTTTAGAAGTGCTCCCAAAGACAGTGACAATTTCGTTTACAATTAAATAAAGCGTTCTACTCAGCTTTCACTCAGCGAGCACAACGATAAACAACATATATGTTAAAACTGGAAATGAGACATACGCATCCATTTTGTAAGAGTACTCTATACAAAATAAACGGCATGGTGAAGGGGGTCTCATTTCGTGTACATGTTTCATGGCAAAGGGCTAAAGTTGCAGAATATCGCTGACTTGAAAAGACGGCTTCATTGTGTGTAATTAAGACTTTAAATAAGGTGCCAAAAGATTCAACGTTACCTGTAATGCCTTTACATTTCAAATACGACTATGTCATGTGAACAAAAACCATGAATAAGTTACGGAAAGGGCAAATAGTATTTTCTCTTTTTGCTGACAACGTCACAAGCGTCAGAATGTGCAGATTCAATGTAACAAAGCCTGGTTTTTGGTGTTATACATAATTCTGGAAATCTTTTGTCTTCTAGTTTGCATAGTCTATATTAAAAAATATAAATACAATTTATAAGTTATGTCTGTGTGTGTCTCTCTGTAACACACACACATTGTTGAAAGGCAAAAAATACGTTTACTGGCAATACATTTAAAAGTAAGTGAATGTTGGACGTAATAGGCCGTACACAAAAGGTTAAATGTACTATCGGTATACCTTTGTTTTAAAAAAAAATGTAACAGAGAGTTTGAATATAAATGGATCACAAGATGATTTACTTCTTTCATTATACGGAATTAAACAATTGTAAATGGCCATACGTGATGACAAAGGTATCAAAAGGAAGTTGATAAGATTATTTGATTGTTTTTTTTATGTTTTTCTCTCCTTTTTACATGTGTGTCTTCACAAATTAAAACGTTTATTATATTTAATAAGGTGGTTCCTCGAGTGGCCGAGTGGCCTAAAGCGTTTTCCGTTACGGATCACTGCCTTCTCACCTCTGTCTGCGTGGATTCGAGTCTAAGATTCGGCTAATGTAGTCATGTCAGAAAGCTTGCCAGTAGCTGCTCGTAGGTCGGTGGTTCTTTCCGGGGTTTTTCCCGGGTTCTTCCTCCACCAATAATACTGGTCGCCATGTATGGCCTATCGTGTGCTGAAAATGGCGTTAAACCCTAAAAACAAACAAAACATATTTAATAAGGTTATATGTCCTAAATTATCAGAAAAAGATATATCAAACAAGGACCATTATATTTGTCACTATTAAGCTGAGATATTAGTGTAATGTAGACAGTAAATCAAATAATATTATTTTCCTTTGTATAACGATCTCTACCACGTTAATTTTATATTGTATCTTACAGGAGTAATCTACATCAGGGTATTAATGCAGTTAAATTGGAAAGATAATTTTAAAACGAACAAGATAAAATTTAGCTAACGGACATAATGGGTGACATTTAGGATTGACAAGAAGTCATACAATACAAAAGTGGTTGGGAAAGACGGAAATTATTATCGCAATCGTACACCAAAGCTTTTGATGCAATGGAAGTTGACTAGACTTTGTAGATTATGACAGAAGTAATTGGGATAGTAGAGAATTATTTGATTTTGCAGATTTGCACAAAATTACAAGGAGTGTCCGCCGTCAAAGAATAGTTAATATCCATGTACTTGATTGAACTGAATTCAGCTAAGATATCTGCCAAGATGTGTCTTGTCATTGTAATAACCTTAATGTACACATGCCACAATTAGAATATTGTATTCACTAGAGAATTTAACTGAATATTTTTAACCAATAGATTTTATAACCTTTCAGTTTGTTCAATTTCTTAAACAAAAAATCATTTTATTGTTTTAAAAACATTTTATTAATATAAAGCTGACAATATATCCGAAAAGTAATACATGAAATTACTTAATTTTTCTAAAGAAAGTGTTATTAGTTGTAACGCTTGAATTAGCTACATAGACTTGTCATTTAAATAGATATCCCAATTTAATGCCAATTAAAAGAACTAGTTAATTTCAGCTTGGTTTGGAGAAAATAATAACGTTTTTGTTTACACATTATTAATCAAAGTCCAATTATAAATGTGTCGATATTTAAAACAACATGACGATAATCCCCACCACAACAACCACTCCCAAAACATCCAAGTAAAAGAACGAACACGTAACATTGTAAACCAAACGTTGTATACGATAAAGGCCTTGATACATTCCTTATGGCACGAATATGCTGAACGACTTTGCAGTGATATTATGGTGTTCCGTATGAGGTTGCACTTATAGTGAAATAATGAAAGCGTCCTATTTTGTGACCCTCTAGGGACAACAATTCTGAATAATAAATGTATCGTTAGGTACCATCCATCGTGATGAAAAACTGCATTCATTTTACACATATAAATTAAAAGGCACACGTTTCAATATTGAATAATATTTGAAAACGCATACATGTGTATGCTATGACCTAGAAAGACACTGAAGACTAACTAAATTATGAAACTGTTGTTCATATGTTGGTGGGTCATCAAATGCCAATCATTTCAGACTGCAGTCTGATAGTGCAACAGGTTACTCGGACTGGAAACTGAAATTTCATATGTATATATCGAAATAGATTGTTTCGCTTTTATTATTTTGTTTGGAAGAGACAGGAGAAGTGAGTGCTTGCAAATATTGCAATTAGTTGCTTACAGACAAATATTTATAGTTTATGTCTGGGCATGCCCCGATATGTATTCCAAAAGTTGTGCAGAAGAGGAAAATTAAACATATATAAACTTGCGGATAACAAAAACGGATTCGTTTATCTTTACAAGGAAAACAATTACTCTTTCCAATCTATTTATTTACAATCATGTCACGAAATTATGTTAAGTATATTTAATAATTATTTTGTGTACTAAAAAATATAACGTTGTATATAGGGTACTGTTACGACTCTATGGTCTGAGATAGGTAACAGAAAATGCAACACCAACAAGGTCAGTAATATTAAGAAATACGTAGTTTAGCTAGAATACAAGGTGCAAATGTTAAAATAACTTACGTTAGTGTGAATTACATTCCAAATAATCCTAAAGGAGTATATCACAAGTCATAAAGTACTGAATGTTCTGGATGCATTATAATATTGAATGTACTGATGTGCCAGCAGTCTTTATGCAGTATATATCCTTGAATAAATTAACATTAATCCAACAAGGATTTATTCCAAAGTAATATGCACCTTGTAGTTCCAAAGAATAATGTTCAAATAAATGATTCCCTTCAAATTATATCTGAACACAACTAAACATGATTTTAGAGATGAACTTAAAGCATTAATGAAGAATTTTGTTTACTTTAGAATCTTATATTAAAACCTAACACCATTAAGATGACCAAGTTATGGTTTATAAGTTAGCTTCAAGAACGTTCTGATTCTAAAAGACCCTCTAGACATGTTTACATATATTACCTTAAAATACAACCAATCATTGGCAAAAGATAGTTATGACCCTTATTGTTTACAAAAGCCCTTAAAAGCTACAATTATGGAAAAATGTTATATACGCTGTAAATGACAGTACACATATCAGCTATTAAAGAATAATAATACATGTAATTTCAAATGTAATAAATTTAATATATACAATAAATACCATAAGCTTTATTGTTTCAATAAAGTTAGCTAACGGAAAGTTATTAAAACTCAACTTAATGCATCGCTTCACCTACCTTGGCAGCAGCCACTGTTACAGAGCGTTACAATTGACGATGAGGTGAACCTTGGCATTGCCAGAGCCAGCACAACCTCTGGCAGATTGCATGCCAATGTCTGGAATAGAAGATGCATCAGTATCCAGACCAAACTAATGGGTAGTTGTGATCCCCACACTAATTTACGCACGCGAAACGTGGACGGTCTACCAACGCCATTCAAGGAAGCTGAACTACTTTCATACAACAAGTCTCAGGAAAATCCTCAACATCAAATGGCAGGACAAATTCCCAGACAATGAGATATTCGCCCAAGCAGGTCTCATCAGCATCTACACCATCCGGATGCAGTGCCAGCTACGCTGGGCGGGGCATGTTTTACTCATGCTAGACCACTGGCTGTCTAAGGTACTCTTTTATGGCAAGCTACAGCAAGGACAGCGATCCCAAGGAGGTAAAAAGAAACGCTTCAAAGACATATTGAAAGCTGCATTGAAAGCATTCAACATAAACCCTGATTCCTGGGAGCAAACATCAAGCGACTGAGTCACTTGGCGTTCCTCTGTGCACAAAGGCTCCACGTTGTGTGAATCTAGCAGGAAAACAGCTGCCGAGATGAAGAGGCAAGCCAGAAAAGCACGTGCCGTCAACCCTCCAGAAGATGTCTCACTCATCCCCAATCCCTTATGCAAACGAACATTCCTTTCAGGGGTTGGCCTCATCAGCCACCTGCGCACACAGAACAGAAACAGCCACTCTAACCTCAGATGACTAGAGAGGTCCTCGTCGAATCGACAGACTAACAACATTCATTAACGATAAGGTCAACATTTATAACACAAGTGATAGCAATTTTAGTACTGTTAAAGTGGTTGTGAAAGATGCGATCAATATAAATTAAAAATTACGAAAGAAAAAAAGAAGACGTTGATTGATATCGACAACATAAAAGTGCATCTTACTGATATTTTCATTTACATTATCATTGGCGTTTTAATTAGATTTACCCGTGCAACTGATCTTGTTATAGCATTAAAGTTTTAAAAAGTGTTCCTGACTCTTCTAGTTAGCCATCAAAGGAAATGAAAACATGAAATGAAGAAGAGCCAAACTTAATTATGGAGAAGAATGGTAGTTAAGATATATTATTAGCTATGCAAACTGATAATAGCCACATAACGAGAATCTTTAAATATTGTCTTATCTTACATAAGTAAACGAGGTTTTAATTTTAAAACAATACCAAATGATACATTGCTTACGTCTGAAAACTTAGAAAGGTATCATCTTATATACCAGTGAAGATTAGTTGGTTTTCATCAGGGACATTTACTCATGTACGAATATATTCTAGATAACATTAACCTCTTAAGGAAATGTTGGTAAATTTCTTCTGGACGATATTTTAGGTCTCTCCGGAGGAGACAATGATAAATATATCAATTTATATATTTTGCTTACGAGAAATAAAACAGGTATGAACGGCAGGTCTTCGTTTTAGTTTTTGTGTGTCTCTGCATACGGGAGGAGTTCCGACCGGAATAATAAGTGTATATGCTTATGTGTTCAAAACATATGATACCCATTTGCATCAAGATTGTGAATCTAGTACATTACATCGATTAGTTTGTGGTTAGTTCATAAACATTTGATTAAGAACAAAGCGCGATTCTATGATCAATTAAGAAGACGGCGTTGTACATTAGGAGATTTCGAATTTACTTCCCTATCGCAGGCTATGATTACACACATAATGTTGGGCATGACATTAATTCCCATGTTTATTTTCACATAACCTACTACACTCGTAAATTATATATATAAACTACGATTTCATCTGCTGACTGAAGAAATAGAAAGATGCATTTGGCAATAATATGGCGGAATGATATCGGAAAATAGACTACAAAGTATTTGGAAATGCAGAGACAAATTGGTATTTAAGAGACACTAAACAAAACTGCGCGGGACACAAATGATAATGGATATCGATAAGTTAGCTAATCTTATAGCGGTTTTGAATAAGGCTCACATTTTCAAGTGAGTATTGCCCTTTTGAAGTATAAGCAAGAAAAATACTAAAGAAACGGTTGTAAGAGACATTTGCAATATAACTGTAGAATACTGAACTATAAAGCTAAATAAAAGTACATACGCGTCGAGGCCTAAGTTTAATGAGACTGGTGCATAATTTTTAGGCCTCGTTTGAGTGGCGTAACATTTTTCTTTGGGATGAGAATCATACAGTATGTTAACCAATGTACAAAATACATATAGTACAATATTTCGTTTATGTGAGTTCGGTTCCTATTATGTCGCACGGTTGAAGTGCTTTTGATGGGAAGAACCGAATGCTTCAAGGACACATACGATATATTTGTATAAATGTATCACCGTAGGTAAAGCTCTTTCAATTACGGAACGTTTTGTCAGGGAGCGGTTTTACTTATAGAACATGCACATCTTCAGCTGTAGAGGTATGAAAGTTAATAAGTACTTGTTTATAAACTATAACTATTTTACTACCACCTTTTTCTTTGTATATTTGCTAAGGAAATTCGGTCAACGTGTTATAGTGCAAATATTGTCTATTCTTGTTTGCGACATGACAAGAGACTTACATGGGAAATTCTAAGTTGCAATTTTTAGAGGCATTTAGTACTGTAGGATTCTTAATGGGCACGGTTAAGTTCACTTCTGAACTTGTGTATTGTTTGGAAATTATTGTGCCGATAAAGTAATCTGTAGCTTATCGTATGTAACGTCATTACGTTCCATCATATATAACCGTTTCATGCATAGTACAGGGCGTTTGATATATTTTCAGCTGACCAGAGCGAACAGTGAACATAGTGATCGGAGTCTACGCGGTAACAACTGCAGAGTGAACTATGAAGTCGACCATATCAGTTTTAAAGCAGAACTATAGCAGCCGTAGAGCTGAATAGTGTTGCTTGTACAGTAGCAGGTGATAGGGCGTTACTTATCGAGATTGGTGGGCGCTGATTGCTTGATTAACCAACTTGGAATACTGACTGCTTGATTGGCCATTGTGACAGGTAGCGGAGTGTGCTGATTGTGAAGTGTATAACTCCATGCTTGTATCTTTAGGCCGTGGGCTAATGTTTGAAGTTCGTTAAACCCAGTGTGTTTTTAAGACTAGATAATTTATATTCGTTTCTTTTTGTTTGCATAATGTTACTATATGAATGAATACAATTTACATTTTTACTAGACAAGCAAAATATATTTTGTTCTGTTTGCGTAAAGCGCATCATTCTTTTTATGGTGAAATTTCTAGGAATCATTCATCCCTTGTCATTGCACCGTGTATTTTCATTTTATGTCCGTGCGTCTTATGTTAGATAATCCAATATTGGGATCTCATACACGCACATATTATTCATTAATTCTTCCCCAAAATAATCATTTTTATGCATCACCATCATATGTGTGGTGTTGTAATTCCGAAATCCAACCCGGTTATCTTGTTACAACCTGAACTAATCATCAAATGAGAGTTGTAAAAGTATTGTTGACAATTTTTGTATTAACTTTTGACATGACTTTGTTTAAACAGTCATCAACGAAAGTAGTGGAATCAAACGCTTAATCTGTCGTTGTTAAGTAAATGTTTAGAATTTGTGTTGTCGATTTGACGACTAACAACTAATAACCTCATAGAAATCTAAACTACTATGTAATTAGTATAGTCGTTTGACATTATTGTTATCCAATCAAGTTGTATAACTGACATTCTATTAAGAATACTGTTTTGCACCTACCTTCCACTGTAGACGTATATACCTTCTTTGGTCCCATGGTATATTCCATGTGTTAGATTTACTTCTTGGAAGAGAAAGATACGTTTGTCATCGTCAAGCCTGACAGACGTTTAGCATTAAATAGACAGGAGTAGCGCGTCACACATCTCTCAATTCCGTTAACATAAGAGAGATTTTACTGATTCCGTGCGTGTTTGTTCGGGAGATGAAGACCGATCCTGTTGTATTGATCTTTGTATACCGTATTTACTTAAACGTTTTGTCAGAATCATTAGGGAGGGAGAAACATTAAATACTTGGCGTGATGAATAATTTTGAATTTAAATGAGATGGTTGTGGAAGCATATGCTAAAAAACAATGAGCTTCATGCAAGGCAGCTTTTGAGAACAGATTGTGCTGTGTAAACCTTTTCATCCCATTTTGGGAATTTGATTAGATGAATTTGTTCTATCTACACAGTTTAGAAACTATAATTTATTTTACATCTGAATAACACCTGTTTTTCCTATTATTATGTTTTTAACCTGCTATCAATAATTTTGCATTGGTAACATTCATATCAATTCTCTTGACGGTGTAAATTTCTGTTCAGATTTACATAAGCTATGAAGCATGATGGTGCATCAATAATAGACTGCATATTTGAAATTTATTTTGTGTGCAGAAATATCAGTATTAAGAAAGCATTAAGTTGCTTGATCAACCTCAAGATTTTAACGTTGTTTTAGAACAAATATTAGGCTGATCAGGCCAAATTATTTTGTCCCCAATGTTTGTTGAATTCTGTCAAAAAGTTTTGTTTTATAATATAAAGCACAAATCGTGGTTTAGTATTACCGTTCTAAATTTTGGCATAATTTCTTACATTGAATTCTTTTTTCGAATTTTGTTCAGATACAATAAATTTGATTTGAAGAATGACAGCTAAACGGGATGCAGGAAAATAGATTTTACAATTCGTCGGAGGTTGCATATTTACGATTACGAGCGTTACCATGTGATATACTCATGAATAAACTCACCCAGATTGTTATACATAAACACCTACTGATTATGTTATAAACATCAATTATTATATTATCTATATTTATCGTGGTGCTTTGAATAAAATTGAAACTAATGAAGATGTAATAAATATTTTTCAACACAGGTCCACACGTTAGGGTTGGACTAAAGTCATGATATGCACGTCGCTTTCGTTTAAAGGCTGGCTTAAAGTGTATATTCCTGGGAAGCGTTAAGATTTAACTATATCTCTAGTGGCAAAGAGAAACGATCACCAGTCCATCTTGAGAGCAAATTATGCAGATTGAAATGGAAATGTTTATATAGATTTATGATTTATCCAATCTGACTATAGAAGTTTTTCGTGAATTAAAAAATATGTCTTCACCATTCTGCCATTGGTTTAGTATTCTTCTTCTCGTGAAAATCTAAAGTTATCATTGTCTTGCTGTCAAATGTCTTTAAATAAAAACAAACAATAACAAAACATTACTGATAAACAGAACTAGCATAATGTTGTTAAGGGTTAGTATTCGTTTAAATTTCAAACCATGTTAACGCATGTACACTTTAAGCGGAACAGAATGGTTAAATGATACACTGTTTGGGAGAGGTAATCAGATGGTAGGGAGCCTCTGTGGTTGAATCAGACACTGTTTGGATGAGAGAGGTAAACCGATGGTAGGGGATGAATCATGCACTATTTGATGAGAGAGGTAATCAGATTGTAGAGAGCCTCTGTGGTTGAATCAGATACTGTTTGGATGAGCGAGGTAATCAATGATTGAAAGAGCGGCCGATGTGGTTAAGTCAGACACTGTTGAGAGAGAGAGAGAGAGAGAGAGAGAGAGAGAGAGAGAGAGAGAGAGAGAGGGAGAGAGGCGATCGTATAGGTACTCAAATAGTAGGAGGCGACTGTTTTGGTTGAATCATGCATTTCGGATAAGAAATGACAGGAGGCAATCGTTATAGATGAATCAGACACTATATGGATGAGAGAGGTCACCGATGACAGAAGGCGATATTTTGTGGAAGTATGTAGTGTAGTTGTTCCTGGACGACTTTAAATTTAGTTGTATTGCTGGTGAAACATTAATACCTGATCAGCTCTTTTTAATTACTTGCTATGACCATGCTTATGAACCTTGTTATTTCATATTGGGATATAGTGTGTCTTCCATCGATGGCAAAATGAAATAAGACATTTTCATTTATCTGTAACATATTACACAAATTAATTCATGCATGTATTTTTATATCATGTAATATGGATATTGAATGTTATCGTTATATGCTGGACATTTCAATATCCAATAAAAAAAACCTCTACTTTTATATTGCCTATCATAGATCAATTTAAAACCTTGCTAAGATTATTCACTGATATATAGGGCAATACTGTATATTGCAACAATGAAACCGTAGTGTTACCGTATATCAATTAGAAGTGACATACTAATTTCAGTTTAGACAGATTTCAAGACAACATAATATTTTTGATTGTCTGAAAATAGCTTTATACTGTTTTAGGTTTATCAGTTGCTGACTGAGAATTAAGTAAAACAAAAGTTTAAAAATAAATATAGAAAGTAACAGTTCACATCAATATGCTTGTTTGTTTGAAATGTTAATAATCTTCAGTGTTTTGATGTCTAAAGTCCATCAATATAAGAACATTTCCGTTTAATGTATTTGTCACTTACCTGCTCTATCTTAAATGCTCCAGAACAACCCGAGAAAGGACTCTATACATTGTAAAGTGTCGAAATTTGAATTAAGTATTGAACCTTAAAGTGGAATAAATTAAACATTCAAGTTTTATCACAATCAAACCAGAAAAGTCTGTGAAGGGTAATCTTGACCTTTCTCTCCCCACCCCCCTCATGCCTGTGTTAAAACTCGAAAAACCAGCATCTACGACTCGTTGAAATTTGACACAACGCTGACTTGAGAAGGTAAACCAATTATAGCTACCTACATTAACCGCTTGATAGGAACTAGTGTCAAATAGTCATTGTCAAAGTCAAGCTGATATGCAACGTAGTTTAGCGATTCTAGACTATACAAAATTTAAGGAATGAAGTGACTATGTAGGGAAGCATTTCGGAAACGCTTACGATTGGTCAGATTATATTAAGGCTTACACTTTGGAAGTATTGTACATTTAAAGTGACGACCTTGGTCGAAATTAAAGTGACGACCTTGGTCGAAATTAAAGTGACGACCTTGGTCGAAATTAAAGTGACGACCTTGGTCGAAATTCTTTCGTTCGAATATTCCTGAGAGAAGTTTGTATCAGAGGAAGCTTAAAAAGAATAGTGCTTTCCTCGTTAAACACAGAAAGGAGACCACGTGGCTGTCTGGTAAGAAAATATGCTAGGACGTACATCAGCGCACTTTATTTCAGCTCCACGGCTGCTATAGTTTAGCCTTATAGCTGCTACGGTTAATTCCTGAGCTTGGCTGTACAGCCTGCAGCACGTAGACTTCGATCACTCGGATAACTTGGAACGCTCGGGTCACTCTAGCCAATCTGGACACTCCAGACAGATCTACGCAGGTTTATAGATTCCAGTACACTCTCGACTCTGGACAGGTGAACATGTATTCAAGACAGTGTAATTAATATACATGGCACAGGAATAAAAACGCAATAACGTTAAATACATTAAGTTATACAGATTACATTATCGGCACAATAATTACAAAAGAAGTACAGAAGTTAACCTAAAACCGGTCGATAAGAATCCTACCATACTAAATATTTCGTAAAATGTATCCTTATATTACTAATAAATACTTTGCTAAGTCGCAATTAAGAATATAAATACGTGCATTATATTGCGTTAACCATAGATACAAAGCAAATATGCAAAAATATACATAGTAGTACAATAGGTATGTATTTTATACAAGAAATTAATACTTGCATATCTACTGCTGAAGATGTGCAAGTTTTTATAGTAGACCAGCTAACTGGCAAGACTATCCGTAATGTTAATAGCTTTACTACGGTGAGTTATTTGTACAGATATATTGTATGTTCACCGAAGGCATTCGGTTCTTCCCATCGAAATGTATGTACTGTTTATTCAATTTCATGACCATATGTTGATGGTAGTAGTAGTAGTAGTCGTAGTAGTAGTAGTTACTAGTTCATGGATTGAAGTATCGGACTGCATGCAGTGCAAATTTTCATGGGTTTATATGAATTAATTTCCTTTGTTAAGACAATACTGATTATCGTGAGTTAACGATAATTGTATATTTATATTTGATTTTGTAATGATTCAATAATTTGGTAGGTTAGGGATACCGTTAGAGATATGGTAATGTTAGATACACCGCTCACGTGTTAATTTAGGGTCGGTCGCTGTGAAGCGAGAGCGATGATCTATCGAAATAGGTCAGAATGTATGTAGTACTTGAGTAGCTAGTTACGATTCTGACTGGGGCCCCGAGTGGCCGAGTGGTCTAAAGCACTATTCGTTACGGATCACTGCCATCTCACCCTTTGTCTGAGTGGGTTCGAGTCTAAGATTCGGCTAATGTAGTTATTTGAGAAAGCTTGCCAGTAGCTTCTCGTGGGTCGGTGGTTCTTTCCTGGGGTTTTTCGGGTTTTTCCTCCACCATTAATACTGGCCGCCATGTATAGCCTATATTGTGCTTAAAAATGGCGTTAAACCATTAAAAAAAAAACGATTCTGAGTATGTTAAGTGAGGGAATGTCATGTACATATAGAAAGTGATACGTCCGGGAAGAGATGACGTGTTGAAAATAAAAGACTAGGAAGTCCGGAAAGAGCGGAAACGTTCAGAATAGGAAGACTAGAGAGAATATGAAAACCTGTGAGGGCCAAAAGAGGAAGGTGGTGCAATCAGTCGTGGACATTGCGCTGTTTTCGCCACTCCCTTTATAATGATATAAATCCAAATTAGACACAGCCATTAAATTCTGTTGACATAACTTAGGTTGAATTGGATTTGCAGATCTTTAATTTGTTATCGATTAAATCTTGTTATTTTTCTTGTCAAATGGGGTTCGTATTGCATTATTTCTTTCCAATAGTTTTGCTCAGTTCTCTGTTGATGTTCCGTCTATCCACTCTCACACCAGGTCATAAAATCGAGGGAGGTCATTCCCATATATAATGCCAGCCAAATCCAACTGACCACAACTCTTAATAAGAGGGCGACGTTACAGACATTAAAATAACAAAGACGGAAAATTACTAGGCCAGCAGTGTGTGTGTGTGTATATATATACCAAGAAACGAAGACGTGTGTTTGAGAAACAAATGTCATACGAAATATCAGTATAAAAAAAGTTTCACACAGTTAGCATTGCAATTTAATCGCATTTTCATTTTAAATCATTGACTTGTCTCATATTGAATTTGCAAGTTTAGTTCAAGGTCATATAATTTAAGTGTTTTTTTTCTTCTGTCGTAAGCCAGATGTATCAGTATCTGTAACGACAATTCTTTCATATTGTATTTTACAGTTTACCAGATGTCAGTGATTTATATAAAATTTCCTATCTGAACAAAAATGTGAAAGAAAATAGTGGAAACATTTGTTTTACCTATCTCTAACCTTCGCAAAAAACAAGAATTTCTCTTTTGAACTAAGTTGTACAAGTATTGCAAATACTATATTACGCATACACTAGTATTACAATATTAATAAGCAGTGTCTCAATGAACTGATTGAAATCATGAACTTTGATTCCATAATCATTGTTAGAATCAGTTCAGTGGACGTTTGCTTTCTTATTACCTGTAATACTGTCTTTTGCTACTCGTAATAGCTGTGTCTTTTATTAGTTTTCGTAAGTTAGAGTTTACTGAATTTAAATGTCAACTTCCTTATGCTAACGTTCTGTCAAATGTTTGTAAAACTATTTATACATCAAATTAACTATGCGTAGGCGATGCTTAGTATCAAATTAACTATGCATAGGTGATGTTTAGGATCAAATTAACTATGCGTAGGCGATGCTTAGCATCAAATTAACTATGCGTAGGCGATGCTTAGCATCAAATTAACTATGCATAGGTGATGTTTATGATGCTTAGTATCAAATTAACTATGCATAGGTGATGTTTAGGATCAAATTAACTATGCACAGGTGATGTTTAGGATCAAATTAACTATGCATAGGTGATGTTTAGTATCAAATTAACTATGCATAGGTGATGTTTAGTATCAAATTAACTATGCATAGGTGATGTTTAGTATCAAATTAACTATGCATAGGTGATGTTTAGTATCAAATTAACTATGCGTAGGTGATGTTTAGTATCAAATTAACTATGCATAGGTGATGCTTAGTATCAAATTAACTATGCATAGGTGATGTTTAGTATCAAATTAACTATGCATAGGTGATGTTTAGTATCAAATTAACTATGCATAGGTGATGTTTAGTATCAAATTAACTATGCATAGGTGATGTTTAGTATCAAATTAACTATGCATAGGTGATGTTTAGTATCAAATTAACTATGCATAGGTGATGTTTAGTATCAAATTAACTATGCATAGGTGATGCATAGTATCAAATTAACTATGCATAGGTAATGTTTAGGATCAAAATCCAAGATATTAGAACAAGTGTAAAGGTTACAAGTGAAGCAAATAAACTTTTAAGATCACAGGTTGAAAGTATGATACAATTTTAATTCATGAAAACGGTTGACAATTACAAAACACATTAATATGATTTTAGTACTTCCAGATGCGATCATGCAGTCAAAAAATAACTGATAAATAATATTGGAAACATTTATTTTACAGCGCCGAAACGTCCACTACGTATTAAACTAAACACAAATGGCAATATAATAAATTCAAACAAGTCTTGATTAAGCAACCTGTCTACATATTACAAAAGCAAAAAAAAAAAAACGTTAAATACTTTGGTAGTAATGTATATTGCCTCAGAGTATTGAGGGCTGAACAATTCAAACAGTAATAATACTCTAGAGAAATCTTAATGAAAACAGAGTATAATTTAGTACCATGAAAGGATATTGTTATCATAAGTTAAAGAAAGTATTCGCAAAAGAAAACATCAGACATTTCTGAACTCACCCACACAAAATAGCCTCTATTCTTAAGATAAAATAAATTTTAAAGACTAGAATTTGGAAAAGGTTTATTCGGAATGAAACAACACTATATAGGTACCATTAAAGTAATAAAGAGATATAATACCACTCAAACACATTAATAGATTTTTTAATCTGAATAAAACTAATGAAGAAGAAAATACATAGAAAGTATAAATTTCGTTTGATATCGGATCTCTGATACCCTGTAAAAACCTAATTAAATAACAAATCAGATGGTTAGGATTTCGCAATAAAAGAAAAAAAATTGAAAAGGTTAATGAAATAATTTTACGGATAAAACATTTAATAAATGACAAGTTATAACAGATTATATAATTATTAATAAATTAGATGAACTAATAGGGCATGAGTTTCTACTTATTTCGAGTCTGGCATCCTATTTCTAAGATAATACCTATTTGTCAATCCAACCAGTGCTGGCTGAAGGTCAGAAATATAAGAAAGAGAGGTACCCTATAAACTTGTATGATGATAACAGTTTATGGAACGTTTGTATATATGTCAAGGTAGGCAATTCAGTTTCTTCATATATATTTCTACACGTCATGTACGACCAGACATAATTCTCTTGGCTTCTAATCATATTATTGTGTCTAATTCAAGACAGTGTTCAGACAATCACCCATCCCATAAGCCCTAATATATCCCATCAAGTAACAAGTTATGTAAAATATATCTTTTTAAACTTGTAATGGTAAAGCATGTTCTTTCTAACGCTTAATAGTTGAATTTATATTCAAGTATTTTCAAAACCGTGTTTTAAGTCGTTGTCTCATCAAAATGAAAGTAAGACGAATATATTTATAAAAGTGAACAAAATAGAGTATTTCGTCTGATTTTAAATTTCAGTTTAGAAACGCGGAAACAATTAGCTTTACTTGTTGCAGGAAAGTACCTTAGTGTCGTTTCTAATTAAATCAAGCAGTACATAGCCTTAATTAATCATTAAACGTTAGTAAGTATGCTCCCTTTGCATACTGAATTTCGAAAGCACCATTCGAGAAATAAGCAAAGGGCATAGGCTATCTCGTTCATATGCACTGTGTAACGTGGTTCTGCGCTGGCGGGTGATCAAAGTGTTATTAGTACAATATTGCACAAGGCCTGGTCAGAGGTATTGCGCAACTTGGAAACAACACTTGAAGACCGCCTCCCACTAATTGGCGTTATCTAGAAGATGATCGCTACGGTGTAATCTGCCCGGTCAGTGAATATAGTAATCTGAGATGGTACTTTGAACAAGACAACACACGAGCCCCCGTAAAGATAAAATATGAATTTAATTAAAAATACAATTAAGAAAAGAATGACACTGTGAATTACACTTTCTCTCTTTCTGAATACACTTAGTTCAGAACAAAATACAAATGCCGAAGCTTTAAAATACTGGATACATTCATAGGGATTCAAACATTAATGAAAATAAATGAAGTTAGCCATTAATACTGAGAGTAAATTTCATCAAGGAATCGAATGTTCATTTAACATTGGACTGTTGAGTGATTCAACATGACCTTTTCCGTCGACTGGTTTTCTTTCTTTTCCCTGCGTGCGTCCGTCTCCAGCTTGCCCTTTTATTGAACGGGAATTCCACACTGACTTCTTCCCTTTGACTTTTCGCTGATTCTCACTCTTGCCCAAAATAAACTCTTGCCTTTGACTTCTCTCTGATTCTCACTCTTGCCAAAGTAAACTATTTTTCCTTGTAAAAGAAAAGGGTAAAACGCCCTAAGTATCTCGCTAATTTCAGAGTTGCGATTGTTCGTCCGTCTTCATGTTCGAACAATCAGATCTTACTATCAGTGTTATCATTCATATGGCTAACAAATTCTATACATGTTTTCAGATCAATAAAGCTATACTGCTAATTATCAACATCAGAATTCGGGAAAGTCATTTTCCCGTAAATCATTACGTAAAGTGAGGCAATATAACCTAACATACAATCCATATTTACTAATATGATAAATTCAAATTAATGTAACACTTTCCAATCATAAATATACACTGCGGGTTTTCTACACTCCATATTTACCTACGTAAGTATATAAGGTAAAATGCTAATTCAGAATTAAAAATACATTATTAAATCACTGTAAACCGACTATCCATACAAAATATGAACACATCATGCATCTGTAACAAAGAAACAACTCAAAGTACGTTATTAAATCAATGTAATACTGACCTATTTGTAGCGTAGTATCGATACATTATGCATCTAAGACAAAGATAAACAGCATATACATTACATCATAATAAAGGTGAATTTGAGTTAGATACCTTTGTGTTTCTGGCGTCTTACAAACGTTCCACATTCAGTTCCCTGGAACCACAATTAATTTACTAACGTCTTTCTTTCAAAGACGTACGGAGTCTTCTCCTGTGTTGGAATCAATTATTCTGACCGTCCCTCGCATAGGCCTTCCTAGACTGACTAACATCGTTTGATACGAACTATATATTTCCCGATTCTGGGTTTCGGCCCAACCCTCTCTCCTGTACATTTGACCAATCGGCATAAACGCTATTCTTACTGACCTTATGGAAACCGTCTCTCACGATGTCAAAAATGCCACTTAGGATCGAGATGTCACATTATCGTTTGTCTTAATCATTTTGTCAGCTTGTACGTGAAAAACTCGTAATTTTAAGCGTGTCAAACAGCCAGTCCGTTTCCACTCTAAACATTGTTAAAGTCTGACCAAGTTAAGAAAACATTTTTCCCGTTCCAAACTCTGCCCCAAGACAGTCGATTGTCGGCTAGCCTACGAATTAATTACTGGATGTCACCGACGAAAAATTTGGCACTTGACACACTGTAAATAATAACAGATCTAAACCAGAGCTGAGTCGTACACCAGCCCCAATGCACTGGCTACATGATTCAGCAGTATTTTTTTTTAAAAAAAACTGTTAGAAGTCAATACGAGAGCCATCAATGATATTGCTTCAGACCTTTATGTCAAACACGATTAGCTGGTTTTAAGATACATCTTAAAATGGCACACACGTGTCATCCTTATTATCAAAGGCAGCATATACACTATGGCATACATCCAGGTTATAATACGTTGTATGCCACTGGCATCATCGCCTGGAACTTTTAAATTCAGCAATTGAGTAAACTTTAGTTTGAATCGCTAATAGGTATAATATAATCACATACACTGGAACCCCACTCGATGCTGATATTAAATAACTCCTCGAAGTGTGATTACACAGATAAAGAACAGTAGATAACAGGTAACAGCTATTTCATTATTTTTAGACATTGTTCTATGCAAATGCCTTCAGATAGGAAGATGATCTTGAAACCAACAGTTTCAGACAAATATACCATTACTCGGTCCCTCTGCGTTGTTCACGCGCTCCTAATTGGTTTATTATAACTGTGTACTTTAAAATTATTTGTCATTAATGTTATGATCTAGATGAGTCTGTAATGTAGATATCATACATAGCGACAAAATCTCATTTGTGGCGGAGGGATCTAATATTTAAATATACAAAGATAACGTCCTGCCAGTTCATAAAGTATTGATGCTGTATGATTTGGTAATGTATCGACGCTGTAGACATTGTTAACGTATGTAAACTATAGACGTTGACGGGGTATTGAAACTGTAGGCGTTGTGAAGTATTGAAGCTGACGGCATTGATGAAGTATTGAATCTGTTATCGTTGTTAAAGCTGTACGCATATTTGAAGTGATGCAGCTGTAGTTATCAGATTAAATGTTGAAACTGTAACGTTGTTAAAGAATCGAAGCTGTTGGCATATATGAAGTATTGAAGCTGTAGTAATCAAACGAATCAGTATCTCATACAGATGGACCTGGCTAATTGTTTTCGGAAAGAGGGATAAATAGCCATTCCTAGAAGTTACCTAACTTAAATTAATCATTCGTTTCGAGAACCGATATTTCAGACGCGGGATTTGGATCATGTTGGCTACAGGAGCAAGAGGGGCAGAGTAAGAGAGTCGCTTGTGCAAGTAGAAATGTGATGACTGAAGAGCAAACCTACTCTATTCTGGACAACTAAATTGTTTGGTAGTTTTGGGGGAATATTAAGATTCTGTAGATATCATTCTGGAAGGTAGTTTGTCCTTCAAATAGATCAACAGATTCCTAGGTATTTAAACAAAGCGAACATCGCAAACGCTAGATAGATACATTAGGTGCCAACTTTGCAGCTTTGAAGGTAATTAGGGCGTCAAAAAGTGAAGGGCCGATTGCTCGAGGGCAGTAAATTATGCAATGAATCCTATAAGATGCTCTATTTGCTATCATGTTCCGGTGATGTGTATAAGCAGCAATCCCGTCTGTATCGTGTTAGGTTTTTATGAGTTCTAGCCCTGGGGCATCATGCCGCAGAAATCTAGCATTATGTCCAACTTAGCCACAATATTCTGATACCTGTCCGACTAGTCCTAACACAAACATTTTAATGCCGAGCATCAATATATTGAATGACTGCAATTTATTCTAAATCACCCGAAGTTACCTAACACATTGCAATCGATGAGAATATAGTTTGTTACAAGTTAAACAACTTATAACTAAACAGACAAGTCTTATTCATATGTTTGTTATACTTGTCAAATTATAAGAAACGTTTGAGCTTTAATAATCTGGACGCAATTATCCTATATTACACATACATACATAGATACATAGATACATAGATACATACATACATACATACATACATACATACATACATACATACATACATAGAGAGGGGGTGGGGGCAGAGCGATTCAGTGAGTATGTTTATAGTTCGCGAGAGGATCCAACCCAATCTGGTTTCATTATGTTAGACATACACAAGTCTTCGTATCTGAAAGTAAGCATAAATATTGTAAATGAATTTGACTAATACCTGTACAATTTGGTATGATAAATGTCTATAAGGTATTACACAGATAGCTGTTGATATTAATAGTACCCGTCTTAAAGTCAAATTTGATTTTACACTGAACTTTATTTCTGTATCTATAAACAGGGTCATCTTTATTAAACTGCATAATGCCATTATGAAACATTGCAATAGCTTGTTAGTAATATAATTGTTTTCTGAATAGTAAATGCTTTCATCACCTCATTTAATGTTTATAAAATAATCAGAATTTTATAGTGCTTTAAAATGAGCCCCACAGACAGATAAGGTGAATTTATTGTGTAATTATTTTTACTACTACTACTACTACTACTACTACTACTACTACTACTACTACTACTACTATTATTATTATTATTATTATTATTATTATTATTATTATTATTATTATTATTATTATTATTATTGATGACAAGATGACACATTATACTGCAAATGAATGCTTCATCTCGCACACTCACTAGATGATATATGTGTACCTATATTGCCATGTTGTAAACCTCTGTTATAAAGATATATTGGTGTTGAATGACGGTTTGAAGCACATTGGAGTAATAAATTAAAGTAAATTTTATATGTTTTCAAGTTCGCAAGTCTAGTTTCTTGTTGTAGTAATAACTTGTGGTTGTTGATTGTCTTGCAGTTGTTGGTGAAATCATCTAGGTTCATACACTCACCTCTAAAGTTGTTAGCCGCGAAGTATGATTATATTCCACCGAAAATATGTTATGTTAACCATGTTTATTTGTTTGTTGATATGGATTATATATGGAAGAAGGGAATAATAAAGTTAGGTTTGATGGGAGACTTTTGTCGCCCATAGAAGTGAAACAATAGGGTTTTTACATGTCATCAACCTCGGTGTTATTTCACTAGCGTTGCGCGCCGTTGTCCCTTTCCCATATAACGGACTCGGACCTTGTATTTCCCGTACAAAACCACTCGCCAGAAGGCAGTTACCTGCTATTCGGTACTATACTGTCTTCTACTAACGAGCAGTAAGTTACAGCACTCTTCTCCAATAAATTTAGACCATTTTGTCACAAATTCATAAAAAGAAATTTCTATAAACAGGGTCGAAGCAACTGTATTGCGAAAGTATGCAAAGCATTGGAGCCTACGATCCCAACCAATCTGATTACTGTATTTTACACAATAGCAAGCAAATAAGAAATACACCACTAATCAATTACCTTAAGTGTTGTCACTTAAACGTGTATTAACATTGCAAGGGTCCTTCTGTATACTTTGTATATGGACTCAAAATATCCAAGCAAGTAAAAGTGCAGGGGACCAGCAAAAACTTTGCGTAAGGGCCCAAACATCATAGCTATGTGACTGACTAGAAGTATATACTGGCTTGATCCTGGAAGCGATATTAACTTATGTTTTTTTTTCCAGTAGATATAACTTTTGTAAAAATTGTAAGATAACCGGAGTATGTGACCTTATTTGCAAATCGTAAACAAGCTTAAATATATTTCAAAACAGTGGTTTTGAAACATTACATTTCAATGAGATATCGCTCTTGTTTTTGTGAAGGCGATTCCAAAACATTGCACTATGGCTAGCCTATGCAGCACATGAGGTATCTACCAATAACATCATTCTGTTAGACACACTGTATGTTGCAGAAACGTGTCCATCAATATACTATGCCATTGTATTTTAAAGTAACTATATTATTTAACTTGTTGCCTGCTTTGCAATTACGCGCACAGGTTTACTTATTATAATGCATTGTTTTGTTATTTTCATGAATAGTATAGTCACTATTTCACTTGACTGATCTACTGTGGTACGTGCGAGCTGTAAAGATTATGATCTCACTGACGTTACTTATTCGTGCCATTTATGAATAAATAAAACTGACTTTCATGTACAGGCAAATAACATGAGGCTTAAATTAAAAGTTGTTGTTTTGATCTTAGTCGACCAACCCGATTTCATCCCTGCTACCCCAAATTGTGTAATGTGGTCTGGGATCAGGATGATTAATTTCAAACGTGTATTTCTTGTGCAAATGCCATGCCGACAAGTACGTGAAACTATTGATTCGCGATGTGTTATGGCAGAGATTAACTCTGTAACGATGCATACAATGTCTAGTTTGAAAAACGCGACTCTTCATCACACGTAAATCTGATTCATGTGGTGGTGGTGGTGGAGGGAGGGGGTTATGTTGGATAATCATATGAAGAGAACAATTGTAAAACATTACAAAGATGACAGTACAGTTATCAGATTGCATAAATGTATGTTATTTGCTAGGAGAAAAATCTTTGACAATGACTTGGTGTTAGACTGTTAACTCGGGATCTATTACGACGGAAACATTCCCCATCTTTGAGTAAGTAGTTTCCATTGTAAGTCTTGCTGTAAAGGAAAAGCCGGACAAATTTTAACGATCAATACGCATTAACTGCAAATCCATTTTGTCAGTCCACTAAGTATTATGATATCTTTATACATACATTTATTGATGCATAAACATAAATAATTTAAATACTACAAACCTTACCATACAAAATACGGTATAAAAAAAGCATAATAGAAATAGAGACTATAAAATAGAGTATACGTTAACGAATATTCGGCAAAATAGAGCGATAGAGGCTGATGAAAAATATTACAATATCCTTGTATATCAAAAGACATGGTATTTTGTTCAATGTTTCGGAATCACTTTATATTATAATGCCAATGTAAAGTCTTATTGTCATAAAATGGATTAGATTACTAAGTTATATGAGTTCTGTCGAGATTGGAAATCTGTGAAACTACACCCACAGAAAACTAACTGATAAATGATTCGCCACAAAATATAAATGACACTATTTGCTGAATGTTAATGTTGTTTATATTCTTAAAGCATTACTAAATTTCTTGCAGATTTCATCTCATCTCGTTATTAGTGTTAAATACATGTATCACTATGAATAATATATCATGCATACTGTTCATATGATACGTACAAATGCAGTTTGGATAATAATTATATATTACCTATACTATCCGTGTTTCTCCAAACGTAAACACAAATTTTATACTTATTTATTATTATCTGTGTGTGTGTCTCTCTCTGTGTCTCTTTCTTTCTGTCTCTGTCTCTCTCTCGGTCTCTCTGTCTCGCTGTCTCTGTCTATGTCTGTCTCTGTCTGTCTATCTCTCTCTATCGCTGTCTCTCTCCTTGATTTGTGATTAACATATCTTTTAACAATTTTTCGGTTATATCGCTACGATGTCTGCAGTATGGCCGTGTACAGTGATGTCTAGCACTGGGGCAGATGTTCCACCTAGTCATAATATCCTGACACAAGGTCGGCAAGCCCTAACACTAACCTCTTAATTCTGGCGCCAAGCAAGGCCGTATACTCTGGCTGAGATCGAACACTTAACCTCTTGCATCTTAGTCGGACGCTCTAGCCACTAAGCCACCGGATATCTCTCTCTCTCTCTCTCTCTCTCTCTCTCTCTCTCTCTCTCTCTCTCTCTCTCTCTATATATATATATATATATATATATATATATATATATATATATATATATGCTTGAATGTATGCATATAGACATTTTTGTGTGTATGTGCATGTTATGCGTATACATGTATACTCTAAGTTTACGTGTGCATGTATAAATAAATAAATATGTATGTATGCATGTATGTATGTATGTATGTATGTATGTATGTATGTATGTATGTATGTATGTATGTATGTATGTATGTATGTATGTATGTATGTATGTATGTATGTATGTGTGTGTGTGTATTTGTGTGGATGTATGTATGTATGTATGTATGTATGTATGTATGTATGTATGTATGTATGTATGTATGTATGTATGTATGTATGTATGTATGTATGTATGTATGTATGAATGTATGTATGTATGTATGTATGTATGTATGTATGTATGTATGTATGTATGTATGTATGTATGTATGTATGTATGTATGTATATGTGTGTGTGTGTGTGTGTGTGTAAATGTACATACGTAGATATTTATTACGTTGATTGAATAATTGTGCATGCGATATATTTGTTTACTGCATGCATCAAAACGTACCATCATAAAGTTTTGTATGAAGCCTAAATGTGCATGCATATACATGCCGATATCAAATTTGCTAAATGCAAATTACGACATGTTATATTCATTATGCAGTACCAGCATGCACATATGTTACCACTTTTTTTTTTTTTTTCTTTTGTTGGAAATTACTATGACAGAATCCTATCAAGCAATCACTGAAATCAAAGGTAGGAAATCCCAGTTGGAATCATAAAATCAGTGACGTATGCAACTCAACTGGACCTGATGCAATCATCTGCGTTTCATTTTGTAAAATGCGAACGTTATCGATAATATCACTGTTTAATTTATATCATCTGATATTGATTTTAAACTTTAATTACGTCTACCACAAGCAAAACCTTCATGTAATTATTATTTTATTTTTTCCCCAGCTTGATCAGCTAAACATGTACCGGGTATCTCACTCTATGTTCATGTTGCAAGAGGTATGTTCCATTAATATTCAGTTACGGTAGAAAATGGATAGTTTCAAGCTTTCATTGCATTTGCTATTCTAGACACCGATCTGCCATTAGCCGGAATGCTTCCTGAATTGCTATGCTTTCGTCCTCTGATGTAAGGTAGTATGTATTTGTTTAACAATTAGTATGTATATACTTTCTAAACGGTGCCACTAATTTGTTTAGATTGCAGTCGTTAATTGGGGTCATTGAAAATAAAGACGCCATAATCCATCTCCTGCTAAAGAGATAAGTGCTAGCTTAAATCCTTTAATTGAAATATCTCGAATATGATTTCGCCTATCATCTTTATGATGCATCACTTATGTGAGGAAAACAAGATGATATTAATTAATTACACTACCGATAATTTATCGAACACAGATGTTTGCACTCACACCATCTTACCCCAGTCCCTTTAAGACTCCTGATGGAGTGCTTAAACTAACGGAAAGCTTAGCACAATTTCACTCAGGTGTACTAAATAGAGTCACCAAGATAAACTAACAGAAAAGAGGCACTTAAGAACAGAGAACGATGTATGCAGAAAGTGTATCAAAATCTCTCAGTTCTCTATAAAACAAAGAAAAATTGTTTGAGGACTACAAACTGTTAGCTTGTGATACATTGTTTCGTAGGTTTATTGAAGTCTGGCTTTTAATACTTTGTTGAATGTTAATCGCAATTATGGTTGAATTGCACTTAAAAGGCACATAATCAACGGACGCCCTTGCCCCTGTGTAAATAATATATTGCCCATTTTATATTCGCTATCATATCCAACATTGCTCAAGAGATCACTGATTGGCCAATGCTCTACATGTACAAGGAAGCTACAAAGAAGAGCGTTTCCACGAATCAGCTTCATCATCATTTAAAGACAAACGATTCAAAGAATATATTTTATAAAACCATATGGAAAGCCGATCCAAAGTAAATATGACTTTGAACTTAGAAAGAACCTAGAACCATAACAAGATGGACTGGAAAGGAGTTGCTGGTAACAAGATGGTTGAAGCGTGGTCACTAGTGTGTGTGTTACCTACTGCGGAAACTGAATACAAATTTCTGTTTGAGCCTTCTGATTATTGGTGACTTTTGTATTCTTCCCTTCAAAACAAATTGAAACACAGAGAAAATACAAACAATAGACACAAACGAATAGCTTGATCAATATGTAACAGAGGCAGATACTTTCATAGTCGATTACAAAGGAAGAATTCTAAAGAAGAACATTTATCTTCAGTGAAAACGTTATTCACTACAAGAAACAAAGCAAAATATCGATTATGTAAAATTTGTATTAAATATCAGATCAAGAATGGAACCAATAAAATCTGACATTGAAATGAATGACACTTAGATGACCACGTTGAGTAAAGAGATCACCAAAGCAACAGACGCAATGTAGAAAAGCATTAAAGTAAGGGTTCTAGGTGCTTTGACCACAGGTGCTTTGACCATAGGTGGTTTGACCATAGGTGGTTTGTCCACAACGGGGGTTTGATCATAGGTGGTTTGTCCATAGGTGGTTTGTCCACATGTGGTTTGTATAATAATAATAAACTGTTATTTAGAGTTTAAAATTATGGATCAATTAATGAAATTTTATGTGACAAGTTTCCTTTGAGTTGCCAATAAGTGAATGTTAATTAGTAATTAACATGTAATAAATAAAAGTCAATAACAGCTTGTTTTCGGTCCACATAAAGGCTGGTGCCAGGCCTACTCGATTTATTATTAAACAGAAAATGAACACAAATTAGGCAACAAGTCCAACGTTTCACAAATTAAGGCTGTAGATCTACTAGAAAATATTTGATGTTTGCTTCGTGTGAGTGTTGAAGAATCTTGTTTCCAACAATTACAAGATCACGTGCCACAATTGTAGCTTTGCACTTACAAGTGCGATTCTTCGTACAGCGCCAAACGCGTGACCCATTCTTCAGTTCTCTATGAATCCAAAATTCATGTCCGCGATACAACAAAGTTCTATTACCTCTTTTTGACGTACTATACTCTCCAAGATTCTCCATGATTTTGACTTGGGTGGGCTAGATGACTTGTATTTATACATAAATACATGTAAAGTACCAACGTAAACCGAGATTGTTGCTACCTCTATTACCATATGTTCAGACATATGGTCAAACAGGTGTACTGACATATTTGCATGCTATTGCACATCTGTCATTTAGTTAAATAAATAATGTATGGATTAAGTGCCGCAACTTAAGATATAATTACGATTACGATTGATAAAGTTAAGAAGATATACATTATGCAACTTATAATCCTTCAACAATACAAATTTTTGTGAATAAAATGCCGCAACTTATAATCCCTTTACGCAACTTTATGGTCAAACCACCTATGAGCAAACCCCCTATGATCAAACCCCCGCTGTGGACAAACCACCTATGGTCAAACCACCTATGGTCAAAGCACCTGTGGTCAAACCCCCGCGTACCAAAGTAAGAACAGTTTAAAAGTGTTGAAATTAAACAGCTGGGAATGTTAGTTTTAAGAGAAAAGATCGTCACAATCATTTCAGAACTCATATGAAAATTATCATCAGGTGAAAGGCTAAAATAAATTAGTATTACAAAAGCTACTTTGGCTGATTGGATGATAATATAAACTGTAAATAGACTAGTTTATTTAGGAGGTTGTGGAGGAATAAATTAGACTAGTTTATTTAGGAGGTTGTGGAGGAATAAATTAGACTAGTTTATTTAGGAGGTTGTGGAGGAATAAATTAGACTAGTTTATTTAGGAGGTTGTGGAGGAATAAATTAGACTAGTTTATTTAGGAGGTTGTGGAGGAATAAATTAGACTAGTTTATTTAGGAGGTTGTGGAGGAATAAATTAGACTAGTTTATTTAGGAGGTTGTGGAGGAATAAGTAGCCATCGTTCATAGTAAGAAAGCAAAGATGATTCATCTGTGAATAGAATTATAAACGGCTTAACACATATTGTCACGTTTTGGTTGAAAATAAGTAAAGCATCAACATTGATTTGAATTACTGAAAGCGTATTAAGCTGGCTTTAAAAAATATGTGCAGATGTCGTTTCCTTCTTGTCCAGGATGTCATTTGTATTGTTCTGTTATTTGCAATTTTGATCCGAGCAGTAAACGAAGCATCTGACATGACAGATGAAACTCACTTCTTCATCAACATAATCTTTCTTCAGAAGATAATATTTAAGAACATTTTTTTTATTTTCATCCTCGATAATATTTTCCTCTAGTCACATATTATTTTTAAGCTTTTAGAATATACTCCTTTCTTGTTTTCATAGTTACATGAAACTAATAAAACATGACGCATTGTCTTCGTGAAACTTCAGTGTGCAGTTTATGTTCTTCTTGTCAATTATCAGTCAAATATTTTGTTGTGTACATTGCACTATTATGACTTGGAGGAACGTTAAGATTGTTATATATCAAATTCAGTTATTTTATATGTACGCTATTTTTATTTTATGTGCATGCATCACCATTGAGTACGAGTGTTTTGCATTAGTGCAACTGATTGTGCCGCTAGAAAGAAGCATCAAATTGGTGGTTTTCCTGTTTTCTTTCCAAAAAGAAAATCACTCTATCCACATTGACCAGTTTAGTTGATTCTGCTTCCAAACTATCATGCCAATCTATGCTCTGTTTTATTTGTCATCAGTTTAAATATTTAAAATGTTAGTCTCACAAATGTCAATTGCAATGAAAGTGACTAAAATGACATTCAAAATTGTACATAAATCTCGTTAAATGCAATTGCTATTTAAAAATGGTTAATGTTGGTTACCCAAGATATTTCGAAAATGAATCAAATGACATTTTTAGGAATCTGAAGTGCATCACTGGATGAACTTCAACAAATGAGATGTATCCCATGTTACTTTAGAAATTGAGATGTTTTTTGTTTTTGTTTTAGGGTTTAACGCCATTTTTCAGCACACGATACATGGCGGCCAGTATTACTGGTGGAGGAAGAACCCGGGAAATCCCCCGAAAAGAACCACCAACCCACGAGAAGATACTGGCAAGCTTTCTCACATAACTACATTAGTCGAATCTCAGACTCGAACCCACGCAGACAGAGGTGAGACGGCAGTGATCCGTAACGGACAGCGCTATAGACCACTCGGCCACTCGGGGCCCCCCAAATTGAGACTATAATTGTGTCTGTGATCATGAAGGAACGTTATCCTGCAAATACATTGAGCTCCTAATTGATTTCGTGTTTATCCACATTGATAAGCAATTATTCGCTAATTTCTCTCTATTCTTTTCATTTCCGCAACTAAATGCCAGTCAGGTTATGTTTCTTATACACATTCATTTCATTTCTATGTATGTATTTGTTTTTCAATATCCTTCATTAATTTTTATATGATATTTTTGTATTGTTTTACTATAATTTTAGATACTGCCATTTATTTATATGTTCAGTTTCAATCACAAATACATGTCACGGGCACGTTGTACAAAATTGTATCTTTAAAATTCCTAAATCAAAGCATTGTGACAGCTGCTCCGATTTACCTTCATTCATGTACTGCAAAAATCCTACAGCAATTAATTTGGGCAAATTTGAATGAAGTCTTTACCATTGAAGTGATTATCATTGAATTGGATCTTTATCATTGAAGGACTTTGAAGGACTTATACATTAATTATCAGATAATCAATCAATCAAACAGACAATCAATTTACTCAGAGATAAATCATCTATGAAATAAAACAAATCTTTTCTGTCTTTATAAACTTTTTGGCACAAAAATCACGGGATGCTGCATTATAAACATTAGGTATGGTCATTGGAAATGTATAAGTAATTTATACCTTGCCTTTTGAATGTAAATGACATTTTGTTAGAGACAGAGGTGATTTGTCCCTAAATTTAATTTCTTTAACTTGCAACACATGTAAAAGGATGTTATATGAATACCATGTTGTGTATTAGTTCAATATAATGTTTCCAATAAGTGTCATAAAATGTTAAAAAGAACAAAATAGAAATCAAAGTTAGGATTGTCATTTGTAACGTGAAAGTTAGTAATCATATGCCTAAAATGTTTGGATTACTGATTATCCCAATAACAGCCTACTGGGATCATATAATACAAGCGGAACGAGGGATGAACAGTTAGTATTGATCATTACAAATTGTATCGGTACATTAGCTAACGGATTTTTCTAAGTCTTTTATGACTAAGATTGGGTCGGTATTTAAGAGGTTTTGCACCCTATGCTTTCTTTGAAACCGGAGATGTACGGCAAGGCTTGGTTTAGTTTTGGTGTTTTACTACACAGCAACACTTTGAAAGTTGTATCATAGTAAGATAAATATAGCAGTATACACTTATCTAGGGCAGGTATATACATGTGATCATTCTTGGCTAATGCTGCATACTTCTGACCATGAGTTCAAATCCTTAACAGCCTAATAATGGCGGCTTTGATGAAGATTCAGCTTTTAAAATTAAGTTTAGCAAGCTCGGTTAAAGTGCAAGGCGAATGAGGCAACCGTCTTGGGCCCCGCGCTTTCAAGGAAATCAACTAGTGAATGCACATTTTGAGATTGGGGGCCCGCATCCTAGGGCCGTGCCTGCTAATTCGTACGCGATTGAAGGACAACTATAGCGTTTTAGAATTTTTAAAAAAAATTTTTGGCCGAGATCTATTGACCTAGTATTGTTTCTTTTACAGTCAAAACAGTGCGTATACTTGTGACAAATCAAGACAGTAAGCAGACATGTATGTTATAAGTGATCTAAGATATGCTACGGGCTGTTTTTTTTTTTTTATCTAAACATCAGCCGATATAATTATTACCCAAGAAAAACAACATTAGAAATAGGATTCAATATAGGTTTATTGTTACGACTATATATACATTGATAAACTAACAAACTGACTGAAGTAAAACCAACAAGTTTTCTAAAACTTAACTAATAATTGAACTATCAGATGTATACGTGAAACACTGAGAGGAACCTACAGCGTTATTAATTGAATCCAAAAGAATTGCGAAATATTTATATTAAAGTCTAAACGAATGAAAAGTTTCGCAAAAATGTCAGAACGGATATGAAATGGTACGCAAAGAATTGTGACTTTTCAAAATGGCAATGTTCAGTACTCCTTTGAAGAATTTACAACAGTTCCCAAAAATACTATATTTCAATAAACACTTTATGTTTTCAATGAATTTGTTTTTCTCTCAAAAAATATATAAATGAACATAAAATACGTCTGCAGATATGATGTCTGAACAGGAACACAATAAATATGAATGGCGTACAATTAGTAGAATCCGATTGCTCAATTATCGCATTAAATAAACATTTAAGACTCTGTTACGACTATATGTCGCAAAATACCCGACGAGACAGATCTTATGAATCAATCTAATATTTTGCAATACTTATGATAGAACCCGTCTAATATATTTAATTTTTCTAAGATACAACCTGACCAGCCTATCAAATGGGATAAAGGTCAAATCTTATGTACAGACATGAATAAAAATTACAATTTAGAGAAATCAAGTGCCAAGAGTTAAATAAAATATAAATATACATAACAAGATAAAGTATGCGTAATAAACAATATATAAGCCTTTATAAACTAATTATACATGTATGTACATCATTAAATAAAAATCTAAAAGGAACAAACTTTGTTCTAAAGTTTGTCAAAAATGTGACTAATAATTTTCTTCTGCTATTCACATTAATTAGTCAGTATATGTATGTATACATGCTTTCATAATATATTTGTGTATCAACTACTGTTAGCAACGTGAATTTGTAGTCTTTCGTTATAGAGTTGGCTTTTTCAGATTTAAAACTTCACGGTCTTGTTTATAATGTAATAGCCTGATACATAGGCAAGTGAAATTCCGCCAGAATGCTCATGGAGAGAGATTTAGTCTATAATTAGTATAGGAATATAGTATTCTGTCCCTACAATTACTATTAATTATGAATGTATCCGCATAGAATTCATTATTTGCAATTTATTAGTCAAAACCTTATTAATATCACGAATATATTGATATTATCGTAAGCTAAACAATTACCCTGTTTACCAGTAAACCTTTGCGTTTAACAAAACTTTTGCTAATTTTATGGATTGGACAAACTCAAAAAAATTATTCCGTTTATATGGTTTGATGTCATTGTAATACATATTATTTGCTTACTAATGCTTTGTCGATGGTTGTTATTTGTTTTCTTTTATACGCAATTTATCTTGAAATTCAGGTACATAAAAGATACAATTCTAAGAGCAAAACATGCAGAAATATGTATAGTTCTCTTTCCTATTCATTTAATAATAGTATTGCCTTTCTTCTTGTCAACCCCGTGTCTCGTGAATGGCATGCGACAAAGATCTTCACCTCGTGTGACCCGCGACTATGTAGACAGTCCTTTTAAAAATATGAGTTTTAAGGAACAATGAGCTGGTCTTGCTCATGCGGCCCGAAACCTTAATTATTTGATCAGGTTTTGCCCCAAACTAAAAAAAAAATTGGAAGTTCCTTCTTTGGAGCAAGAATTATTAGACATAATGTGAAGCAGTATACTAGGTTGAAAGAAGTAATTAAAACATGACCATACATACCGAGACACAGCCTTTACAAGGGACGTCATGGGTGGAATCGATATAACTTGTACCAATACTAAGCATAGTTTGTCTATTGGTTTGGGATTTAAATGGTAGCTAGCATTTAACTGTTAATATTAAAGTAGAGGAGCAAAATGTTTCTTTTATATCTAAAAGGTTATAAGAAAGAAACCAGAATTAGTTGATTCGATGGTGTAATTAGTAAATTGCCAATTGACTTACCGACAATCGGCCACAAACCTCAAGTTAACAAATGAAATCAACTGATGCGCACGCACATCACCCAACAAATGACTTCATAACGCTAGACATGGCTACACATCATAATGTGCTTGAACGGTGTCATATAATTTGATAAGAACTATCGACTAAACGTATTTTCAGTTAAAGTAAAAAACAATGTATTTATTGTCAGGTGCAAGCAAAGTTGAAAATACTTGAGAAACTTTGGTTGTTCATACAAAAACGTAGATATGGTCTTTTGTGGAACATGTAGAATGAGACAATATTGCATACTATAATTTTATCTTTACTTCTACTTGTCATACTGGGTACGTTGGTAGGTACCTAGACAAATGGTCCTCCACGCTTGGCAAATTGACAAATATGAGCGATCAGATGTGTTTGAGTTCAAATGTCAGACAACAGGCAATCACCCAACGATGTCAAGCTATTCAATTCCAACACTGTTAACGATGATTTTGATCAAATCTATTGACTTTAAAGTGATGTGGAATACTTTGAATCGATACATTTGGCATTGTAAAACAGTGTGGGAAGATTGGTTTGAGAAACGTTCTAACATAAATATCAATAAATGGAAGTAGCAATAAGATAGTTTTTTTCTATTTATCAAACAGTTAAAGTAACAAAAAGAGTGTTTAACTTAAGAAAATCTTACATAAATATTTTATTTGACATAACGCTAATATAAGTTATAGCACAGTTTACTTGCTAAACATTGTCTTGTAAAGGTTACACATAATATTTAGAATATTACTAGATTAATATTAATTAATATGAATAACTTCCTATTAGATTAATATTACCATATTTACTACTACTAATGTTACTACTACTACTACTACTACTACTACTACTACTACTGTTTATCTGTAATACAGGCCACTGGCCCATGATACATATCAATACATCATGCGGTACAAAAATATGTTCTAGTACGTAACAAAAGAATATCGTATTTATAAGAAGTAATATACATGAAAGCAAAAATTATTGCTTTTCTCGGATATAGGTAAGATGTATGTATATTCAGCACAGTAATCAAACAAGTGGATTTAAAGGTATTTCTAATTATTATTAACTATAATGGACTTAAGCTTAGTATAACTACTACCATAAAGCACCATCTGCAATGACAGTCAACTCGTAGCAATATAGTAATTTGAGAGTTTTATATGATAAGTAACGAAGGTCCTTCTAATAATCTAATTCTCAGTTCGAGTTGTATTGCACAAAATCAGTACCAATAATATGCGATTTCAGTCGAATGTGTCCTTATCGCAAATGTAATATAATCTCTGAGAAATAAACTGAAAACTATTAGATATAATGTTGAATCTATTTTACTGATCAAGAAAATAATAACGATTAAAATACTGAGACAGTAACAATGCTTCAATGAATATCGCAAACATCATGGAGTTTACTTTGTCTAACCTGGAACTTGTAAATCTGTCCCGCAATATTCATAAGACTTCGAAGCATACATTTCTTTGTATAGTTCTGTTACTTTCTCTCAGTGTAAATATATAATACAGTTGTAGCTGTTGCAATCACGATTGGAGTGGTGTATGGTATCGAAAAAGAGAAACGAAAGTTGGCGAGATATATGGTACATCATTAAATGTGGATAATTGCAAGAAAATGGATGTCGAAAATGACTGGTACCGTCTTTGATTATGTCTACAGATGATACTGTGTCCATGCACTTTTTAGGCAAAGCAATATGTTAAAGTGACCAATTTTAGATACAGGTGAATATAAACAGCTTTCTGTGAAATACCATTAAATCAAACGCATCTTGATTTAAACACCTTACTTATTTCCGATAAAAATATATGATAAATTATATAAATACCATCTGTAGTGCTGAACATAAAAAGCTTCAAAATCAAATATACTATTGTCATTTGCTTTAAGTGAGATATTTAGATGTTCTTATGTCAAACATGATAAATGGACAACGAAAATTTAAAAAAAAACATATAAATATATCGGACAGGAGCGAGCCAACTCATGCATGGGGTTTTAACTTCCATTATTCATCCAACAATGTCGAGAAAAATCAACGTTGACTTACGCATATGTACCATAGAATACGCTACACTAGTATTTTAAGAGAAATCGATGGCTAATCACGTTCCTGAGCTGTCTTGTTGGCATTACATTTGAAGCCCAATCGGGCATACTCGGACTGTATACTTCACATCCATAGATCAAAATTTGATTTATCTCTGCCAAGTAATAAACGATCCGTTATCAGCTAAACTTGTATAGCAACGCATATCAGTTAACATTTGAAAATCCATTATTATTGGGGGAAAAACAACCACCAACAATAACATTTAATACTGAAATATCTATTATCATTGAAATTAATATGGTGTGATATTCTTCTCTTTTTCAAAGCACGACAAGTATGATATAATGCAGCTCGTTTTTATGTGGCTTCACGAATGTGTTATAACTTTTTGATATCATAACTAATATATATATATATATATACATATATACATATATACATACTTTATCGATTAAAAGAAATGCTTCGGAATTAATATAAAGCGACATCAAATAAATGGATGAAATTGTTTATTTTTTTTTAAACAGCGGTAATTAGGATTCACGCTAACTTCTGTAATTTATTAAATTAAGTTTGGAAATGTCTTTATGTATTCTGCTTTGGTCTGTACTTCTGTTAAGATTAAATTATGTCGTCTTGCGGTATACTATGTATTGTAATTAAGCTTCAACATTGGGTTAATCTTTGATGATTCCTAAATTAATTTCAGCAAGAAATAATGGTGTTTTCCTGACATTTTGTTAAACCAGTCTCATTTATATTTCAAGCAAATAATGTTTTAACGTGCAAATATAAAAGATGCTAAAGAAATCTGAGGACTAAAGACTCTTTGCAAAACACGTATAGCACATTTTAGTGAAGTCTGATGTACTGAATGTTTGTTTCAGGAAATAATTAATTTGACTTCTTTTGTTTTGCTCTTCAGTATTGAACTTTCTAGTGTATCCAGATGAAACATATATTTATGCATATTATTTTTCTAGACAATCCTACAGTTAGGTACGTATAATAGGGTATCAGGCATTTATTTTAAAAGCTGATTTGTAAACCAAGCAAATTGCAGTGAGTTTTTTGTGTGCATATTTCACTTCCGGTATAGTAAAAATGGCGCACCTTGGGTAAAGTACTTTGCTCTAATTATTTCACCACTAAATAACTTAATTGTAACCACGCAGACCATCTTAAACCGCTGTTATATTTCACCCTTTGTGACATTTGAACCAGCATGCATGTTTAAATAATGCGCAGTTAAAAGTCGACTCACACACAATACATATATCATTGAATCAAGAAATATTACATGAAAGCCAATACTACACTACACATTTATACTTTCTTGAACTTGAACCCATATTGATTTCACTATTTGCAACATTTGAGCGACAATTAACATTCACGTGTAATTATACGCACTAGGAAAGTTAGAAATTTTGTAATAATTGCACCATACATTTGGACTAGATGATATTGACGACGATTTCTTATAAGCAAGAGATCGACAAGTAATATATGCATTGTTGAACAGTTCCATCTACAAAATGTTTGTGGGACGTGATATTAAAATCAACTTTGTTTATTAACATTTCTCTTTATCGAAAGTAAATGTAGTACGGTTTATCAAGTAAACTTGTGACAGATAAAATAAACACGTCTTCTGGATATCATCATGAAATATATGCTTATACAGATTATCAGTCTTAACAAACAAATCCCATAAACGATAACAAAATACCAGTCTTAACAAACAAATAATATGAACGACATATTTTGGTAGAAGTCTGCTAGACACATTAGCATTATAGGTAACATAAATTCTACATATTCGGCTCTTTAGTGGTCAAACGTCTTAATGTTACAAACTTTTGTAAAGTCGACAGAGTAACAGACAATAAGGCATATTGAAAGACTGCAATCTAACGTTGACTTATTCGTGCTATTCACGTTTTGGATTTGCATTTCATCCTGAAGAATGTTGTGTATTACTGCCACTGTTAAATCAATGATTTTGTTTTGCGTAATGAAACCCCACGGCATGTTAAACGTTTTATCTTGATGTTTATGGTATTTTTTTTATATAATTTCGCCTGATTACAATGTATTATTTTGTATTTATTCATTATTTTGGCACATGGTTTCTCATAGTTGAAATACATTTAAATTTTCATTTCAACTGTAATCAATAGGACATTTAATGTCATCCATCTCGTTTCATTGAAATAGCTGTGAATCCTATACTTAGGGTCGCATGTTATCCAACAATCAATCTTTATGGTCGCATATTTTGAATGGGACATGATCAATGTAAGCGCAAGGAGTCGGCGGTCCTAATATGAAATGCATCTAATACATTTGGAATATGATTTATTAATGAAAACCAAGGATGGATCGGGGATGGCACTTCATTCACTCCCCATCCCAGCAAAAAACAAAACAAACAAGCGCGTTGCAACCGTTTCACGTCCAATAGAAAGTTTAATTTAAAGTTCAAACTACGACCAGAAAATGTTTTAAATGCACGAGTTTCCAGACGCCTTAGGCCAAGGTCATTAGTTCCGTCCAACTGTCGCCTTATCTACCCTATCCTTGAAAACTCAAGAGTACAGACAGCTAGATATGTGTTGTTAAAGTGTGGACTTAGGTTGACAAAAATATGTACCTGGGTGCTTTAAAAGTTGTATACAATAAAGAAATGGATCGTAAGGTGATTTTAAAGGAACATACAATATTCGTATATGAATCATCAGTTTGCTTAAAGATATTAGCTGGTGCCTTGTTGATAATACTATCGCCTAAAAATTTAACTGAGTTACATTTGAGAATATTCCGTTCAGAAATCTTTGACATAATTTGATGCAAAATAGTCTATATAAATTACTTACAGAAATAATCATGAGTCTGGAATCCAGACGGAGTCTTAAAGGAGACCAGAAACCAATGGAAATATATAATAATAAGAGCAACACCAATGAAGAAAACCTTATTCTGAATTCTTATATGCGACCCCAATCCCAGTATTTAAATATTGGCATATGTTCAACGAGCTGAATTTCAGTGACCTCGTATGCAAAATTTCCGCACCTATTCGGTTACTCTCGTGATGTGACGTCATAGTTTCGACTCCAGCATCCCGACTATTATTGCTTACGGGTGTAAATAGCGCATTAAGAAAGGCTATGGACAACATTTTTCTTCTTTTCCAAATGATAAAGGCATAAAGAAGGTATGGATACATTATTACAAGCGAGTCGATTTCAATGCAACACCATACAGCAATCCGTACTCATTACATTTCTCAAAGGAATGCTACCAGAGGGATCCTAAAAATAGAACCTCTAGGATACACGAACGCTAAGCATAGACTAAAAGTTGAAACTGTTCCAGACATACCATTGTATATTTTAAATCCTGGTAAAGAGTGTCAAACGTACGAGTTACGAAAATAGGCAGAAGGCCGAGTAAGTGCTAATAAAACATATATGACAGTTCGACACCTGATCGTGCTGATGAAATGAGTAAATATTTTTTTCTTCTTCAAGATTGCAATCTAAATAAAGTCACCACTGTCCTATGTGAAATTGAGATCTGACTTTAATCAAATCTTAATGATAAGATTATCAACCCTTGACACGGTCGTGTTTCGAGAAAAACAAATTAAGTAATTTAAAAAAAAATATAAAAAAATTATTTAAAAATACAACCTTTCATTCTATGCCTCTTAAACGTAAAATGTATAAACGGAAATCTGTAATGATTGGAACTGATATAAAACTGTCCCTTGGGCAGTTTAAATAGCAGCGATTAAAAGAATAGAGATCCAATATAAAATCAAAGTTTCACATTAACTGGCTAACAATAGAAATTGGGAGAGGCGACTATTGACCCCGCCCATTTGCCCCAATGTGCAATTTCTCCCTGTGATACGCCTTATTATCCCCCAGGAAAAGACCCTTTTTTATATTCTGGTCTGCATAATAGTTGGAGGTTAGATTAAGTACACAAACATAATGCCAGTTTAACAAATTAACAATTATTCCTTATCATTGCACTTATCTTGTGAAAAGGACTGACCCTCTGACATAATTCAAAGAAACCATGTGCTACAGAGTGTGTATGAAAGCACCAGAAATTCATTGTCAAATAAACGATGCCGAATTTTGTTGTAACTTCGAGGCCAAAGACTTCATTTTAAGAGTTCAAATCTGCAGTCAAACGTTACCGTACATGTGTGTGGCCATTGTATTCCCACATTTCATATCCCACCCTATTTCCTTTAGTTTAAGTGTTAAGATATGTAACACTGTTTACTGAATTAAATATTTATTTTGAATTAGTTTTTTAGGGGCACATATACTGCGTCGTATTTTTAAAAATTCCTTCTTTTAATTTAATCGTGGTAATGAAACTTTACATATATGGCAGTGGAATGTCAGGTGTTAACTGGCCGAGTTTTTTTGTGTGTGGCGGAAATGGAGATTTTTTTTGCAGAGAAAATTACGCAGCCTTCATTTTGATAATTCATGGGTTTAAACTAATTGGTGACAATTTTTTTTACAAGAAGTAATTCTGAAGTAGTTAAACAATCCGAAATTTACGTGAATAATGTTTAATCTTAAATTATTTACTGAAGACAAAAACTGTCCTGTGATATTAATTATTTCTTCACTACAATATTCACAAGTGATAAAATATAATATGACATCGGTGGACTTTGCACTTGATAAAAATATATATATATATGGATTTTCTTCTTCTGAGAAATGAAAATTGAGAGACATATTGAAATAATCGGGAGTTAACTGCGAAAAATCAAGAGGGATATTACGAGATAGGGAGGAAATACCAGAGGCGTAGCGATGATATTTTGCGCCCGGGAACGAACTATGAAATTGGCGCCCCAGCGATCTTGTGACCGATTTATTACCCTTGTTTACTTATTATAATGTAACGTTGCAAGCCTCATTTTGGCGCCCTTGTACCTTGGCGCCCGGGGACATATGTACCACCTGCCCCCCCCCCCCCTCCCTAGCTACGCCTCTGGGAAATACCTCCAAAATTGGAATTTATTTTCTTTCTTTCTTCTCCCGGCTTGAAAGTTAACATATATGAACTGTTCGGGTTGGTGGAATTTCAGTCAGGGCTAGTAAGTTTATTTAAGTCATCAGCCCGGGGCCTGTGCTTAAAACATTTCTTTCAGCACTGACCAGTACAGTACGTAATCTATTTTAACGAAGCATGTATATACTTACAGATTTGTCAATAGGCTAACTGTATCATGCATGTAAAATATACTGTAATTGAATCATAGAAAGGAAGCTTCTTAATGTTGAAATTAATTACGTATGATTTCCTCATTGCAGATTAATTTGTGGGGTGTTGTTTTTTTTGTGTGTGAAAAATTACTTCCGATGAAAACCGTTATGAATGGTCTTTCTCGCTTGCCATGTTTCTGTTTGTATACCAGGACTGGCTAATATGACGTCACGAGACCACGTGATCTGGCGTCTAATTAAAACTCGGAAATACTCGGCAATTTACGGAATCATTGTATCTTCTTCGCAATATAATGAATATCCGCACACGATATTATTTTATTTTAAACATTATATTCGAATTAGAATTTGTAAAGAATTACATTAATAAAATAAAAATTTTCATTTCTAGTCTCCTTTAAGTTTGGAATCAAGACAGAAACAAAGACTATCTTAAAAAAAAAAAACATGCATATAAGATAACAACAGCACTGCATATAAATCAATTGTGTAGTATGGCAATATTACAAATGCCTAGGGGATAACAAGAACATAACATACATATCAATGATGTGGTTTGGAAATATTACAAATGCCTAGGGGATAACAAGAACATAACATACATATCAATGATGTGGTTTGGAAATATTATAAATGCCTAGGGGATAAGAACAACATAACATACATATCAATGGTGTGGTTTGGAAATATTATAAATGCCTAGGGGATAAGAACAACATAACATACATATCAATGGTGTGGTTTGGAAATATTATAAATGCCTAGGGGATAAGAACAATATAACATACATATCAATGGTGTGGTTTGGAAATATTACCTAAGGCAATGATATCATGATGAACAAAACAACTGTTATGTTTGGCAATATTACATTTGTACATTGGATACTACCAAGATGACATATGCAATCAATGGTGTGGTTTGTAAATATTTAGATGCATACTAAATGAGATTTCGAATGACAAGAACAATGAATTACTTTCACTTGCCTAGCCTCTGTATACTATTGTAAGATCAGAGGAACAATATTAAGTATAAATACAAAGCCAGAATGTCGTAATAGTTTTCTTATAATGCTCACATCTGGATCCACTGGATAAATCTTTTGCTGGGATACTGTGTAATGATTAATATTCCCGTTGGCATAAGTGGTTAGCGCCTGCCTCTGACACTGGAGGTCGCGGGTTCGAACTCTGGGGAAGTCATACTAAAGACTTTTGAATAAATGGTAGTAACATCATTAAGGGGTTAGGACTGGTTGGTCTGGTTTCAGCATAATGTGACTTGGTGAGATACAATGCTACATGTCTGCGACATGATGCCACAGTGCTAGACATCACTAAACATTGCCATAACCGCTCCGGTGGCCTAGTAGTTAGAGCGTTCCGCCGCGGAAGCTGGAGGTAATGGGTTCGATCCCCGGAAGCGTCATGCCAAAGAGTTTAAAAAATGGTACTAACAGCTTGGCGCTCAGCATTAAGAGGTTACTGTTAGGACTGGTCGGCCTGGTGTCAGGATAATTTGACTTGGTGAGACATAATGATATATGTCTGCGGCATGATGCCCCAGTGCCAGACATCACTATAAACTGCCTCACTGCAGACATCGTAGCGATATGACTGAAAAATTGTTAAAGCTACGTTAAAAGTCCTAATCACACATAAACTGCCACACTGCGATATGATTGAAAACTGTTAAAACTATCCAAAAGTCCAAATCACACACACACACACACACACACACACACACGAATAATGTTTAAAACTGAAAATATATTATCATTTAAATTAGATTTTATCTTATCATTACGAACACTGTAATTCAAATGCACTCACAATAAAACATAGGAATAATGTAGAATTACGCAGATTTTATTTATAGCGCAAACAGTGATTTACCGATATCGGCTAAATTACGTTTTCTGTTCGTTCGACTGATGTATGCATCATTTCTAATAAATTTAAATATAAAACAATTAATTGAGCTACTTTATACGTAAAATGTAATTTGTAAACAGCTGACGGGAACTTTCTATCTTCCCATTACTAATATCGCCTCATATAGCTTGAGTTGATTTACTAGTATCTCTTCCCTTCTCGCTTGATTTGATTTACTGATATCTCGTATAGATAGTCCATTTGATTTAGATGCATCATTCTTGAATATCTGTAAAGCGTTGCGGTGTCAGAGATTGATAAGTGAGATAATCTGGACTCCAGACAAAAGATAAGCCGTTGAGACATTCATTTAGCCTACTCGAGTATGATATATGTAAATTTAAACGTTATCGCCCATCCTTCAAACCTTTCCCGATTACAAGATGAGAACGCTTACCATTTCCGTTTGAGTGCAGATTGTTTGATAATGTGAGAGAGAACTGTTTCGAATAAATTCATCAATACTGACTCGAATGCTTAATTGCTTGGAAACGGCTTGTACTAAAGAACAGAAAATATCGTTATAAATTTCCGTTATGTCAGACAAATGTGAAGTGAAAAAAACATTGTCAGATTGAATAGTGTAAGTATCAGTTAACGTATATATATATATATATATATATATATATATATATATATATATATATATATATATATATATATATATGTGTGTGTGTGTGTATGTGTGTGTGTGTGTGTGTGTGTGTGTGTGTGTGTGTGTGTGTGTGTGTGTGTGTGATTTGGGTTATCGTGTTACTCCCAGACAGTAATAATTTTCATTGAGTATTTTCTAATGCTATTAAACAGTGGTGGTGTTGGGGGGGTGGAGGGGTGCCGGTGTGTGTGTAATTGGGATTTGTAACGTAGCTTTCAAATTTTCAGTCATATCACTACAATATCTGCGGTGTGGCAGATGTCAGTGATGTATATTAAGTTGTATTGCAAAGCATGTTTAGAGGTGAAATAAGGGGTGGGGTGCTATTTATGGGCGCCTATGAGTGGTTGGATTGTTTGCAAGATGATCACGAATGGATGGAAGATGATCCACATTCCGGAAGACTATTCTGTGCCACATGTGAACTGGAAGTGGTTCTTTTGAAGAGCGTTTTTGATGAAAATGTTGGATACACTGTGGAGGATATGTCTAATATCAGAGACGTTATTTCTATATCTAATTTTAACGTATTGAGGAATCATTTTAACCTCAAACAAGGTTTGTGCTAGCTAGACCCCACACTAGTTGGCAGATAATCGAAAATATTTCTAAAATTTAAATTTAAAATAAAGACCAAAATTATTAATGGTAACAATTTGAAAGCCAGGAAGACATCTGGGATTTAGGGTTTGGGGTGGGTGGGAGGAAACAAGATTTTAATAAGTAAACTGATACTAAACATAATGGCAATGCAAGATGTTGATAACTTTCAGAGCTGCAGAAACAGACTGACGAAAGCTCAAGTCCAGGATAGACGGATTCAATACTTTATCTAGTGCTCTTCTGTGATGCAATTTTCGAGAGAAAGAGTAGATGATTTACAAAACGTGTTTCAAAATCTAGAACCGATCGAACAGAGGATAAGCATTAAGAAAGAAGTCTTTGGGAGTGGCATGTAGAAAAATAAAAAAGAATTTATGAATTGAAATATGAAACTGACAAAAGCAGAAAGAAGGTGTGTAAAAACAAGACAAAATCATTGTTTACGAATGATGAGTGTTCCGATGGTATTCAATTAGAAAATTAATTTAAAATTAATTTTTAAACTAATAACTGAAATAAGCTATTTCTAGAAACAATTGGTTTGTTTCACATTTGTAAAGTGAAATAACTTAGAATAATAGGAAACATTTACAACTTTCAAATTGCTCTGTCAAGTTTTGCCCAAATCCAAGTTACACACAACAGATGAAACAAAGCATTGTCACTTAATGGATCATGCTCGTTCAAAAGGCTTTGTCAATTGAAGCACTGATTTGAGAGTTCTTTGCTTTTCTTATTGTTATTTTGCAATTCTTCAAAGAAACAAAGCACTGATTTACATCTTTTAGCAACATTATGTATCTTACAGAACGCGGGCTATTAGCATGCAAGATATATTTGAAACGTTCTGAACAATTAATTTTCCTTTTGTTTGTTTCTTTTTGAACCTGTACAAATTTAAAAACAATAGATGGACAAAATAACGCTAGACAAAACGAAATACAGTTTCACTTGCAGCACGCCGAACAATTGTAAACATATTTTTTGTGACATTACAAAGGTAAAAAATAGCGACATAAAATGTTGGAGAACAATTCTGCAACTGCTACTGACAAAAAGCATACCGTAGACTCTGTACACTCTAGGAGCACACTCCAATTGATGTCACGGCTGACTTGGATACATTTTGTGGATGAAAATCTGTCATATCTTTCAATGTTGAGGTGGTTTCATCATCTTCAATATGGTCCCCAATGTATGGACGATGAGCCGTCATATCTGCGGCTTGTGTACCGGAAGAGATTCCTCTCAATCGCGCAATTGCTGAAAATGCTTGATACACCAAGGAGGATATTTCCATATTTACATACATAATTTCTTTATCTATTTTTAATTTATGCAAGAATCGTTTGAAGCTCAAAATGTGGTTTGTTCAAGCTGGGCCCAAAAATAGTTTTCAGCTGATAAAAACGAGTTACTAGAGGCGTTTATTTTGTAAAAAAAAACTAGCAGAAATTACAAATAGCTCGTCTTTGTCACAATGTCAGGAGTTTTGTAAAATTTTGTTGTCCAATTATCTATAATTGACTTGCTAGTGTCAATGGTCAACGTTCATGCTTCAGACGTGTTGCCAAAAGGTTGTTAAACACTAACGAAGCTCTAGTTCACGCAGCGGAACCTGAGGTATTTTTCTACTATTTTATGTCAAAGTACCAACTCATAAATCAGCCATAGTGGCAGGCTTCCTCGAGGAAACCATCAACCAAACGTTGTCACATCATTCATACAGCTCTGAGTCGGCTACATGTGATTTAGGGATGAATTCCGATATCAAGTAGGAAGACGATTTGAATGCCGCCATGCGGTATCAGGTGTAGATTTTATCTTCTAGTGCATGAGTATTCTGTCAAAAGCGAAAACTAAAATGGTATTAAATAATTGGACAATCGGACTAAGAATGTGTGTAAAGGTTTACTTTAAGAGATGCACTGACATACTTTTCAAAATATTGATGCACAGTGCAGTCATATTCGTAACTTTTTAAATAAATCTTTATCTTTCAAGAAAGGAATTAAAGTATGTTTAAAGCTCAAGTAAAAAAAGTTAAAATGCTTAAGAAGATTCGAGGCTAATGTTTTGTCTTGCCATATATTCTCAATTAATATTTAAACTGTAATATGTATTCTCAATTAATATTTAAACTTAAATATAATCAAACAATGTAACAAATGATGTCTCCATGTAATATTTAAACATATTGAAACATTTCTTGCCTATAGCAAAATTAAGCATTGTTAACTCTGGTTATTTCATAAAAATAGATGTGCTTTATATAAAGTTATTGTCTGGGTTCATTATTGTTGACACGCTAATTTAGGTATAGTTAATAATTGTGATTGCAATGATGTAAGCTCTCACTGAACGCTAATGGACATAACTTTTATCGTTTTTCTCATGACTCACTTGCGACAACGAAAAAAAACGATAGTCTATTAATGAAGTATCGCCATTATCTTTATTTTTTGTATACTGATGATATTTATTGCAGGATATGGACCACTTGAAATGTTCAAAGATTTCTTAAATTCAGTTCATAGCTGTTATTTCATAGCCATACGTGACTTAGAGAGCACTTGCATATGACGCCATATGTAAATCTTGTTGAAACTGCAATTTTAAATTTTGCAAATGGAGATCACTTTGTTTGCCATAGTATTTTGTGGTCAAGTACGTTTTAGAAATGTTTGGGGTCAAAAGTAAGCCTCGTAGTACCTTCCCCTTTATATGGTTGTGATGAAACATTCATTCAGTATTGCAGATGTTTCTTTTCTTTGTGTATTTACTTATGAAGACACCAATCTGAATAAATTGTTTATTCTAGCGTAAGTTCATCCTGTACTAATTTCAACATATAATCGAGCTAATGATCGTATTGCTACTTCGTTCGTCAAATGTAATTGTTACATGTCATGCTGACCGCAACAGAATGTACATGAATTTATCTCATTAACATTTTGCACCATCACTGCCTACACCCGCCAAACGTGTTTTGTTAACATTGATGCCAACGTATTGTATATTCCTCTAAAGAGTCTTTGTTTTTCTTCCGAGTACAAACAAAACCGAATTTATGTCCATTTATTTAACATAAGCATCATCGTCAATCTTTGCTTTTAAGATTTTATAGAGGTATTTAATTTCTGCATAAAATATTTCTTTATAAACGTTATTGGCTTGAATTCTTCCATGATACACAAACTTTCTAGAGGATAAATACAAACTGATAAATTAGTTGTTATTGCCAGACGCACACAAACGCATGACATAATCACAGAAACGTGCTTCATTGATGAAACTTGAATCAGGCTATTTTAAAAGCTGATTACATTGTCATGTTGATGAGTAAAAATCCATGCAAGCGTGTATTCAGCCAAGTCTATAATCAGCACTGTACTTGATCCAAAAACTCTGGACGAACATATCGATCTCAAGCACTATACGTTTGTTAATGTGCCATTTTTGACTTTCGTCAAATTTGAATGTTTTCCTTGAGGAAACACTTTACTAGTTTGATTATCGCCGCTATCATCACAAGTTACATCAAAGAGACATAATGATCCCCTAAATGAAGGTTACTTAATAATAATATTATATTAACATTTGTTTAACCATTATCAAAAATAACTTTGAGATGAGTATCAACAATGAATCCAAAAGAGCACGTTCATAACTTTTCCTGTGTTTGGCACGTTTCAGAATTGATATACGATTGTTGATTGGATTTATAGTGTGTCATTTGCTTTGGTATTTTACATTTTTAACGACTAAGTTGCCTGTAATATAACCAGGGCTATCATCTCACTTCTATCCTTCATGATACATGTTTGTATTTGAAAGCTTTGCAGTTTTGATTGACAATTCGTCTGTAAGATAAAAATAATAATCCGATGTAGCCAAATTAGGTTGTCAGTACTAGTGGACTCCCGCTGGTTTCAGCACATTTCCCTGACTGCACCTCTAGACTCCACTAGCGTTAACTTAAATAAAATACTTTTTTGTGGTGGAACTATTTCGAGTAAAAGTTTTGTAAATGATTGAAAATAGTTTCAGGAACAGTTTTGTTTATCCGCTGCTTCTGTTTCAATAACAGAATTTAAAATATTTCTATACCGTATTTTCTCGATCATATATCGAGTCAAACTGCAGTAAACAAAGATCCTGATTTGCAGTAGCATAATGCACATGCTGATAAGCGTCAATGTTTGTTCTTCTGATGTTTATAACAATTTGAACTGATCTAGGTCTGCAGGCGATTTGTGTGACGGTAGTTCTGGGTCTGTGCAGTCTGCAGTTGGACTCGTCGTTTGAGCGAATATAAATGGTATATTAATGCCTGCAGAACAAATCCGAATTTTGCTAGGCTGACTGCAAGTACCTAGCACAAAAAGACAATCAAAATGGAAAAGGACTGAAAGTGTTGCCATTAAATAAATTAAGCCCTTGAGGATTTCCAGATCATGTTTATTTCAACATCATTCAGATATGGCTCTCAGAGAATGATGAAAACTGACTTTGCCATGAGAGACAGTGTTAATATTCCAGATCAGTCTGCCTCTCTAGTGAATAGTATTGTAAGTATTAAAATTTGAAACCATGGAAGGTGAGTTTCCAATTTTAAAAAGATACAAAAAAACTCCAAAATGCATATTCGACTCTATTGCTCAGATCAGACAAGATAAGGTCAGCATCAGCAGGGATGGGGAACTCTACAAACGTTTGGACTATCCGATCGCGAATCTAAAGCTTCTTACAAAAATGAAAATTCAAGATCAATAACGCCAAACCGAAACTCTAACTAACCAAGACTTCTCTATTTGTGTTAGTTCATTTTGTGGCTACTTTTGACGCTTGTTTTCAAATGTTATGCTAGTTTGTTTACCTACCCGCCCACTCAACATTTGTTGCCACCGTCTCGGCCGATATAGTGTGTGCGTAATTAAATCATTATTATATCAATAATGGAATTCCTCACAACTTAACTAGCTCGACAGCGACTACAAGCATTTAAGAAATATCTCCCCGTTTGTGATTCTGTCAAACAAAAAATACAAGAGTGCCAGGAGTGTAAGGTGGAATTTACAGAGGGTGTAGAACAGTTATTTGACCATGTTACAAAAACTATCAAAGGTTTTCTTTCCACTTTGGAGCAAACCGCTAAAGCAACTGGAAAAGTAGCAGAAAGAACTAAAACAAACCAAAACAGTTTCTAAGAGAACTTCCAGGTGAAATAGCTGCTGCTCAGCCTATGCAAGGAATGCTTGAGGGTATTGACCAAGCACGTGGTGAAATAGGTGATATAAAAGATCGTATTCCAGAACTAGAATTAAAACCCAAACCAGTAAGAGTCATAACTAAATTGATCGATAAACTTATCTAAAAGAGTATTTCTTTCGTAAATAATGTTGATGTAAGATTACCTGCGCATGTAATGCACAGCTTTAATGACAAAGGAAAATTTCTAAAACTCGAGTTCGTTGATGACAAAGTAAGTCGTGAAGCCTGATACAAATGGATATTTCGTATACACCACGGAATTGATCAGGCCCGAAATGATTATACGAAATATGCTGTATTTATTTATAGGATATATAACTATCTTGCACGATAACAATAATTACAACCACAGCCAGTATTAAAACAACCACAAAATCAACTACAACAACAATCGCAAAAGGAACAGCAACAATCACATCAACCAGACAAAACACCAAGCGATGACGAAGAATGCAAAAAGATGAAAGTTCTGACCTCGGTGCCACTGGAAGTGTTATTGTCACTTCTGGTATAGGTACCACGATATTATCACCCCCCATGCCCCAGCAAGGTCCTTGCCGATCTTGATCGACTAGAAATCCTCATTCAAGGAAAGCGAGCCGGTAATAATTCCACAGAAATCTTCAATGCTGCATAGGATATTTGTCAGAGATTATTTACAGGCGGTATTATTGTTTATCGGTCCCTAATTGATGAAGTCATTGATGATTATCGCAATGATTGAGGGTATACAATTAAATACAATGACTAAAATAAGATGATCATACATAATGCTCAAGATGGACTGATTATGGTCAGGATTATAACTTCACTATTACCAACAAAGAAAGCGATCTATGATGATGAATTCGGTGGTGTTGTTTAGGTCTATTTAGAAGAATAGCCCAAAAGCAATACCTATTGCAAAATAACTAGGATTGAAAGGCATTGAAGTTGATCCTGATAAGAGTGTTTGTACTGTTGATTATGCTGCCAGCACAGCATTCTCAACAATCAAGGATAGACTAGCACGGTTAATACGACGAAAACCACAGCCAGTAATATTACCAAGCACTAGGCAATGCATGCAAATGTTAGCAAAATGATAAATCAAGCTGCAAATCAACCAATAACAGAGGTGGCTTGTGTACCAGGATCCTAAAAAATATAACTGCTAGTATGATAACAGGAAGTGGTCTTCCTGTTAGATGATAACAAATATAATAAAATGTTGAAAAGTGTATCTGATCCAGCATTCAAAGATGAATATGTGTGCGAATTTCAATATTCTTCTTCTGATGCACGTGAACCTAGCGCACGTGGATAATCGAATTACACGTTCAGGATACAAGGATATATTTCTTACCCGCAAAGGGTTTCATTGAAGTAGAAGGTAGACCATTACAAGCAAATGGTACAGGAATCGGAATTGGTCATCGGCCTGGTTTTATTAACAATGATATTCTGGTATTATTTAAAAGCGCCATTTATATGATTAACGGAATATCTATTGAATCATGCCAGGAAAACGTCGGTATTGTCACGACGATACTTAGCCTTGCAAGATACAGCAATGATTATTCGGGATCAGCTGGTCCGTTAATGATGTTTGCAAAAGATACAACAGAAAGCAAAACTGTAAATACGAGTAGTGTAAGAAACGGTGCATGTGTGAATCTACCAGTGTAGTAATATGAATGAACGATGATTTTTTTCTTAGAATTCAATTGAACAACATCTTAGATCTTAGGATTTTCTCCACGTAGAGTAATGTTAAAAGACGAAGAAGCTTTTTTGTTTGATTTCACAGCATAGCAGATAAATTCACATCAGGGTATTTCTGCACAGCGACATATATTCATCGCAATTCAGGAAATACACAAGAAAATACGCAAATACGAAATTCAATGGTACTTGACCAGCTTGGTGTTAGTGAAGTTTCTTTAAGGAAAAATGGGCATCAGAAACCATCTGAAGAAGTATTAAATACTGAATTTGGATACCACGTGTTTTGATAGGTTGATCTCATGTATGGAGCTTGATATTGATTCTTGTTTGCAGATATATCAGGTTAATTTTACAGCGCTGTATCCAATCTATCACTTTTCGTTGGAAAATTTAGCTTTATGCAGGCTATCTGTCGGTGATATACACTATAGAGCATGTGTAGCATGATCACCACCTAGTTTATATGCTAATACTGTCAGAAAAAACAATGATTCTTGAAAGTGTTGGTGGACGAATGAGAACCACTGATACATGTGAAAAACATGTAACATGTAATTAAATCACACATGATATTATAATGTCGTATCATCATATTAGTGTCAGTCTGACTAATTGTTAGATTAAAAAAGTTACAATAAGTATGAAAATAAAATGGTGACATTAAACTATTACTGAAATCAGAACAAATCAAAGGAAACTATCACTGACAGAACGTCAAATTTAATCAGTCTGCGGGTGCAATTAAAAACAAGAGTCAATAGAGTTGATAGCTGCTTCAGCACCATCTGTTACAAAAGCAACTACACTTTGAACTGCTGGAACTACTGCTGCTGAGATGGCATTAAAGTAAAAATCAGATCACGGAATAAAGACTTCCAAAAAAAAGTTAAAAATCTAAGACTTTCAGGATATTCCTATTCGTTGTACGGAACAATTTAAGACTTCCGGGACACTTCGCTTATTCTTGCTATGTCCAATTGTGATATAATTAGTAATGCTGGTGTTTTTATGCGTGATAAATTACCAAAACATCCAAACAATGTTGAAACTGGTATCATTAATCTCGATAAAACCTCTGGAAAAAGGTCCTATTGGGTTGCATACGCGATTGATCGACGAGGTATTGTTTATTTCGATTCGTATGGATTGGAACACCAAAAATAATTTTTAAAAGATGTGAACAGGATGCAGAGCATCCTAATATGGTATTCATCATTACCAGCATAGACATTAACAGATCCGCCAGTATGTGACCATGAAGTACTCGATGTAGTCGACACTGTAGCTTCATCAACACCACCTGAAAAAGTCGTGTACGGGTATGCAAGTGGGCAGTATATCGGTCCACCGCAGTTAAAACAGATTTTACAGTATAATGGTAGTTATTTACCAAAGATCTATTTGGGGTCTGAAATTACAAGGCGACTGATCTAAATATGCAACTCTACACGATGTGAAGAAAAAACTATCTAATCGTTTGAGCCTCGCAGAAGTCCTTGTTCACGATCAGCGAGGAAGATTATAGACGAGCAATATTCCGCTGACAGATATTATTCGGCGAGTTCCAGACGCAACCGAAGATAATTTAGTTGTATTTACTGTAAATGGTAAAAAGTAAAAACTCGGATGAATATATTTTAACACACATGTGAGAAAAGACATAACACTGTTACTATTATGAGTGCAGCATAGTTATCCAACAATTAATTCGAAACCAGTTCGCGGATTGCAAGCAAATAATTTTCTGGTATTTTCGTATAAAAATAAAACAGATGTAACACCAGAATGGAATTTTGTGAGTATACAGTGCTATTTCTTTTGCTGAAATCGTAGTTGGAAAATTAACACTGAAATCAGGATTAGTTGAGCTTGCTGATATCATCGTGGTTTTTGACCGGATTGTATTAGCGACGATCTGCTGTAGTAATTCTTGTATTGTATTGTTATTAATGTTGAGATCGCAAAACATAATATCCCCATTTATTCTGATACCTTTTCCCCCATGAGTGTTCAAATTTATTCTTCCGAGTTTTTACTTTTACCAATTATAGTACCATGAATTCCGGCGCAGAACAAAACATATCACAGCACGAGAATCCAAATGGCTTTCACTATTCACAAACCAACATTATCAACCAAGATATAAATAAATTTGCTAGATTATGCCGTTGGTATATAGCGGTCGTCATCCGAACTGTGTTAGGATGGACAGAAGTACAAGCACCGTCACAAGCAGCAATACCACAGCCGACACGTGTCGAATTTGCTACTGACAAACAAAAATTTGTGAAGGTACCAGAATATCGAAAAAAAAGAATCATAGAGGCTTACAGAACCATGGAGAAATATGGATGGTAATGTAGTTTCTGACGATTGCTTTTTATTGCGTCTAATTGTACAAAAACTACGTAAATTAAGAAGAACTGCATATGATGCTGATTACGAAACCCATAATTTAATTATCGATGAAAAATGTATCAAATCATTTTCTGACGATATTAAACTTGAGCACGCAAGTGTACATGGTGAACTACTAAATTTGTTAACGAAGTAAAACAACAGAGTATTGAAAATATACAACATATAAACCAGGTTACATCAGACTTCGAGTTTGTTAATCGGAATATCTTCGGAGAAATAATTGTCGATGCAAATGTTCTTGATATCGGATCCCCATAACAAGACTAAAACAATTGTTTCTCAATCATTATATAACGACCGATTCGGAAATAGAATTCCCGAAATTCATAATACCACAATTTAACACTGATAAGCTAAAAATATGTCAATGATATTTACTATGAATATTTTTCAAAACTACTTAAATCATGGAGAAAAATAATCTTTCCACCGAATATTTTAAAGCACGAAAATGACCCATATAGTGGAGGACGTCACACATCATCAGGCAATTTAAATATCACATCAACAATTGCAGTCAACCTTGTATGCAATAATAGCTATCAATTGGATCTTGCAAACTCCAATCAGGCCCATCAGGGATAGTTTCATATACATTTACGCACAATCAATTTTGTTTTATTGTAATAGAACCCAATAATCCAGTTAATCTGCGATGTCATAATCCGTTATTGTCGACGGTACATTTCAAACCTACTGATAAAATTTGACACTTGCTGGATTTAAGGTGAGACTTTTTAAATATAAATCTGTACGTTTGTAGAACGTCGAAAACCCCAAGAAAAGTATTTTGTAAAACGAAACATATTCTGTCAAATAATTAACTATTCCTTGATTTAATCAAGCTGTTATTTATATGTATCAACACGTGAGAGGTTTTGTATACAACAAAGATATACTTGAAAGTGCCCTCAGAAAAATATTAACACTTTCTCTCATGACAAAGTCAAGGCAGAAATATTAAGTGTATAATTATTGGTGAATAAGGCATTAAAAACAATTGTGTTAACTCAGGAACAGTTAAATGAACAGCAACGAGAACGTATCATTACGAATGTGTGCGATTGTGATCAGACTCTGAATTATGCACATTCCTGCATTGAATTTGATCAGCTTAAAAAAAATTTAATCTGATTTCAAATGAATATTATTATCAGAAAATAAAAATAAAATTATAACCGGATTCAGAATTTAAAAACTAAAGGCTAATGTCTTCAGATCGATGATTGTGTTATCCCACATTTTTTGGATTATCAAACAATTTCATCAAACTGATGTGTATATTGCCTTTACGTTTTCGAATTATCAAACAATTTCATCAAATGGATGTGTATATTGCCGTTACGTTTTCGAATAATCATACAAGTTTATCAAATTTATGGGTATATTACCCCAAAAATATCAGATCATCAAACAAGTTCATCAGATTAATGGGGATATTACTTTAATTTAATATGGTTTCAGATTGAACTATTTTTTCATTGCTATTAATGACCCAATGATTTTATCATCGTTATTAGATTTGACTGTTATAATACCAGTAATAATTATAATTATTGGACAAATTCTTCAGACTGATGGGTATATTACTCTATCTTATTATGATTATTATCCAGTTTTATAACATTGATAGTATAGTGTTCAAATGTATTATGATTATTATCCAGTTTTATAACATTGATAGTATAGTGCTCAAATGTATTATGATTATTATCCAGTTTTATAACATTGATAGTATAGTGCTCAAATGTATTATGATTATTATCCAGTTTTATAACATTGATAGTATAGTGCTCAAATGTATTATGATTATTATCCAGTTTTATAACATTGATAGTATAGTGCTCAAATGTATTATGATTATTAGTCAAATTCTTCAGATTGTGGAACAAAATAAAAAAATAACAATAATAATCTGATTCTGAATAAATATTATTATCAGAAATTAAACAAATATTTGTATATGTATCAGCGAATCGCTGGACGAAAGGCATAAAAATTTCAAAATATTTGCCAGCTGAATTCATTGATTAAACTATTTTTAGTCAACAGTCTCCACGTTCGCAGATTTAACAGCTCACCTTGCGATTAATGTATGCATACCAGTTTCAACAAATGTGCAGTTCTGCAGTTAGTCCATAAAAACAATCATACACAAATGTATGTGAGTAATAATTGTAATTCACCTTAGTATTGCATTATATCCTGGAAGATGTTTTTCTCCTGGATATTTAGTCCATGGAGCTATTGGTAATTTCCCAAGTGAAGTAGCGCTTTCAGCACCTGTCGTCATACGAGACGAACTATTGTTTGCCTTTTGTACCACATTTCACACACTTACCTGTAAGTGAGCGCTTTTTTGTTGTTGTTATTATTGTTTTTTATGTAAGGGATGGGGTGGGTGCTCTACATGGAACACAATACATCCATATTATTTATTACATTTGTTCAACGTTGATATCATTGATTTCTCAGCAACACGAAAGCAAGAACCATTCAAGCATCAACCATCGCTACCAAATTCCATAAGACCAATTACCATCTGGGTCTGGTAAGATGCAATTATTACCTAATCCGATAATGAATGGCTCAGATAGTATAGAGTATATTTAGTGACACTATCCGTAGATAATCAGCTATGCTACGATGTATTTAAAGATTTGAGAGAAAATGAAAAATTGTTGGACGAGGATGGCAAAGATATTATTGATTTTATCACCAATATTGATGAAGCCCCATATGTAGACAAATTCAATGGATTTATTAATAATCTCGTAGTATAAGATTCTGTGATGTTGGATAAACAATTATACAAGCTCAGATATTGTCTCGAGGCAGAAACAAAATCACGGATGTTATATATGTTACTCAGCGATATAGAAAAATACTTAATAGTAATCAGAAATAACTGCAATATTTTAGTTGTGCTTGATGGCGTTGATACACATACTCAAACATTCATCCGACTTGGTGCTCAGGGGATATGGATATAATTAAATTCAAAAATTTCTTTGTCACGATAAATTTACATGATCCTCGGTGCGTAGGTCTTGATACATTTTTCGCTTAAGAGGCAGCAGATGGGACGGTGACGACAAAGGCTGAGTGGACATGTGGTTAAAATAACACGAATACAAATTTGAAAACACAAGCGTAAAAAATGCACTAACCCAATGAAAGAAATTTCGGTCGGTTAGAGGCTTCGGCTTAACGTGATTGAACTTTTATTTTCTTTTTTCGTAGGAAATTTAATTTTTGCGAACGGACACTCCTAACTTTTGTGGGGTACACCGTCCCTGCTGCTTCAGGATAATAAATATATTTTTGTTTTATCTAAGCTATAAACATATCAAATACAAAACAATTTAAGGGTTAGATTGGCAAGCTACTATGAATCGCTTGATGTTTAACTGACCGAGAAATCTGTCTCTCTATATAAAACAATTCTACCAATAAATCTGTCTAGATGTCGATTTTACAATTCTACAAATAAATCTGTCACGATAGGAATTCTACAGTTCTACTGATAATTATGTCCCGATAACGATTTTGCAATTCTACAGATAAATCTGGACTGATAGGACAAACGTCAAGGGACTGATGCTTTAAATAATAAGCATTATTCTTACATTTGCAAACTTTTATCAAAAACATGTACACTTACCATTGTATGTATCTATATCGATCATCAGATTAAATATCTCTTATCGGGACAGATTTATCGTCTAGATTCCTCACGCTTGAGCATATGCTAATTTAAAATCGATTCGTTTTTGCTGCGGGAAATTATTATTGCGTTGGCATGAAACTAAAGGTATATAAATTATTATAAAATGTATTAATCCTAATTTTAACTAACTGAATTGCAAAATGACACCATTCCTAGGGTACGATTGATTCCATCTCAAATCGTATAGTAAAAATATTGCATTTCAAGATTATATGGGATATTTTACCTTGAATATCTGTGCACACATGTTAATATGTTATGTAAAATGGACAATCGTCTCAACTTTGCATAAAAAATATTTTAATTTGGATCGTGTTACCAGTGTATTTTATCTGGTGTTTATTCTTATAAGAAATCTGGGCAATCTAGGTTTCACAAGTGTCGGGAGTGAGAATCATGTTAACAAAATGTATTAAATAGTGTCTACTTTAGCCACACGGAACAACTAACTGAATTGCAAAATGACACAATATAATATATTGTGGCATAAATTGTCCAATCACGACACTAGTTCTGTATTGGAAAAATCAATTGAGCTATAGCATTATCCGGTATTTCAATAAATCTTTCAATCGCATATTTCGTATTGAATGTCATATTATATATGTAAACGAAAATATAAATGTTCGACGGCCTGAAAATTACAAGATGACTTTTCTTTGCATATTTAAAGTGACTAAGGAAATTCGGGAAATCAAATTTTAATTTAGACTGTACAATTTTGCATCGTCTTTTGCCAAGGTTGCCCTCGCATGGAATATACTTCATCAGTAAATGAGTATGTTCATTGATCGAGTTTGAAACATGTACACACCTGACACGCACGACGTACATCACAACGGAAGAGATACATAAAATTTAGAATTTATCTCTTGTGACATTTCGTGACTAATTTCAGATTTCATACCCACGCGGTAAAACATTTTTTCAAAAAAAATAGAAATAAAACGGAATATATTTAAAGAAAATATCGATACCCCATCATTATACCCTTTAAAATCAGACGTTACGCAGCGTAGTAGATGTATCATTTAATTTGCCTGCGGAACAAACAGTTGTTTGTTTTTAAAAAAGACTTAAACAATGATGAGACACAAGTATGGTAATGAAACTGAAAAACAAATTTTACATTTACATCGTCTGCAATAAATCAAATTATTGATTGTTTGTTTATTTGATTAGGAGTGTAGAATATTAGAGAAAATTATATAATGTTGAAATCAATTCATGATCTCAGGTGATGATAATATACGATATACATAATTGTTTGAACAGCAATGGACTATCAGATGAAAGAATATTTAGATTAAATAAAAGATTTAATCTTAGATGACGTTCAAATTAAGGTGGCAATGTACCTAACATCTGTTTATTGAAATATCGTCAATTTGAGCAGAAACCGACCTACAAGGTTCCTGCCATTCATTGTAACATGCACGTGTTCGCTGTTGTCCTTTCGGCAAGAGGAATTTCATCTGGAAATGAATGTGCTGGGCGTAGACAATTACACCATACAGTTGTTCCTTAAAGGTGGGAAGCTAAGATCTTTCATCATATATGTGATTAGGATCGATAAGCGATATACAATATAACGGATGGCTTCAGAAATATTTTACAGAATTTTCCTTTTTCGGGAATTCTATTCTTACAGCTTATTATCTGTTTTATTATTAAGATACCTAGTGTTCTTTATTTTTTTGCATATCATTTGTGTTCATATTGTCTTGTGATTAGAAAGCATATTTTGCTTCTGTATTTATTCGAATATATGTGGATGTATACATTCGCAATGCGATAGTACCAATTACAAGTATTTCATTAAGGTACCTAACCTTTAGGCAATACTTGGTGATGCACAATGTCGAGATTCTAATATTGAGTTTAACTTGTTATCAAAGATGAAGTTTTGGCTACATTCGGTGTCATTTTTGTGGACATCTTCGCCATCTTCAAGGCAAGTTTCAAGTCCAATGAACTAATGAGTCTTTCAAATCATAGCATATAATGACTCATCCACACTAATCAGTTTTACTGCAATTATAAAACGATATGTCACCATATGAACAAAATTGGGGGGATTTAATAAGTGATTTCCATCGGAGAATATTTTTAGACTTCCCGAAATAGTCTTTATCAAAGAAACGGCTAACGTCACTCAGAACATATGTAAATGAGTACAGAAAAACTGAGTATTTTGGAACAGGTGAAGACATTCAGACAAAACACTTACAGTGGAGAGTAATAACATGCCATGATGTCACAGTAGCGAAGTACTGTGCTGTACTGCTAAGGGCTTATTATCAAATCGAAAACAGACAAACGACTTCAAAAAGGGAAACTATTATTTATAGAGGTCATAAAATATGTACGACATGACACAAAAACTGAAATATATTAGCAGCGGAAAATGGGCTCAACATTTGTAGTATTGATTTTTATGATAGCTGATAGCTACTATGTTATGCTTGGGAATATATATATATATATATATATATATATATATATATATATATATATATATATATATATATATATATATATATATATGGTATAACATTGAAATCTTACATGCTTTTAGGACGAGAGTAATATTTCTATAAGACATGGAGTCCTAACGGAAACGTAGGAGTCAACGCATTTTGGAATTTTCTTGTCGCCAAGTCACCATGACTTGTGATGGCTTCACAATGGGGGTTATGTTGTGGGACAAGATAATTTAGTGGTCGCTGTGGGACCGATCAGAAAGACTATTACATATTGAGACGAAGTAGGGTATAATTTGTACGGCTTGCTTGGAACCCTCTGTCACCTTGGGAATGTATAATAAGCATTTGCACCCACCTGCATGTTGTAATAGGAGGCGTACAATGGAAACGTGTTTTAACCTGGGATGTGTCCCATGATGTTATTCCAGCTAAAAGGTCTTGGAATTGTTTCAAGAGTGCGGTCAGTATCAAAGTCAAACTTTGCATTTGAAGGATTGTTACCATATTTTGAATGCCACTTTTGGGATGCATAAACACACTTGGAACTATATAGCCATTATTGTGTTGACGTGCCTTTGAAATAGTTGCGAAAACTTCAAATATATTCGAAATGATAAAAGCTGATATGCGACCAAATGAATAGGTATTCAACATAACGTTCTAAAAGTTAATTGTCAATACAATGTCTGTACAATTAGTACATAGTCAATAGCAAGTGTTTTGAAAGTACTATGCGGACAGGACACCACATGAAGATCATGTCTTACTAAGATTGCACTCAACTTATTTCAGGCTTACTTCAATTAGAACTGTATCGTTAAATACAACCTTACTACTTTTTCTTCAAACCATGCATTCACTAACGCGACAAGCACTGACAGTCATCGAGGGTGTATGGCGTGTCTTGGGATGTGGTAAAACCTCTGGCTGGCTAAGAAGTCGGACTACTTCGGGGGTAGCTCGCACACCTTTGGTCCCAACTTGGCACTGAATACTCACATGTGGCTCCACGTAGATGTTGCATGTGCAGCCGCCACATCTCGGAAAATGGCCGCGACTGGCCGGCTAAACCAAATTGAGGCTAGCAAAAGGGTCCTAAACCCTCGGCGAGTTAGGCGTTGACTACCTAGCATGTGAAGACTGGATTCAGCAGCCTGTGCAGAGGAACCACCAGGTGGTTGACATGAAAGCACTGTGGAGAGCCAAGAGCACGACGAGACCTGTATAAAGTCCTGATCATCCGCTGCACTCAACTCTGTCTCTGGCCGTCTCGACGTTGTTGTGCTACAAGACCCAGATGGTTTTGGGGCAGCGAGTGAGGTCGACGAACTGAGCAACTTGTTCTCACTGTAAACAAAGTCACCACGCAAGTCATTATTGTCATCCATCCATCCCTTTTCATCACCCACTAATGTTCTGTGGCGACAGGCAAGCGACGAAGTGTCAAGTATGGGTAAACTGGCAGACGTAGCCGCAAACCTAGAAAAGGTGCCATAAACATTTACTGCTCTAAACTTCCCTAGCCAGAATACCACAGCTGGTGAATATCCTACCATAGCGATCCAAATACAGAAAATAAAATGAGGATTATTCCACTCACATTTGGGTCATGGAATGTGTGTAACTTAAAGAACAAAGACGATGCGAAACGATCCCAGAGGAAAACAGCCCCAATAGGAAAGGAACTCGACAGATACAACGTGGACATTGCTGCTTTAAGCAAGACAATGCTTGCATAAGAAGACGAACTCTGTTAAAGGGGCTCGGGCAATATTTTCTGTTGGAGCGGGCGAGGAATGAATCCATGACAATGGAGAGACATTAGAGCCATTTCCAGTAACCAATGGCGTCAAGCAGGATTGTGTTCTGGCACCGACACTGTTCAGTCTATTGTTCTCCATCATGCTGACTAATGCTTTCTGAGACGGAGCGGTTGGAGTCGGCATAAGGTACAGAACATATGGAATGATATTCGCTCCCAGGAGGCTTCACGCGAAAACCAAGGTCATAACAGACACCATCAAGGATGTCGTTTTTGATGATGACTGCGCTCTGAATGGAGACTCAGAAACCGACCTTCAATGCAACGTTGAAAAGTTCTTCAGCTCCTGCACAAGCTTTGGTCTCACCATCAGTACCACGAAAACTGAAATCCGACATCAGCCGACCCCTGGAAACCCCTATGTTGAGTTTAACATCACTTACAACGGCCAAAACCTCAACGTAGTCAACTGCTGCAGCTATCTGTCACATATCGTAACTATTGTCTCTAACTTTCATATTGCTAGAGACAGTGCAACTTTCGGCAGAGTGTATGCCAACGTCTGGGATAGAAGCATCGGCATCCAGACCAAACAAAAGATCTACATGGCAGGTGTACTCCCCACATTACTTTACGCATGCGAAACGTTAAACAGTGTTCCAACGCCACGGCAGGAAGCTGTACCACTTTCACATCACAAGTCGCAGGAAAATCCTCAACATCAAGTGGCAGGACAAGGTTCCGGACACTACATTACTTGCCCAAGCAGGTCTCCTCAGCATCCACATCATCATAATGCAGTACCAGCTACGCTGGGCGGGACATGGTGTACGCATGCCAGATCACCGGCTGCCTAAGAGACTCTTCTATGGCGATTTTCCGCAAGGACGGGGATCCCACGGAGGTCAGAACAAACGCTTCAAAGATAATCTGAAAGCAGCATTGAAAGCATTCAACATAAACCCTGATTCCTGGGAGCAAACAGCAAGCGATCCAGTCCTTTGGTGTTCCTCTCTGCACACAGGCTCCAATTTGTGCGAATCTAGCAAGACTGTAGCTTGCAGAGCTGAAGAGGCAAGCCAGAAAGCACGTGCCATCCACCCTACTGGAGAAGAAAGCACGTGCCATCAACCCTACTGGAGACTTCCCACTCATCCCCTGTTCTTTATGCAAACGAAATTCCGTGCAAGGGTTGGCCTTATCAACCACTTGTGCACAGAACAGAATCAGCCCTTTAAACCCTCGGATGACTAGAGAGGTCCTCGTCTAATCGACGGATAAACAACTACAACTGAATAGAATCATACTTATGTTTGTTACGACTGACAGAGTATTTTGGGCAGATAAACAGCAAGTACTTTGAGAACGATTGTTCAATTTTTTTTATACAAACGAAATGTCCACAATGTTGCGAAATAATGGAAAATATTTTGTTTAAAAACAGCTTTTGATCTCCCGCATGAAATTTTTATTACCTAAGAAGATTTGAAGAGAAGTGAGGCCGAATGTAACTTTTTAATGTGAGCTTTGTGACGTGGTTTAAATAATTAAATACACGTGTTATCGAATACTTTAAATTTGTTTGACATGTCTATAAGAAAAAGCATGGAAACCAAACAACAAGAGATCATATGTATTTCACAGCTTGGGTTAAATTCGATGATATCCACCAAACGTGTTTTTTATTTTACTTCTAAGAATCGCCCGAAAACTACCCTAACTTGCAGCAACGATTATAACAAATGTTTTGCGTTTTATAATCGCTACTAAAGTTGCTGTTTCTTTTAATGGATGCTATGTCCCTGTATAGTATTTTTTGTTTATTGCGTGTGTGACCTCTCTATCGGCTTTGTTTACTTCCTTTTGGTTGCGTCTGGAGTAAACCCATAGGCACCAATATTTTCATCTGGCCGTAGTCGTTACAAAATTAGATAATTTTCTTGGTCCGGTTGCGCTATATTTTGTTTCCATGGTACAAGAATCTATCTATACTGCACTCTAAAAAATAAATACAAACAAAACCAGGATGAAAGTTGTGGAATGAGATGTAAAGCAGTCTCTGGATGATTCTACTGCATTAATGTTTGACTCGTTGACAAACACATACTACATTTTATTGCTACAAGAAACTATATTTGCTTTAAATCTCGATCTTATTCATTTCTTATTGAAAACAATATGTCATAATGTTATATTAACTTTTAAAGATTGGAAGAAACTGGTTAATTTTTTTCAAGAAATTGGACTCCCTTTATTAAGTTTATATAGTATACTACGATTATAAATAACAAAGCTGAACTGGAAGACTCAGTTTACGGCGATTGTCTGTTGTATCCATCTCACATAGTTGTAGACCCTTGTATACACTCCGGGAGATTTTGGATCTGTAAAAGACACAATACTTAAGACAAAGTATGGCAAAAGCAATTTAGTATAGTGTGTGTGTGTGTGTGTGTGTGTGTGTCGATGTTAACATTTTATTTATTCAATTCACATCATACCAAACGATTTCCATCAAGTGCTTTGCTTTATCCATGGAATTTATGTTATGTTGCAGCATTCTCGCAAAAGAGAACCATGTTCGTGTCTTAGACCAGGTCAGCTGCTGATTTTAGTCCTTAGGCAGTAGCTACCTTAAGTCAACAGGTAAAATACCCGAAAGTGGACTTTTTCGAACCAAAATGGAAATGTTCTGCTTCTCTGATGCACACCAATGACTTGTGTTCAAATGATTTCCTTTCATTTATATTACTTTTTCAGACGTAATGACAGTTGCGGGTGTAATTACCAAAATACACATTAGGGATAAAATCCCGAGAAAGCCATCTCGAATGCTGATTTGACCTATGAACGAACAAAAGACCTTGTGTACCTGTATCGAAAATAAGCTGACTTTAGCACTGAGGTAGTGTGATCTTAGTACAAGATTAATCATTCTTTTAAACATTTTCGCTGCAGTACGCATGCGTTTTAATGATCGTCTAGAATTTTGATACTCCTGTATTGATCCTCAAACATTGTATCATATTACAATAATTAATCAGCGCCTTAATTTGTATAAATTATTCAAACATTTGTATCGGACTCTAAAAGTATTTTATCTCCTGTTTAAATGCCAAAGATATTTGGACAATTTCTATTTTCATAAGTGAGAATCTCGATATCGTGTTGTCGATACTTAACAACGTTAGTCTACTTCCACTAAACATACCTTTAAAGCTATGTTACAAATTGAAACGAATAATGCATGTTCTCTTAAAAGCAAAGTTAAGTTTGAGCATAATGTGCGTGATGATGATAAATACTCGATACCATAATGAACATCTAAGCTACAAACCTTGTTAACTGTGCAATTCTCACAAACGCTTGTAATAAGATATCATGTTGGTTTCAACTGCAGAAAAATAGACTATATTCGTTCATAATACCAGAGGATCCACTTATTTATTCATAAGCCCTTTTGTACTGTACCTATTCGCTCTAAATACTATTTTGCATGTTTAATGAAACTGTAAATAAAGTAGATAAAATAATTAAAAAGAACATATTTATTGCAGTATTTATAATTCTATTCACACGATAATCATTGATAAAATAACGTTTTGCTGTTTATTGTAATTCTTTATTATGTTTAGACCTATTTGCAATTATAAAACTTGATATATTGTTTTACATAATTCATGAAGCTTGAAAAATTGATTCCACACTATGTAAGAAGAGCTATCGTATCGATACGGCTCAAACAGACATCATATCGATACGGCTCAAACTCCCATTCCATCGATACGGCTCAAACAGCCATCACATCGATACGGCTCAAACAGACATCCCATCGATACGGTTTTAGCAGCCTTTACTTCGATACTGTTTAAACAGCTTTAGCATTGATACGGCTTAAACAGCCTTTGCATCGATACGGTTTTTACAACCTTCACATCCATACGGCTTAAACCGCCTTCACATCGATACGGTTAAACAGCCTTTACATCGATACGATTTAAACAGCTGATCGATTTTAAGCTTCATGACTTCACGATTCATAATAAATATAAGTTCCGTTCGCACCTCAACCACATTAAAAATGAAGGATAATCCCTTTGAGTTCCAAATATTAACAAATTCATGGTTACCTTAGGAATCTAATGGTTTGCAATTGGAAAACTACATCATCCTACATTGGCATTATGGTTTTTACATGTATGACCCCCCTTGAAGGGTTACAATAGTTACTATGGCAATAGCTACTGATGTAATGGAATATTTCAAGTTATCTTGTATTTCACAGAAATTACCTCTTGGATTGCTTTGCTTCCTTTTAGATCCAAGGTTTTGAGAGAAAGGTGAATATTGAATTATATAATGATGACGATGCTTAATTGCATTATTTTTATTTGGTGATAACTGTTGATATATCAATTGTATACAGTGAACAATTCGGTCAATCTCAAGTCATTGTGTGTACATATCAGCCAAAGTTTCTTGTTGAGTTTCAGATTGCTGTCAATCCGAGGAAACATATAAAATGGTCAATGGCTAGATAAATGGAGGTGGGGCAGGGTAGTATATGTGATATGTGACCATATATAGTTGCTAATATATAGTTGCTAATGCTACAATCTTCCAAGAAGAACATAAACAACCGTTTCAGGAGAAAAAAGATATTTAAAGCTATCTGAGGAGCAAAGAATGGCTAATTTCTTATTGCTTTAATTTTAAGTCACTGGCGTGTCTTGAAATATGACACTTGCACGTTTCTTGAGATAATTATTTTCTATAGATTATTATAACTGACAGTAGCAGGCTGTATGCAGTTTAGGAGGGTACACGTGTTTACCTAAATATTATGAAGGGGGTTGGGGGATATACAATTTAGCTTAAGAGGTATTATTAATTGTATTTTACTTTACCCTACCCCCACAATAAAAGATAATTGATCTATACTTTTGAAAACATTTGCTAAATGCCAAACGATTCTAAACAGCCCTGTTAAAAAAGTTTTTTTAGACGATATATTTAAAGATCATCAGCAGATATTTTGCCTTTTACAGTTTTGATACGAATATACCTTAATATACCTGTTATTAATCTTCTAAAGCAATATGGACTTCTAGGAGATCGAGACAAAATGATACATTGTACAATTTTGCATAATTATTATTATATACTTTGATTTTCGTCTCTTAGACTTAACAGAGGAGCAATTTCCTTATTATAAACTTTTTTTTAATAATGCCGTTAGTTTAACGTCGTTGCCACAGGTCAATATCCAGAAGTATTGATTGTAGTAAAAGAAAAAAATTCACTGTTTCCTTATAGACCGCTCCGGGGGCTTAGTGGCTAGAGTATCCGCCGCGGAAGCGACAGGTTGTGGGTTCGAATCCCTTGCCGAGTTATACCCAAGACTTACAAAAATGGCACTAACAACTGTCCCTCGCTTGGCGCTCAGCATTAAGAGGTTAGCGTTAGGACGGGTCGGCCTAATGTCAGGATAATGTGACTGAGTGGGACATCATGCTACATGTCTGCGGCATGATGTCTCATTGCTAGACATCACTATAAGCTGCTCACTGCAGACATCGCAGCGATATGACTGAAAAATTGTTAAAGCTACATAAACAATACTAATCACACGCACACTGTTTCCTTATATAATAAACATGTGTCCGTGCTAAAGTTTAAAAAATGGTGATGGGAACGTGTAACGCTGACTACATCGTAAATCTCCATGTATTGACTGTCATTCATTCTACCTGGCACCAGTAATGGAAGTTCAATAGATCCTGCGCTCATTAAAAAAATATCTATCAAGTAAATTATTTTTAAAAAAACAAAAGAAACTCAAAATAATAATACTGTAAAAAATTTAAATTGCAAGGAGAATATAAATAAATAAATAAATAAATAAATAAATAAATAAATAAATAAATAAATAAATAATCTATACGTACACGTCGTTGTGAAGCGGTATCTATTGTCAATACCGACAAGCGTTATTAAATTGTGAAGTCATCCAATATTACATTATTATGTCATCCTATTCGCCCTATATACTATTTTGCATGTTTAATGAAAATGTAAATAAAGTAGATAAAAGAATTAAAAAGAACATATTTATTGCAGTATTGATAATTCTATTCACACGATAATGTTCAGAGATCTGGACTCGATTTCACAAGCCTTTGGTCTAGATTTATGACATTGGTTAATTCTGAGTCAAACTTAAATACTAACCAATCAAATCAGTATATGCTAGAATTAAATTTAAATCTCGACTTGGGATATATGATGGTGAAATTAAGGCCTAGTTACATATATCAATTATAAATGGAATAGTAAACCGATTATTGATTGTGCAATTAATGTAGCCAACTCTCAAGCTTGGTAGCAACTGTTAAAAAAAAAAAAAAAAACCCAAAACACGTATACCCAAGATAGTATAAAGTATACAGATACACTTTAAAACACTAGTTTGTTCCAACCTCACGCCCACGCCACATCCCCTTATTTGTATGGTATCTATCTATCTATCTATCTATCTATCTATCTATCTATCTATCTATCTATCTATCTATCTATCTATCTATCTATCTATCTATCTATCTATCTGTCTGTCTGTCTGTCTGTCTGTCCGCCCGTTCGTCCGTCCCTCCTTCCGTCCGTCCTTCCATCCATCCATATATTCATCCATCCATCCATATTCAGTAATATACCTTTGGATCTTTGTCCAGAACAATTCTCTTAAGTTGTAGTTCTTTTTACGATGAAGAATAAGCGGTATCTAAAGCGCCTACTCTATTGATCCAGGATTTTCTGGATATTAAATAATACATTGGAAGATACTTATGACATAGTGGCACCAAATAGAATCTTCCCAGTGTCAGGACGGCTGATAAGCACTAAGTTTCGTTAGTCAGACGTCTAGGCCGATTGAAAAAGAGACACTATATTACACTCTACAATGATTTGATCTCCTATCCTACATTATACAATAATGTGACCTACTTTGACTGGGATTATTATTATTATTATTATTATTAGTAGTAGTAGTAGTAGTAGTAGTAATAATAGTAGTAGTAGTAGTAGTAGTAGTAGTAGTATAGATAGTAGTAATACTATTACTGGTAGTGTCATATGCCCCATCTCTCTCGTCATCTTATTTACAATGCGAAATAATGACACATCTACACGTTTTAGTCTTACAATTAAAATATGATTACCTGGTATGTATAATTGTATGCACTAAGTTTTCTACACGGTAAACTAAATGGCGCAAACCTAGCTTTCCTGTGAATAGAGAGATGTATGAGTTTGTTTTTGTGATTTTCGTTTTTAAAAATACCCTCAACGGTTGCCTACTACAACAATCCGTGCATGCGATGTAATTCATATATTATGAAATTTTATTTTTAGACTAGTGGAAGAAGAAACCAAAAATGATTTAAAAATGGAAACAGCCCTTGCTTTCATATATGAACGTGAGTTGTAACTGGAAAGAAACAACAAGAAACAAAGGACAGCATATTTGTGACAGAAATACCGTCTATTTTGATTTACGAAATATCACGAAGAAGAGATAAATTAGACTGGTTATATGATTTCCTGTCATCATCATTTTCCATATTTGAACGTACTATCTATAAAGTCACTTATACCGGTCTTAGCCAAAATGAAAGAAAATGACGAACTCTGCACCAAACAAATTTACGTTTCTGGATTTAGTAGAAAAAAAACCCCAACTCTACGGAAATACGCTAGAAGCTATTTATCGTACCTGCACATCCTTGTCCAAATGAAACTATGCCATGTATCTGCCAGGTTCCGTTCACTTTGCATACGAATGGTCCACCGCTATCACCCTAAATTAAGATGTCAACACTTTTAAAACAAACGCATAGGGATCATACAAGGTTTGTGAACTTTTGCTATCACCCTGAATGAGAATGTCAGCAATTTTAAAGCAAACGTACGGGGAGTATTAAAGGTTTGTTAAGTTTCGCTATCGCCCTGAATTAAAATGTTAACAATTTTAAAACAAACGTATATGAATCATACAAAGCTTGTCAAGTTTCGCTATCACCCTGAATTAGAATGTCAGCAGTTTTAAAGCGAACGTACGAGGAAGACGAAGTCTTAGAATATCCTTATTAGTTGCTGCGGCAAATAGTGAATGACACTAATAAAAAGATGAATACTTGCGACTGAAATATGTTTTGTGCCATAAAATATAAAATAATTTTGTTATAGTTTTCTTTTTATTTTAGCTGTTGCCTAATGTTGTAAAGCGCTTAGAGCTTCTAAATATTAGGCGCTATAAAATATCTTCATTGTTATTATTATTATTATTATTATTATTATTATTATTATTATTATTATTATAGTAAGAAATATGCACTCGATCGAAACGAGCAACTCCTGTTTTGAAACTGCCTATGGTGACCTACATATACCGCAACCGGTCAAGTAAGACATGGGTTAACGAACTTAACGTTCCTGCTTGAATATAGAAGAACTGATTAATATATACGTTGATATTAACGTTGAAATTTAAAAGTGTGTTATGGTCAGCATCTTAGAGAAACAAACTGTCCATAGTGTATGAAAAGTGTTAATGTTAAAAAGTAGGCGATGGTGGCGGCATCTTTACTAAGATTAATAAAGTAAAGCTTTTGTTTTACTACAACTACCTCCAGCTTGATGCATTAGTTTTTCATATAAGTTAGGGTGTTCCACACATGATTATGAACAATCCGATATATTTACACAACTGACTGTTACAGTTGGTTAACTAAAGTATACATGTTATTATTTACCGGGCAAATTTCCAGCTGTAGGTACTGTATAGTCAAAACATTTAGTCAGATGTTTCTTGAATCGTTCGAAACCGTCACAGTGGAAATATGTATTACTGGCCTACTTTTTTGTATTGCAATAAGTTTGATATTGTCTGCATGTTATCCCCGATAGAAAAATTTGTCTTATTGACAGATCTCCAGCTGTGTGCATAAAACATTGTCATGTATTCATTTCATTCATTCGAAATCAACCTGTTGAATATTGGGCGTAATGATTTACATTTTCAAACAACATGATTTTACTAGTATTGGGTCAACCCAGTAGAAACATGTTGTCCTCCTAGGAGTTGCGCAGCTGTAGGTATGGTATCTATACCGAGCTAATTCGGTATCTTCTATGCATTATTGTGCCTCCACCACACCCACAACAATGAGAGTGGGATGGAACCTGCCATAGTGGCTTATGGTTACACACATTACTTTTCCCCTTCTCCCAAGTTTTTTCATCGATATACAAATGTGAAGTCTACATAGCTTTCGATATGAAAATTCTTGTTTAATCCATGTGAACCATTGATAGTACATATAAGTGGGTATGCTACCTGTGGCACCTCGACAAAAGAGCGCCTGTCCACTAAATCCTTACGGGATGAACGCAAGTATTGTAGATAACATATACATTTTGTACACAGGTTTGTTAACTTTTGTACAAACTTGTAATCATTGATAACAACAAGAACAAAACAAACCCAACAACACTAATAACATTTATAATAATAATAATAATAATAATAATAATAATAATAATAATAATAATAATAATAATAATAACACTAATAATAAGAACAGTAAAAATAATATTATTATTATTATCATTATCATTATTATTATTTATTATTGTTGTTGTTGTTGTTGTTGTTGTGTGTTACTAAGAAGACTTCTATTCCCCATATTTATATAATAAAAGGAAACATTCACATGAGAAAAATATATGTACACGGACTATTAAACTACTAAAGTTCACACTCAGGGCTTCATTTCTCTTTTCTACTCAGAACATATGGTAGATTTTGTTAATTTACCTCACAAGCATCATGCCCTCCCTCCAAATATCCAGCACATAACATATTGTCTGTGACCTGGTTATACAAAAAGTCTTGTCTGTTGCAGAGAGAGCTGTTCATAACAGGCAGTGCCGCCTGCTTGAGCACATCCGCACAGCACGTATCTGAAATATGGTACATTTTTAATCATCTTTTAATAGCATTGAGGTATTGGATTCTAAGTGACCTTTCAAATACACAACATCCTGTTGTCTTGTTCCTACTCATATCCATATCAAATTCTCTAAATACTGGAACGGATACTTCCCATCACAATAATAGCTTTTTTACACCTAATCTATACTGTTAGCGGAAATGGCCAGGTTATAAACCTATGAATGCGACGGTATTGTAAAGTGACTGTATATGTATTAATGTGTCTAAAGCTATGTTTTTGTCTTTTACTATGTATTTTCATATGAATGATCAATCATTAGCAAGATATAGTACACTGAGTACAGAGGTAACGAGGCAAGGAATCTAACTTTATCTGCACACAAAAATTCTGAAGGGTTCACTGGGATTATAAAAAATGGATTTGCAAAATGCCACCTGCCACTTAAAGTCAGTATATGATCCTGTTAACCATCTATTACATTGAAAAATTCTCGTGTTTGTCAAGGCTTGATAATTGGACCATGATATTGGGTATGTATCAAAACATACAGCTGCCGTACTAAAACCTGAACAATCAACACTTGAAGCATATTAGTTGGATATATTTCACACTGTCACGTTTGCATACGCCAACATTTGAATGATCAATTTAGCATATAATTTTAAGCTAGATATAGTATTTTCCAAAGCTCAAAAGAAAACAAATACAAATTACCAGCGCAGTCAGAATAGACTGAAGATAAACAAAAAGCGCAGCTGAGGAACCTTAAAAGGAGAACAAGCGCAGCGAAATGGCGATAACTGAAGAAAGAATAAAACAATATTTTGAAATTATTTGGGTTGTCATACATATTTACCGAAGCTAGATTGTATTGAATTTAACACTTTAGACAGGTGATGTCAGTATTTCACGAGTTTAACAGTATAAAAAAACGACATTGGTCTCAAGTGACAATGGCTGTTTCTTTTCTTTCTGAACGGGCTAAACGTTGGGTAAAAAGGTAATCTCGAATGCTTTGGAAAAAATACAGATTTACATACTAGTTTCAGTGATAACAACATTGAAATACGTGACGTCAGTTTTTATAGCAGGATTGTTCAAACTGTACAGCATTAAGATGAAACAATTTAAGTATTTGATAGCGAAAAGTACATACAGTTATTTTCGGCTAAATTTGAGGCAGAATTTGAAGCTATCTCATTGTTAGAACAATCAACAATAACTAGACAAAAAGCCAAGATACAATTTATGAAAACCAACGTTCAATTTAAAATGACATATGGTGGCTAATACTATTGAGTAGCTATTTTAGATTTAACAATAGAAATGGCAAACATTTATTTGAAAGGAAAAGGACGAAATAATCGCCAAATATTACTCACAATAAGATTGTTTGTTTTAGAAGGTCGTACGATTGACTTCTTGACAATTTATATAGCTTAATATATTTCATAGATGACTATATTTTGTTATAAATGTCGTACAAAACAGTGCTAAGTATACATTGTTTTCATTTTAAATATCTGACATAACATTATGCAACATATATATATATATATATATATATATATATATATATATATATATATATATATATATATATACATATATATATATATAGATATATATATATATATATATATATATATATATATATATATATATATATATATATATATATATATATATATATATATATAGATTACAGTATTCAAGATATCTAATTTCATGTTAAATTACTGACAAAAACAGTATTCAACACATATATTTTCATTTTAAATGACTAACAAAACAGTATGACTAACACAAACAGTTTTCAAGATATCATTACTATGATCTCAAAAGTCAATTTGCTTACAAAAATATAAATGAAAGGAAAGGAATACTGGAAGAAAAGAAGATGTAGCTAGCTGAATTAACAGACGTCCGAAGACATTAAACATGCAAGCGATACAAAACAAACACAAATTTAGTTTATATTGGTGACCATGTTCATACGGTAAAACTTACAATTGTTTCTTCACAGTGTTTTTTCAACATCCAGGTTCAAAAGATGGTAAATCCAACGTAATCTAATCTATGACATAAACAAAATGCGATCAAACAAACCAACTTTGAACACTTGTCAGACTAATAATCCTGCCACACAGCACCAGAAAACTATAAATCTTCTCGATATAAAACAGGATACCTGTTAACGTATTGAGCAATTTTAACTCATAAAAAGGCATTATGAACATAATTTATCATGCTCTTAATATAGCCTACAACATATATTTCAAAACGATATCAAAATTGACAATAGGTCTACGTTAAATTTGGATATCAAAGACGTTTCAATAGGTCTACGTTAAATTTGAATGTCAAAGACGTTTCAATAGGTCTACGTTAAATTTGGATATCAAAGACGTTTCAATAAGTCTACGTTAAATTTGGATATCAAAGACGTTTCAATAGGTCTACGTTAAATTTGGATATCAAAGACGTTTCAATAGGTCTACGTTAAATTTGGATATCAAAGACGTTTCAATAGGTCTACGTTAAATTTGGATATCAAAGACGTTTAAATAGGTCTACGTTAAATTTGGATATCAAAGACGTTTAAATAGGTCTACGTTAAATTTGGATATCAAAAACGTTTCAAATTCATTATTCAGTTTCATTTAGCCAATTAACTATGTAATACCTCATTGGTCGGCAGTACCTGCCATATGAGATGGCATTTGTTGCTGTGTTATCCATTCGGATTATCCTAGATGGTATCGCTAAATAACTTTGAAAGATTTATACGGCTTTTGCTTGCTGAAACATTGTTTTTTTGATTCAATGTAGATTTCATAATCTTATTACAATGGCGCTAATTCCAATAAAAAAACAAAAACAACAGTTAATATTGGTTGTCATCAGCAATGTAATTTCTAAATGTAATTTCCTTTCTTTCTTTCTTTATTTTCGAAGTTTAGCATAAGTGATGAAATATTTTGACAATATGAAACTATAATGTTTAATGATATTGTGAATACCGTTGGTTATATTTTATGGGAAATTAGTATTAGCATTATCAGATTTCAAAGAACTAAAAGAATAACAACAACAAATAATAACAAGAAGACCAAGAACGAAAACATCAACAATGATAATGCTTTTCTAGGAAATCATCATCACGATTATTATTATTATTATTATTATTATTATTATTATTATTATTATTATTATTATTATTATTATTATTATTATTATTATTGCATGACATGAGAACATCTAATAATTGGTATAAATATATTGGATAACAATTCATAAAGTGTTCCAGAGTTATCGTGAGTATAGAAGATATAAATTTCAGTTAAAACTAAAGAAAAGAAAGAGACTGGGAAAGAAACGAAATAACGTAAGAAAAAAAAAAAGAACTTGACATAAGTATGCCTGAGATTTGCATGGAATGTCATCCTCACAATATTTCATACTTTTTAAAAAATTGATGTAAAAGAAAAATCTTGCGCTTCCTTGAAATGAATGTCTGTGTTTGTAAACAATGAATTTAATTAATGATCAAACTCTTTGACATTTAAAATTTGAATATATTCTATTTTCTCCACATAATGTGTTTTATGGACACCAATGTTGTCCGTGGAGAGAACATAACTTAAACAAGGACACCTGATTCTTGGTGAATCTGCTTGTTTTCTGATTGCTGCATCTGTGATATTAAACAAAAGCATTTGAGCTCTAAAACCTCACCCCACATTTCACTGTTAACCAAAAAATTGCTGTTTACGAAGTTTACAGCTTGGTGAAAGAGCACTTCTTGACCAAAGGCCTTGAATTTATATTTACATACAGATTAAATTGAAACTTTTTGTATTAATATAACCGATACTGAGGCTATATCAACAGCTTTACAACGCCCCCGCCGCCCGAAAAAGAGCATAAATATTTGTAAATGTACAACCTTATCTAGTGTTACAAAACAAATCAGACAGTAAGACCTGACAAGATTCCTTCACGAATTTTCACAAACAATCGAATTTGGAATAAACAGTAAGAAAGATGCTTTATTGCCTGGCATGGACAAATTCAGCCCATCACTGGACGATTATAATATCAGTAGAAAAAATACAACAATAAATACAGAAGGTTTTGAATGGTAAACTACAATTAATGATGTCAACATAAACATTACTGAGTAACATAAGCCGATAAATGTCGAAAGAGTGACAAAACATAATGATTTAACTAGTTGAAAAGATAGAAGTTAATGAAAAGATTAAAAACGAACAATCTAAACATTTATAAATTTAGTGAAAAAGTCAAAACGATAAAGGAAGTCACATCTGGAGGTCTAGTTTCACCAACGACATCATCCACACAAATGCAAATAATATCTTGAATTAAAACTGCTATATTGATATATGTTGGTACAATATAGTATTGATGGTCACAAGAATCACACACACGAATTAGAAAAGATTCAAATTATCTGGAATCAATTCTACCATAGAAACCTATGCAGTTAAAACTGAAAATGGTAAACTCACACTCCTGTTTGAGTATAGTGTTACAACCCAATACATAAAAACAATGAACGAATCGAGACTGAGTTGAACACATTACCGCTCGGTCTTAAAGATTCGTGCAATGGAGATGAGCATGAAAGCTTACAGAAAGGAGTTGAAGGTAAATAAAACTTACGATTAGATGTATATTTCTGTAATATGTTAGAATGCCTCCGAGTCTACAGTATCCGCAGAGTGATAAACTACGAGTGCATACAACTATGACATTTATGTCTTTAAAGATAAAGCAACATTAAAAAAGAGCTACTATTAAAACACAAATAATGCATTAGTTATAAACTGTGAAATATGAACTTACACCTCAGACAAGAGTTGGCAGTTTGAAATTCAACTAACCCTAACACGTTTGCTGCAATAAATTACATACAGTTGATTCTATCACAGCAACGTATTATTCAAAAATAAAAGGTAATACTAACGCACAAATAGTTATCAACGTTTATATTAAGCTGCATGTGTTTTATCCAGCTGACTTTAATATAACATTATGTATGGATATCCAACGTAGTGTTTACACATATATTACCTTACAATGGAATATGAATCTCTTTGTTGAAGTGTCGTAAAATAAGTACATACTATTTGTAAATGCAAAACGTTTATAAATTTGGAAAAAAAGATGCAGAAGGATATTTCCTGTGAGATACAAATATTTGAAATAATAAGAGAAAAGGTTTTATATACTCAGTATTTTGTTAAAACATCGATTATGATGAATCTTTCTTTGTGAACAAAAAGATTTTTGATTTTACCGGTTCCCATTCTTCATTCTTTTGCGATTTTACGCAACACGATGTAAAATATTGCATTATAAAACGTACCTCTATAAACCAGTAATATGCATCTCATATGTATTGATTTAACATAAAAACAGAGCCATTATGAATTGCGTTTGACAGTTTTTATTGCCCAGGGTATTAAGTTGCTAACGTGTACTTTGCACGCATGCATTATAGATATTTGCACCGCCGTTGCGTGCTCTCTCTGAAAATAACGAACTTTTGTATACATGCATTCTACAAGATTTCAAATTGTGGTACAATGATTATCTCCCAATCACGTGAGGAAATATAAAGAAAAGTTCACTTTTGTTTTTGTTTATTTCTGCCATAACGCCGATTTTAAAAATATATACCTATTAGAGCAACCATATTTAAAGTATAAAAGTATCAACATGGATCAAATTAATTGAATCGAAATTACAAATTTGTATCCCGTTCTTAACCCATTAATGCAGATCTGTTTATGAGCTACATCCAGGCGGCTGATACATATCTATGAGAAGTGTTAAAAAGCAAGTATGTCAAACATACATATTGTACTTTTACTTTTTATTCTCTGTCCATTATTAGCATGTAAAATGGAAACGTTATTCAGTTTAACTCGGTCTATGATCTTTACATATATGGTTATGTGGTAAAATATCAGCAAAAGAATATATTCAACGTCTTCTCCTTCTTGATGTGTCTCATTTTAAGTCGGAGCGTTATATATAATTTGGATTTTACGGAACCACATTGTTGAATTGCTGTTTTCTTCTGCTTATGATTTCTTGTTTAAAATATAGCGCAATATCATTAAAATTAAATACAAATATTGATCGTTGAGGCAGTAAAATCTGTATTCATTTCAAAGATTTGCGCAATAAATCTCTGTAAATTGTTTCTTTTTGATTCCGTTTAAATTTTATCTATTTTCAATTTTGAAAATTTCATGAAAGAGATTGCAATTTATTTTCTGATATGGTTTAGTATTGGTATATCAAGTACTGAATTCGTAACCAAGACAACACCGTGTGACTATCCTAGACACATGTATATCATGAACACAGTTTTATTGTTGCCACATATCTATCTTTACTGATACAAGTATGTTATCGACAACTTTCTACTTCGTGAACCTGACTATTATTAACAAAATTATAGCATTTAATATTTCTCTGTTTATTTAAGTAGTACAATTTGAAATAGCACGAACAAAGGCTTCTCCGAATGAATACCCTCAAAGTACTTCCTCTCTTGACTTCACTAGCAAATATGCATTGATTAGTTTAGTGCTGTCATATATTTGTTTATATCAGTGTGTTAGTGTAAAATGTGATGATACTGTGCTTGCGGTAGGTTTTGTTTTCGTTTGTGTTGTCATATTCTTGCACTAGTGAGATAGTATAAAACTAGTATCTAATAATAATTATTGTATATATATATATATATATATATATATATATATATATATATATATATATATATATATATATATATATATATATGGCATAGATATCGAAATCTTGAAATGATCGTATTGAAGATAGCTCTTTAAATGAAATGGGTGTATTGAAGACATGGCTCTTATGATGAAATGAATGTATCGAGGGCATAGCAATTTAAATTAAATGGGTGTATCGAGGGCATAGCAATTAAAATTAAATGGGTGTATCGAGGGCATAGCAATTTAAATTAAATGGGTGTATCGAGGGCATAGCAATTTAAATTAAATGGGTGTATCGAGGGCATAGCAATTTAAATTAAATGGGTGTATCGAGGGCATAGCTCTTCAAATCAAATGGAAGTATTGAGGGCATATCAGTTTAAATTAAATGGGTGTATTGTGGACATAGCTCGTTAGATGAAATGAGTTTATTGAGGGCATATCTCTTTAAATGAAATGTGTGTATTGAGGGCATATCTCTTCAAATAAAATGGGTTTATTGAGGACATATCTCTTCACATGAAACGGGTGTATTGAGGTCATAGATGTTAAGGTAGGTATATTGAGGACATTTATCTTCAAATGAAAAGGGTGTATTGAGAACATAGATCTTCAAATGAAAAGAGTGTTTTGAGGACATTGCTCTTCAAATGAAATGGATATTTTTAGGATATATCTCTTCCAAATAAATGGGTGTATTATGGACATATCTCTTCAAGTGAAATGGGTGTACTGAAGGCATAGCTCTTCAAATGAAATGGGTGTACTGAAGGCATAGCTCTTCAAGTGAAATGGGTGTACTGAAGGCATAGCTCTTCAAATGAATGGAGAGTATTGGGGGCCTAGCGGTTCAAATAAAGTAGATGTATTGAGGACATAACTATTCACATGAAATGTGTACATTGATGGCATAATTTTTCAGTTGAAATGGGTTTATTGAGGGCATAACTACACAAGTGAAATCGGTGTAATGAGGGCATTGCTCTGCAAATAAAATGGGTGTACTGAGGACATATATCTTAAAATGAAATGAGTGTATTGAGAACCTAGTTCCTCAAATGAAATTGGCATATACGATTTCCAAAATGTTTGTATAAACGTGCACGCATTTTACGTTATGAAAAGTTTCAATGGAATTTTCACCAAACTTTCTTTTGACGATGAATTAAACATTAGAGAAGATATAAAATGACAGTTCAGCGAATTTGATGAACAAATCAAATACTTTAATGACTTTTTAACCAGATTCGTTATCTCATTTAATTACATATTATTCATGATGATTTCCTCCAAATCAGCAACAATAATGACCACAAGTTATTTAGAATGAAAGTAAGAAATCAACAGTTTATGTTATTAACTTACTTTCTACGAATCCCCATCCGGTGACGAAACACGTATCTCCAACAGTGGGTGGTGAGGTCGGCGGGCAGACAATACCAACAAGGTTACTGATGTTGAAGGAGGAGTTTACTTTTACCATAGCTATGTCATTGTCAGATGTGATAGAATCATATCCAGAGTGTACAATTATTTTCTCAAACTGGCGAACCTGTACGGAAGACTCAGACTTGGTTTTAAGATGTTTGCCGGCTGCCACAGTCCAATCGGATGGCACTCTGTCTCTGTGAAATCAGACTATGATGTTATTCATATATAGTTTATCATAACGCATTTGCAATACTTTCAATAAAAGTTTTTGCAATTTGAAAAATAAAAATTAATTTTTTTCATATACTGTTTTAAGCTACATCCCTTAAGCACTTGCATTGCTATTTTTCACTGTTTATCTCTTGTATATTGCACAAACTCTGATGGATCAGTATTTTGCTACGACTCTATGGTATTAAAATATGTAACAGAAAGAAAAACAAATGAACATGTTTAGAAACTTTCAACAAATTATTTTTTATCAGTAAAAAACAAAGTGAAGCTTCCAAAGAGAGATTATTGTGAATTAAATCCCAAACAATCTCAAATGTTCAATGACAGTTCACATATATCGAATGTTCCGCATTCCGAATAAATTCCAATAATCTTGAATATCCTGATGTACCACAATGAGATAATCTAGAATGGCTTTAGACGCGTTAAACAAAACCCCGAAAATAATGCTTTAGTCAAAATGTCAAGTAGTTTTTTGCAATCCTAGTGAATAATTAAAATAAATAATTACATTCAAATCATAACTGAACGCAACCATAAAGTTTGACCATAGACTCTCAAAGATTCATTTTTAAAGAGGAATGAAGACTTTGTTTACAAAATCCTTTGTATAATATTTCATTTGGTTTAAAAAACAAATGAACATTCCAAAGGAAAGACACAAGTTTTGAACTCAAATCCAAGTAAATATTTTAAAAGAACAGGACAATTGCCAAACTGAACAAAATTCTATCCTCAGTCAGGGACAAATGTCAAGCAACAATATAATTCAACTTTACATAATAGTTAACAGGCATACAGTTTTGTTTCTGTTCTTGATGGATACAACAGTACTTTTAACACAGTATTAGTTATATCATGCCGAGTGTTACGAGTCTACGCCCTTAAAATAAGTAGCAGAAAAGTGCGAAAGACAACACACTTTGTAAAATTTAATAAATAAATTTTTCCATAGAATACAAAGTGAAACGAGAAAAATGAACTTATGGTAGTGCGAATTAAATCCCCCCAAAATCTAAGAAATACAGACACAAGTTCTAGTAATTTAAAGTCCTGAATACATCTCAATACAAGTCCCAAACAAATTTAAAAATGAAGGCGATGACGTGTCTGTATAAGCTTAAAGAGTGCTGATATGTCAACAGTTTTGTTGAATGACAGTAATATGATTCCAGGTTTTAATTCAGCATAACCTACAGCGAATGTCCTTATCCAATAAGTTCATAAGAGCACTTTTTTTTCCAGAGAAAATAAAAATAATCACTTGAATCCAATAACATGAAGAAAAATAAATCTGCTAAACAGGTCACATCAAAATACAACCAGAAAGTGCTGGATGTTAAAAAACGGATGACCAAATCCTCACAATAACAAGATTAAATAGTTCTCTACTTGACCTCAGGTCACAATTAGCATTGTCTATATCCAAAACATTACCTAGTGGAAAATAACCTTCTAGAATGATCCTTATGTTTACAAAACCAAAACCATAACCTGTAAAGTTCACTTAGGATAGTCAAAATCCCTGGCCCAAATAAACATATTTACGTCTTCTATTAATATAAATCCTGATATTAAGCCAATACACATGCATAATAATTTAGGTCTGTATTATTTGTTTAAATAAAACGAATAAAAAGGTCAATATGGTCAAGGACAAATTAACTCAGTTTTGGACAAGATCAAGTCCAGCATACAATGTTGCATCACAATATCATGTAATAAAATATTTTAGGAAACCAACCTAACAAACAAACAATTAAATATACATAACACAAAGTAATGGGAATGTAAGTATTTTCTCAAGGACACACTGAGGAATCTGAACCCATGACCATTCAAATAAGACTCCGACGCTCTTGCAAGTGTACTAATACGGTCCCCTACAGACATGAAGTCATAAAATATTAATCTTAAAATATCACATGTAACTGTTTGGAACATCAGTGTTTATTGGGTATATTAGAATTGTATTGTTACGTCCATATAAATTAGTGATGTATAATGTGCTAAAATATAAAATTATGAAACTAATAAGGAATCAGCTTTATATCAGTAAAGTCAATTAGACAGAACCTCGTGTTTCAAATAGTTATGTTTAAAAGCAAGAAACTATCAGACGCATTAATAGGTAAATGTCAGACATTTAGAAATAACCAGCGTGTGTACAGGATCGATTTTTCACATAAAATGCACAAATCTGAAACGTGATATGTAAAAATTCGAGACGCATTCTATTTTATTGTTATTTCCTGAGGGGATTTAAAATGCCACATAGTTCCCATCAGCCACGAAGTTGGGACATTACTAGATATGAAATGTATGCCCTAGATGTGCATAATAATTTTAAATTGTTTTAAGAAATACGACAACAGTTGAATTAAAAATAAAAAACAAGTATACAAATTGCTTGTACCATTTGTTCTTTTAATCTATTTACATATTGAGTGATAGCGAAACCAACATGCTTTAGATTCGTTTGTGACATTCTTCTTAGTGTAGAAGATTCTTTTATTTATATTATATCCAAACATCAATACTAATATACAGAAAAAAATGAATGTAGTAAGACATTGATTTTACCCTTCAAAGCAGTGCCCAGCTGTGAGAACCCATTGTGGATGAATGATAGTTCCTCCACAGGTGTGAGTCTCGTGAAGACGAAGGGAAACCATCCATGGCCAACTGTGTGGCATAGCCTCCCTTCCACCGACAACCCGTAAGTTACTCTCAATAGGCCGTATAACAGGATCCCCGCATTTACCGCTGTTACCTGGAATAAAGATAGCTATTATTTTACAAAGTATTTTACGAAGCATTTAAGATTAATAACTCAGTGTAAATGCATATTTTTTTTAGAAACGCCAATCTCAGTTTCATTGCGCATCAAATGCTAAAATGTCAAATACGTTTTAGAAGGAATATCTCATAATATAACAATTGTCCAAGTATTTAAATTGTATATTGAAATAAATTTCCTCCGATTCAAGGGTAAACAACAAAAACAAAATTGTTATAATCTGGTGTGTAGCAAATAAGAATAACAGACAAGGTACCGGAAATCAGTATATAGTTGGATGATTAACCTAAACTGAAATAAACACAAAATACCTAACAGTGATGATCAGTCATATTATAATTCTTCATGAAGTTACTGTATTGAAATGTGTGACTATTAACAATGAAAAACAGATTTACAAAATTAACAACACGTGATAGAACTCATTTTAACTCTAATGTTAAACAAGACAAGTATTTCAAGAGATGAAAATGTCTTTCGCTCAAATAAACTATTTTACATACAAAATTAGCAAAGTTAGTGTGTGTGCTAAATTGCACCTAATAATGTGATAGTAATGACACGTCATATTAGAAAACAGTGTGATATAAAAGTATAAAACTAACTTAATTAGGCGGCAAATTGGGAACCAGCTTGATGCAGAATAACAAATGAGAATTCAACAGATCAAAGTGTGCAGAGTTGGCAAAATCAATATAAATGCTTCTTTCAACTACACTGTTGTCTGAATGCTTGCAATGTTTACCTGATGGAAAAGCATAAGAATCAGCAGCATAGAGACCACCTTTAACATAATTTGTAATTACTTTAACATTCTGCTAAATAGAGTAGCCGCTCATAAATACCGATTAAAACTGATTGCTGATGAATTTAACGCATTTTTACAAAGTGATGAAAACATATGATGCAATTATTTCTTTCTTCGCGATAGTACTGGTCGGACAGAAAAGAAATAGTTATATTTGAACCGAAGGATCAAACCTTATTGGCATGTATTTTGGTCTTGAAGATCAAAACAGACAATCGTTTATACAGTCTGTTTCCGCTGTTGAAGATATTGAAGAGAAAGCCACTTGAAACATTAATATTAGACAAATATGTTAATGACTCCGATACATATCACCTTGATATACATTTCTCAGACTGGACGTTAATACCAGCGTCGATTTTTATTACCGACTCTTATGCTGATGAAAGCAGATAGCATTATTGGGCACACGATTATCTTGAGCACTTGGTAGGTTAGGTTTATATTGGCGTTGAACACTGGCATCAATATATGCGTACTATACAAATCACGATTATTGCGCTTATAAACTGTCAGTAACATTCCATCAAACGATATACAACGGAATAGAAGAACAAAATATTTGTGAAAGCTATGCAAAGACGATAAAACAAGAATAGTGACCATCTTGTACTGCCAGCTGAGGATGTTTTAAGAAATAGTGATGATGAAATAACATTTAAATTAATTGAAACGTTTACAGGAGCTTGTCTTCTATTTGAACAAACTTGATATTGCATCCTGTTTGCTGCAGCATTTGTATTCCCTACCAAGTACTGCTAGAATAAGCAAGATAAAATGACAAACTAAAAATTTCAGAACCTATCCAGCAGCCAAAATAACCAGCACACTCTACAGTATATGCCAAGTAAGGATGTAAATAACTCTGTAGATAGCTTGAAAAAATAGCTCTCCGTACTTTTCATTAGATGACATTATATCATCCTTTCTACAATCAGAGTTTGAACACCTAACACTAGATCATACAAGCCTTTTAACCATACATGTCACTAACGGAAAAAAATTAATAGTTTATACGTATTTGTTGTGATGATAGCAACGATTATTACTACCCTTTTTCTGACCAATATTTCTGTAATGTTTTTCCTGAAGGTAACTTCCTTTTGTAGTTTGCTTTAATAGTTTCAATAATGTCTTTAAAGATCTTCTCCAGCCTTGTTAAATGTTATTTTAACTCATTATTGTTCTTTTTTACTTTCAACGCTGTGCATCTTATTCTGGAATTTGTGAAATTGCTTCGGTATGTATTTCTCCTACACACACACACACACACACACACACACACACACACACACACACACACATACATACATACATACATACATACTTACATACATACATACTTACATACATACATACATACATACATACATACATACATACATACATACATACATACATACATACATACATACATGCATACATACATACATACATACATACGCCTTCTATATAATTGTATAACTGTCATTTGTTTAGAGTAAACAAGATGTATGTTCCATGAGGATGTTGTCATTACTTATAGGTGTATCGAAGTATCGCAGTAATCATACATAACCGTATGTGGTGATAAACGTTAAATATATGCCGATTGTTTCCATCTTTTGATTCTCGGAAATTTAGTTTGGTTGAATTCGAACAACAGCAAGCTTTACAAGCTATCATAAAGGTTTGTCTAAAATGTATTATTAAGTGGTATTTGTTTTCGTCCATTCCAATGCATTACAGATCTTAATTCCACTTCATTATCATATATAGAAGTAGATAATAATAATTTATTTGGTCCGCCCGTTTAACATCTTTATGATTATAAGTTTCTTAGGTGCTAGTAGAATCTTTTTTGACAATTTTAAAATGTTACTTATGTATTTTGGTAATGTATATAACCTGAGACAAAAGTGCATTTGAAAGAGACTTTTTGTATTGATAGATGAAAACAGTGGATGAAGACCCTTCAAATATGTTATTAAAAATTTATATTTTATCAACTTGTATGAGTGCATGCTCTTGTACTAAAAAAAAATATCTTCGTGTGCAGAAGTTCAAATGTTCATTTGCAATCGTCTCCATTACACTGTTCCCTTAACAAGCTTCCTAATAGAATTAGCTAAATAATAATTAGATTTCACGAAAATAAAATGGCCGTAGCTGCTTTATTTTGACAGAATAGATACAATAGACCTAAACATGTATCTAAGTATCCTCAATGTTCACATTTGCTGATTAAAAAGCTTCGGCTTTTCCCTTGGGTTCTTATATTTTGTTTTCGATCGAATTTTAACACAGAGGTCTTATCATTCAATCTTAATGAGTGTCAGTATAATTGTCATTGTTACGTATATCTGATTTAATTTATATTTATTTTAATTTAATTGTTTGTTAGTGTTAATATTTGTATTCAATTACTTGCTATTTTAATGTAATCTTGCTTACATGATTTGGCATTTTTTTAAAAAGAAAATTAGTTTGACCTGACTGTTTTGTCATAACACCTAAAAGGAACATTATATCCTTATGCTGACCTAGTTTCTGACCTTGATTAGAATCAAGTAAATAACGTTTTTGTATTATTCCTTTGTAATGTGAGATTGATAAGAGTGAAATTGAGGCTGCCTTGGAATACGTGACTCTAGACTTATAAATAGCTTTTACCTTGCTTCGAAAATCACCAGTAAAGTAAACAATTTTTAACATTTTATTCTTAGAGTAAAATGATTGGTTTTTGTTGTGGTCATGTTAGGAGTATGTGCTGTATTGATGATGATGTGACCCTTATACGGAAATCTATGTTGCGTCTTAAATTACTGTATAACCTTTGTCTTAGAGAAATAATCTCAGTTTGGGCTTAAAACACTTGATGTCAAGTCGTTTTCTTATGTTGTAGCCAGTTGTTGAGTTATATGTTAATTTGCTCTTAAGAATAATTTGATTTTAAAATATTAAGTCATTTCTCTGGCAATATTTGAGCATTCATAAATTAATCTAAGACAATAGCATTTCTTGAAACATTTATTCGGATTTCCGACACCAGAGTGTAATTTCTTGTATTTCTACAAGGAACTGTAGACAACAACACTTTACAGGAGACAGCATACGTCATTGCCTCCAATTCTGAATTTTCATCGGGACTCAAACTTAAATTTGTTAGAACATTTCATTACCAGGAATTTTAAAACTTAATTCGTTGATTATTCTTGGATTAATTTGGATTTGGTTCTTAAAGCCGTAAGTTCTTTTTTCCATTTATCCATTGTTTTTCCAGGGGAAAGAAATTATTTGTTAAAGTTTACAAAACATGTTGTTTTCACTCTTTTTTTGTTACCATTTATTAGAGCCTTAACACGTAACATCATACTGTATAATCATACTGTATAAAAAAACTGACAAATTAATCAATTCGAATTCTTTCATCCGGCTCCAAAACGAGTATAATTACTTTGAACGATTTATCTAGAATATATGATTCCCCTGGGTATAAACTGATGCATCAGGTTACAGAATTAAAAAGTATATTTATATTTGTTTGACAAATAACAAAAATACTTAACTGTTTTTGTTATATAGTTTTAACAATTTTCACGCGGATCACAATCGACAAAATACAGAACAAGTAAATGGTAATGAAAATTCTTTTTTTTTTTAAAAAATTGGTCTTGTCTATTTTTTAAAATAAGTTACGAAAATCAAACCATACACAATTATCTTATTGAGGGAAATATTGCGCATGTGTGATTTTGATATATCTATGAAATGGTCTTTAAAAAAGACCGTAGAGATTAAAACAAAAGCAGCTAATATAGAATAAATATCTTGGTTAAAATGAAGGCAACCTGAAGATAAATTCTGAATACATCGTTTACGACAGCGAGAGAAATATAATCGTTTTTCACAACCACACAACATTTTTATATGATATTTAAACTATGTATTTCAGCTGGTGAGAATATTTTTGGGCTAGATTTGACTGAAGACAAACACATGTGCTTAGTTGAATGAATCGTATTTATCCGTCCAACATTTACGTCACCAAGACGTACATAAGAAATAGTCAAATTGGCAATGAGCCAAATAGTTATGTCATGATCTTTTCAAGGCATTACCAAATCTGCAACCCCGAACAATGCCTTGACGGAACAAATGTCTGGTCTGAAGTTTTCATCATAGTTGGTAGTACTTGTATAAATATTCGTCTTATGTAGATATAAATTATCCCAGTAATTAAAACTATTGCTTGTTGTGCTCTATTTTATTTTTTATTTAGACTTTTGTCTTTCTAAATTAGTAAATCTAGTTTTCATCGTGACATATTCTATATTGCTTTGCTTTATATCTTGGGGCCTTTCATGTTTCACTTTCTGGGAATCCTATGGAAGTTAGTTTATCCAGCAAATATCTCCTGTCGTCATAATAACTTAATGCAACTTTACTTGGCATATCCTAATGTTCTATAAATAATGATAATGCGAGTCACCTCCTAAAAATTTGCTTCAAGAAATAATGTTTGGATCATTTCAAATATTACATTCTATTTTACGCCATATTTCTTAATAATCTGCTATCTTCTTTCATCTTGTCAATTCTCAAAGACCACAAACAATGTTGTATAGGAACACTACGTAGTTCATTTTTAAAAATCATGGAACTGTCTTGTCAGCCTGAGTAACACAACAAACTACCTTTCTTGTAATCGTTTGTTTCATAAAATGTCTTGCTCTGTCTCCACGTGAATACATATAAGGTATTCAAAATTGATACTCACGTGAGTACATAATAAATCAGATATTAATAATCACACGGATGCTTAATGAATTAGATATTGATAAACACGTGAATACATATGAATTAGCACTGGATAACCACGTCAATACATAATAAATCAGATAATGATAACCACGTGAATACATATGAATTAGATATTGATAAATACGTGAATACATATGAAATAGCATTGGATAACCACGTCAATACATAATGAATAAGATATTGATAATCATGTGAATACATAATAAATCAGATATTGATAATCACGTGAATACATAATAAATCAAATATTGATAATCACGTGAATACATAATAAATCAGATATTGATAATCACGTGAATACATAATAAATCAAATATTGATAATCACGTGAATACATAATAAATCAGATATTGATAACCACGTGAATACATATGAATTAGCACTGGATAACCACGTGAATACATAATGAAAAAGATATTGATACTCACGTGAATACATAATAAATCAGATATTGATAATCACGTGAATACATAATACATCAGATTTTGATAATCACGTGAATACATAATAAATCAGATATTGATAACCACGTGAATACATATGAATTAGCACTGGATAACCACGTCAATACATAATGAATAAGATATTGATAATCACGTGAATACATAATAAATCAGATATTGATAATCACGTGAATACATAATACATCAGATTTTGATAATCACGTGAATACATAATAAATCAGATATTGATAACCACGTGAATACATATGAATTAGCACTGGATAACCACGTCAATACATAATGAATAAGATATTGATAATCACGTGAATACATAATAAATCAGATATTGATAATCACGTGAATGCATAATAAATCAGATATTGATAATCACGTGAATACATAATAAATCAGATATTGATAATCACGTGAATGCATAATAAATCAGATATTGATAATCACGTGAATACATAATAAATCAGATATTGATAATCACGTGAATGCATAATAAATCAGATATTGATAATCACACGGATTCTTAATGAATAGGATATTGATAATCACGTGAATACATATGAATTAGCACTGGATAACCAAGTGAATATATAATGAATTAGATATCGAGAAACCTATATTATCCTATGGAATTACATCCTGACAATGCAAAGCCGCAGATCAATCGCTTGGATAACTTGTTATGATATAAAAATCCTCCATAAATTACTTCTGTTCATTGCATTTTCTTGTTCTTAAAAAAACACCAAGTCTATATCTTTGATTATTCTCCATGTAAATGATAAACTATTCCAGACATTATAAAACTTGTTTTCATGAGCGCATAAGTTTACCTTAGTTAACTTACTGTAATTTTGAATACGATTACCAAACAAATTCACGAATCTGGTAAAATCTTAAAAAAAATCAATGCTTTCCTTTTGCCTCAGAGTGGTATTTAATTTCATGTAATATTCGAACCAGGGTTTGTAGATGATCCTTAACACGTCTGTATGAAGTTTTGTCAGTTTCATGCATAACTTAATGTACAACTTTAAATTGCGGAAATAAATGACATTTTTCTTTGATCATTAACGTACGAACTAAATAGGCAATAAGGGTTATTTCCCTTTCTTCACTAATAATTATCTCCCTGTAATGGTGAACAATCGCATTCTCGTGGCTTTCCCTTATGTTTTAAATCTACTACTAATCAAACACCAAAACTGTCTTGATCTGTACAAGATATTGTGCATTGGAAAACTGTCTCGGATCTAATTTGCCATTATTCATGCAGACATGCTTAAATGCTTCACAATTGTCACGCACCATTCATTACGGTATACATCTTTGAAGAATGCTCGTGTAGATCACCTGATGATTTCAATTTGACATGCTTCAATACATCTTTAAACCTGATGACCATTCCTTTGTTATGACTGATTGTCTAAGAATGTTTCCTATAAATTCAGTTTCCGAGAGAAAAACAAAACATTTTAGGACGCTATAAAATAATGCAGATGTTAAGCTTACATGGTAATTTGAATTTAGAACACTATGCAGTTTCCCCATCCCGTCAGTTGTTTCTACGAAGTCTTTGATTACTAAATATCCAAACAAAGATAAGCCATTACGTCTCGTGTTTCTCATAAGCAATTGTGGTGACTCACCACTCCCCCAGTTGCGTACGAAGTGATCAAACCGAAGCTCGTATCGGTATAAATCACTGAGGTCAGCAGCGTTTCAGTAATATATAATGAAAGATTTATATGTTCGTGTGAACAAATGTATTTGACGGCGGACGATTGATGAAATATGGAAATTTAATTTTGTATTTGTTATATTGCTGAATAAGAGAATATTTATGTACTGATTGATCGAACGCACAAAATATTTTAAATGCTTTGTCGAATGTAATATCACGCGTCTGAAAGGAAACCATCACTCTGACGAAACATGATGTTTAACAGCTATAGCTCATTATGGTGCCTTGTTGTATCAAAGTGACTAACGGGAATATATTCTTCAGATCTGGTTTAATCAGTGAGAAATCGTGTGCATGTCTACATCGTGTAATCATTATTTAGATAAGATAAATTAAATGAATATTTCCTAGTTTAAACACGAAATTTTATACTCAAGATGCTACCAAATAGGCGCTTTTTAAAAACAAATCTTTTCACGTCATCCATACTGTATTTTAAGAGAACATGTAAGCCAATGCGATTCTCTTGAAGTAGATCTTTGGCACGAGCTCGGTGCTGCAATCCTAATGTGTTTCACAAGTTCAAACTGGTTTCTATAAGACTTTTCTAAATATTCTTAACGCTCTGATATATTCCTCAACAAGATCGTATTTCTATCACTTCGATAAACGTCAGTAAATAAAACAAGTAAAATGTTTACAAAATAACTTTAAATAACAAGATCGTGAAACTCGTGTACTTTTCTTTTACAAGTTAATCAGTGATTCTGTACATGATTTCTTTGTTGCGGTGTATATTGATAAGTAAACAGACCATTGGCGAGAAGGTGAGAGGTTGGTTTGTTACTAAGGTAGGTCGGTGGGTAGACAGGTAAGAAGATAGATAGATAGATAGATAGATAGATAGATAGATAGATAGATAGATAGATAGATAGATAGATAGATAGATAGATAGATAATGAAACATACATACCACACACTTGCTCGTCAGATTCATCAGCACATTCTGAAATTCCGTTACACAATTTGTCCATTGTAACACAACTTTCGTCACGGCATCTGAAGTGTGTTGATGCGCAGTAGGCTGAAAAGGAGGACAAATATAATAACAAGCATATGTTATTAGTTAAAATTTATGATACGAAAAGTGTTAGGTGTTACAACGTGTTCTTTGGAAACGATGGTGCTGTGTTTTTCAACAATATTGCTCCCATACACACTGCTGCTTATTAATATCACAGTTTAAGTGCTATTAGAATGTAACTGCAATCGATTCATTGATTAATTCGTTATTGTTTAACTGTACATAAGAGCATGTTTGAAATGGTGCAGAAGCATTGCATGAAATGTGCCTCCTAAAGTGACATAGAGCGGTCACAAACCACAAACTAAACTAATACAAGCAAGAATAAAACATGCAACCCTTTAATCGTGAGTTGTAAACGATAATAACTAAATCACAACTCTCCGTACAAGGTTATCAGAATCTAAAAATGGGATTGATATATTTAAAAGTACATTAATATGCACAGTAATATATATATATATATATATATATATATATATATATATATATATATATATATATATATATATATATATATATATATATATATATATATATATATATATAATAATTGCGTTGCGAGGAACTTTGTAAAGTCTGGACCCTGGGGTAACTGCTTAATTTACCCCGCGTTTCGTCCGGACTTGAGAGTACAACGCTTTTTTTTAATACTAAAACGACCCAGAACCTATTTATCTGTTCCCTGTACCGTCATTTGATAATTGTATCATTTACATTTAAATCCATCAAACTGCTCTCATATATTTTCCCCAACATTTGCATATACATACATGATTTCGATTACTAAGTCTTCACTATAGGGGTCGGTACAAGTATATTGATATTTACCATAACAAAATCCATGAGCCTGTGGTTAAGATGCTGAAAAATTGTATTTCCTTCATTTTTGAGGACTTTTAAATGTCAAAAGTCCCATATCGAATTGCTTTAATACTTAGATATCCTTCACCCCGACTTCAACCACATACACGCATGCACACATGTACCTACGTATAGGGTCGTGGATATCATATGTTAAATTGAATCCAGCAGCACCCACATCACCATCAGAAACAAAGTTCAGGTACATTGCGCTTCCTGTTGACATGATGCCATTTGGGAATACAAGACCACACAGCGTGGCAATAACCTCCGCATTGGAACTATTCCCGTCGTAAATGGACAGGTGGTCATAGATGCATTCCTTAATGCGTTCCACGCGAAAATCCTATAATGAAAGTGCTAGGTTCATATTGAATTCTAAACAATAAAAAGCTACATCCGCTCTAGGCCAATTTTATTTATTTTTTAATAACAATACTATTATTATTATCCATTACATGTTTAAACTATAAAATCGTGACACAAAGGAAAAAAATAAAAATCACTAACAAGCTACCATTGTCGGTCAGACAAATCTGCAATGAATCGGCACTTCAAGATTTCTTCGACCCAATCTTATATGAATGCAGTATAAAAGCCATTTCTTTAAGATGATGCGGACAATTACATCGCAAATTGTGTTACAACCGATTATATTAATGCAGATTGGATAATATGTAAAGACTACAATTATATATGTCTAGATACTGTTTTTATTAACATAGCAGCCATGAATAAACATACGATATTAAAATATTTTTTGTATCTGAGAGAGAGAGAGAGAGAGAGAGAGAGAGAGAGAGAGAGAGAGAGAGAGAGAGATTTAACTTTACAACTGCACTAACATACGCACATTCACGCAAGTACCGGCAGATTTAATTATTTATTGGCTTCTATTTTTTTGTAGAAGAATGTAAAGATGGCATATATTTGCCAGATCGAGTTGTAATAGATATATATTTAATTCCGTTTTCGTCAGTAATGGTCTCATAGCGTGTGTACGAAATCTAAATTCATGATCTTCACTGAAGAAGACATTAAGTTTCGCCATCCTCATATACGTTTCTCATGGTGTCGTCACTAAGTTCAGCTCATAAGAATCAAAAGTCATGATCAAGAACAGATAATAAATGCATATCTGTTAATTAATCATAACATCAATAGAAATCTTGAATACCTAAATGTGATGCCAGTCATACGATCAATACAAATCTTGAAAACCTAAATGTGATGCCAGTCATACGATCAATACAAATCTTGACAACCTAAATTTGATGCCAGTCGTAACATCAATACAAATCTTGAAAACCTAAATGTGATGCCAGTCATAGCATCAATACAAATCTTGACAACCTAATTTGATGCCAGTCGTAACATCAATACAAATCTTGAAAACCTAAATGTGATGCCAGTCATAGCATCAATACAAATCTTGAAAAAATAAATGTGATGCCAGTCATAGCATCAATACGAGTCGAACAAATCTAATTTAAAATATATTTCGAAAATGCCCCCAAATACGTCCTTTACTTCTATAATTCTTTGTTAACAACTTGACATTCAGCCAAGTGATCTGTTTCAACGATAATGGTTATCAGATAAGTGATAATGATTTCCAAGTAAGTTAGCAATTTCGGATAAATTTACTTAAGAGTTTCTACTTCAGATGTTACATTAACCAAAACGTCAGACAGCTAGAAAATTTATGACACGCTACATTAACAGATACTGTGAAACGAAGGCCGTTATTGTATGTGTACTAAGGTTTGATTATTCTAAGCGAAACAGTAAAATAAATAATTATTTTCAATCTTATCCTCCCTGACGATGACACTTAAGGGGAAAGTAAACGTGATTGGCAAATAAAACACAATAAATGTAATGTAAATATTTTTGTGATTCTACATGTAATTGTGATGGCATATGTAAATGTAATTGTACATGTGTTTCAAGTTGCTTGAAACAGTTGCAAAATGCTAAAATTTAGTTTAGATAAGTCGCGTTTAGATAAACTTTAATTGTTAAAAAATAAAAACGACTTGATATTAAGAAGGCATGACTATCATCACAGTTAGGCTTGATAGATTTGTACTGAGGGTATGACTATCATCACAGTTAGGCTTACAAGATTTGTATTGCTTGTATGACTTCAATCACAGTTAGGTTTGCTATGTTCCTATTGATGGTATGACTGAAATCGCTGTTAAATTTGCTAGATTCGTATTGATGGTAGAACTGGTATCACCGTTAGATTCTCAAGACTTGTATTGATGGCATAACTGTAATCACCGTTAGAATTGCTAGATTTGTATTGATGGTATAACTGTAATCACCGTTAGATTCTCAAGACTAGTTTCGATGGTATAACTGTAATCACCGTTAGATTCTCAAGACTTGTATTGATGATATGACAATAATTCAAGTTAGGTTTGGAAGATTGGTATCAATATAAGCGGTACATTAACGTATAATAGTTTCGCCGTTTAATCAGTGTCTTGCAGTAACTAACCCACAGTTGCTAACAAAAGTGTCCGATTTATACAGGAAATATTGCGAAATTCATTTTCAATTATCATGTTTAGTATTTTGTTCAGTAGACGGAAAGACAAACATATTCAACAATGTTGAGTATGACGTCAGTAGCTTAACTGTATTTTATTAGATTTAAAAGTAACTGACTGCAGGTCTTTGAGAGATAGAGATCAATAATGATTTGACGTACCAGGAATGACAATGTGATCACTTTGCCATATGGGGCCTGAAGTATCCAACTGCAGTTGTATCCTGGTGGATAATCGTTTATCCCATCATAATACGGGGAGCTGATGACCCCATGAGAAGAATTCAGCACCAAGGGATGGTCTTTACAAGCTTCAAGTACAATGGACTGCTTGGACGGTTCTGTAGGTGATTACAATTCGGGTGAAAACACGTAGAGTTAAACTTAATTGGAATATAAGCACACACACACACACACACACACACACACACACACACACACACACATTTCAAGCTAACATCCTTACCACCATGCAGGCGAAATTAACCCTAAAATCATCAGCATGCTAACAAGATGTCCGTTGATGTTGTTATGCTAAAACACGCACGATGGAAGAGCATGGACTTTACTTTAGTTACAAATAATAATCATAAATACATTAATAATAATAATAATAATAATAATAATAATAATAATAATAATAATAATAATAAACATTTTCGATTTAGCTTCAAAATCCAATAGTGATAGCTTAAAAAAAATGACAGAAACTGGCAGAAATATTGATGTTGATTAAAATGTTTAGGAAATCACAGAAATCAATCCCTCTAACCCTAGAATTCGTACAATTATAGCAATAAATTTGGTTCCTTGTTCGGGATATTTCCTTCCTAAGACATTGAGCTTCATGGTTTAAGCATTACTGAGGAACATTAATTGTACTGAAACGGCAAAATGAAGGTTTTGTACATAATTAAGTCTAATTCCAGTAGCTATATGTGGCAATTAGGGGGAAATGGGCGTTTAACATTAGCCATATGTTTCATTAGGCGACACTTCGGAACAAGGGGAACTCCCAAGTTAAACTGGTTAATATGTTTAACATGGAAATGGTAATATAGGGACAAAAGCGTTAAAGGGAAAATGTAATATTTCAATGGTTACGGTAAACAAAAGTTGACAGTTATATCAACCAGGTAAATGTAGATTAAAATGGTTATGTAAAATAGCTCGATAGTTTACGAGACAAAATCGGAAATGTAACGTTAAAATAGTTAAGGAAATTAGGTCCCTTAGTTAATAGTGAAAAGGGAAAAAAACGAGTATTAAAATGTTTTTCTTCAATTCAACAGATCAATGTATTATCAAACACCTGATATTTTATTACTATCCAAAAACGGTCCACCCGCACAATTCAGCACCCGCTTTTTGATTACACTCAAATATCGCACTTACCTAAAATACAACAAAATGGGAAGGAAGCGCTGATAAACACATTGTCACATAAAGAAGCACACTCTTGCGTACAACGGTAGGAAATGTTTATAGTCACGCGACTATATTCTTACTTATAAACATGCATTCAAACACAAGTTATTCAAGAAGTGTTTATAATAACTGCTATTCCTTTACAATATAAAAAATATAATCACACAGAAGAAGGAACAGCTATAAAGGGTGTTGAGTTTTAGTTATCTGCAAAAAAAACTACATAAATATACATGCACATAGACATAAAAAATATTTTTATTGCCAAAATACGAGTAGTAATTTCATGTGCCAGATATGAAAGAGGAAATGTTCGTTACATATTTGTGATAATCGATCCTTAGAATACACGTGGAAAAGAACGAATGAAGAAGCCCGCTGGTTCAAGCCATGTTAACTTGTTTGTGGGTAAACTAGATGCAACATCCGACATTACCCAAGACGGAGTATTTGGCAGATTCTTTCAATTGATGGATGGCAACGTATAACTCATGAAACACGTTGAGATCATCTGTGAAGATTGACTTTTGGACAATACGAAGAAGCAACATACTTTGGCAATATTAGCATTGTAGCGAACTTGAAAGCGAATGCTAGTTTAAAATTGCATGATTTCTTAATATGTTAGGGAGTTCGAATCGTTTACTTGAACACTAAGTCGTATGAACATCAGTCACGTCCATAACCATAACCCACAAATCTAAAGGGATGAGCATCCAGAAGACACTATTTCATGTTTCACAAGCGATGGCCCTAACATCTGCTGATATCAACACCAGGACCGACAGGGAGAAATTCATATAAAGTGCAAAATCAAACAGCTGACAATTAACTATCGATCTAGTCAAGAAGTCAACTTTATTGTCTTGAAAAAAACATTACAGTCAGAACAATGTCAAGCATTCACGTACAAACGTTGAATCACAAAATGTTCACTCTGCCGTTGGCAACACATCCAAATCGTTAATCTTCCTTTAGAAAAAGTCTGTCTGAATATGTACCAGTAATGAACGAGTGCGATTCCATATTACAAAAATTATACGGTATGCACCAAGGGTGATGCCATACTCTGCGATATCAGTGATAAAATATGACCCTGCTGCTTTTCTACCACTCTACTAATAACGAAAGCGACGCAGCACGACCGTTCTGATTTACTTGTAAAAGTGATGCTGTGAATGTACATATTTACAGATGTAATCCATAAACTAGGAAGACACTTTGGATGTCACATGCTCATCGAGATGTACTTATCAATGTCGAATATATGTTTCCTCTGATTGGTGTAAAGTTCTGGATACTCTGTAGTACTCGGGACGTGGAAGCGAATTACAGTGTTTTAATTGTGGCGTGCGTATCTATTGATCGGAGTATAATGAGTTAGCTATAATACAAATGCCAGATAGTCTTTGTGCTGTAACTACCTTTCTTGGGGGAGAGGCATTATTATTATTCATATGGATGAGAAACACGATCTTAGACTATTACGGTAAAAGAAAAGAAAGAAAATGAACAACTTATGAAGACAGGCGATGAGGATGTTCCATCGAGTTACTCTTTCACAGTTTCTCTATCTTTTTCATATTGTGTTTCACGTCTGCATACCATATCCGAGGCACACTTTCCTTCAAATCCGTACTATTTCCTTATAAAGTGGTGCCTTCACTAGTCTTGCCATTCACCGTTGACTCGTCTAAACAAGATGTCTTACCGAAGATCGCAAAATTAAGTGAATGCATGGTTTACAGGCAGCGCTCGAAGAAGATGCACAGATACATGAATGTGTTCTCTTTTTAAAACTGACACAGGCTTTAATAGAAAATGTCCGGCACAAAGAAATAATCAACGAGAAAGAAGACTACGGGAAAACACAAAGAATACAGCAGAGGAAGCAGCAGCAGCAACAGCAACAACAACGACAGCGACAACAGCGGAAACATTGGAAAGAGAGAAAGATTGAGTCGGTATTAAGGGAGGACGTCTCATACTTCTTTAGAAAAGGGAGACTTTGATTTGTTGAGGCCAATGTTAGAACGTGGCCGTCCTGCAAGACGTACAAACCTAGGATCAATCACAAAAACAAAACGGACTATTTAAAGGATACTCGTATCTCCAGAAAAGTGATGTATTAATCCTTTTGCCAGAAAATTATATTTGTATACTTTATCTGAACGTTTATGGCATTTCCTTCACATCCGTGCTTCATGCATAAAAACACGATATGTTCACTATTCTTGCCTCTAATGTTGACTCGTCAGTACAATAGAACGAGAAGCCAGAATATGAGCCATAGGTTAAACAAAACCTTCGTGCTCTTGGAACATATGCTGCATCCATTAGATCAAATGGAAGCTATGGAATTTTATTTCATTGTGATATTATAGAAATGGAAATGGACCATTTCAAAATAAGTACAGAGTTCGTACTCTTTTTCCTGGCGCAAGAAGTGGAGAAAGAAGAAATAAAATTGGCAGAGAAGAAACATAAGGAATAATACAATTTATTCCTTTAATGGCACCAGTAACAACACCAAAAGCATGAACCCGTCTTCCCACCAATGTTTTGCTAGGAGAAGGAGATTAACCATCTTCACTTTTCCCTGTTTGTATCAATTAATCCTTTTGATTGGGTAAACAAAATCTGTGACGCCCAACCGAGAGGTGTTTTCTGTAAAGAAGAGCAGTGGCACACAGGTCTCTAGAAAAGAAAAATACTAATCATATTTTCCGCAGTATGTTTTGTGTATACATTTGCGTTTGTATATGTTGTTGATAAATAAAGCTGAAAACACTTGTATCCCATCTCTCGTCATTGTAGTATGTTTGTATAAAATGGTATAGTGGTGTTTCTATAAACAATTCCAACCCTTGTTTGCATGATTTTGTGAAAGTTTGTACATCAACACTTTGTACCCTCTTCGTAGAACTGTATAGGTGTGTGTTTGGATAGCAATCAAACGGTGGGTGTTGAACTGTATAGGTGTGTGTTTGGATAGCAATCAAACGGTGGGTTTTTAACTGTATAGGTGTGTATTTCGATAGTAATCAAACGGTGGGTGTTGATCTGTATATGTGATAATTATAAGATTACATTTTCCTTTGTACCTATTATATGTCGATCCATTTTTGTCCAAAGCATTTTAGCATTACATTTTCCCTTTTCCCGATAAATAATTTGTTCCAACAAACACATTTGTCCATATAATACCATTGCCGTCTTAAAACTAGGATAACATAGGATTTCACTTTGTCCCATAAAGTGTCGCCTAAATAAACGTTAGGAGCTAATGTTAATCACCCATTGTACACTAAATTAGCTAGATTGTTGCTATATTGGTTGCCTCGACAGTACAAATTAACAAATAAATTTTTAAAAATCTGCTGCACCTAGAGTTAACTCTTAGCATTATATCGTGTGCTGTATGAACAATTTGTAGCATGAAAATTCTTGACATTTATAAACATGCCTTGCTTGCAAGCAAAATAAGACAAACTTCGAGGAAGGTCACATTGTATGTAATAATAATAATAATAATAATAATAATAATAATAATAATAATAATAATAATAATAATATTATTATTATTATTATTATTATTATTATTATTATTATTATTATTATTATTATTATTATTATTTTAAAGGCTTATAGCTATGTTAGGTTCAGCATACCTTCAGCTGAATAGGTGATATTAAATCCAAACCCTTCAATCATATCGTCTGACCGGAAAAAGAAAAATATCTCATGTCGTGTGGATAGGATGTCCTGTGGGATTACGTTTCCGCAAAGGCGAGCGAGTTTCCTTGCGACTGAATCACTCCCGTCGTATATCTGAAGATAGTCGGCAGAGCAACCGCTCGTTGCCTGTATATTCAGGGTCGTGAAGTGAAGGCGAATGACCTTACCTACTGGAACAATAATGTGCCAGTCACATAAGGCGTTGGAGGGATAAGTGCTTTGTGCGCCAAAATTTGGAGACGTAATCAGACCAGGCCCAGAGTCAATTATTTGATGATCGCATCTTTCTGATATCGGACGATGAAGAAATAATCTTCTTTCTCTAGAAGCTGAAGAAAAAAAATGTATAATACACAAGAATCTCGAAAACTCGAGGCCTTGCAGGTACTAATAATTCGTTCGAGTTGGAGCTGCTGCAGTTTTTAAATTCGCACATAAGAGAAGGCTTTCCCCCGAGACATTCCAAATACTGTGACTTAAACCAGATATTCGAGTGTTTTTTTTCTTTAACGAGATTTTACTATTAGTATCAGAGGAATTTCTTTCTAAGAGTTCGCAGTGGTTGTGATGTTTGTTTAGAAGATAATCAAAAGTACTAAACAGTCCTGATTTGTAAAGTTCAAAGATATAATGAGTTATTGTCTAGCCTTATTAGTTCCTATTCTCATTTGTTTACTCAATTAAAACCATTGATATATTAATTGAGAACGAAGAATTTAAAGACTTATTCAATCCAAAATTTAAAAGCTGATACGTCATTGTATGTTGTTTACTTACTGGGCTTATACGTCACTGTATTTTGTTTAGTTGTTGTAGGGCTTAACGCCATTTTTCATCACACGATAGGCCCCGGGAAAACCCCTGAAAGAACCACCGGCCCACGGGAAGCTACTGGCAAGCTTTCTCACATAACTACATTAGCCGAATCTTAGACTCGACCCCATGCAGACAGAAGTTAGATGGCAGTAATCCGTTACGGAGACCGCTTTGGACCACTCGACCACTAGGGTCCCTTGTTTTCTTTAGTTACACAGCTAATAAGTCACTGTATATTTTCAGTTTAAATTTAATCAATTTTATTGAACATTTTATATTATTGCTTGAATAGAAATAGAAAATGTAAATATTCTCTCCAAGTAATTGAGATATATAAAATCTACGTTTCGGTTTGGACCGAGACAATGAAATCCCAGCCTAGGGGTTACATTATTTGTCTCCCCACGAGGCTTGTCCGAGTGGAGAGAGATATATAATGTAACCCCGCGGCTGGGATTTAATTGTCTCGGTCCAAACCCCAACGTAGATTATTTTTCTCACCCAATATTATCCTTTAAAGTAAAAAGAACTCTTTACTAAAGTTCACGACAAAATGTTTACATGTAGCGCATGAATACAAATATGTTAATGAAGGCTGTGGTGTGACACGTTGCATCCGAAGTACCAAGTTCATACGCGTGAGCAAACAAAAATAACAACATAAAACGTCGCATTTATATTTCTGTCTTGGAAATATATATGGCAAGTGTTGCAGTGAAAATTGCTTGTGAATTAGTGTGTTGAGGGATAAATGATTCCTTCTGGCTAGTAAGTGTATTATTTGTCAATAAATATTGCAGGTATATTCAGCTGGAGCACAACGGAGATGCTTAACCAAATTATTATTGAGCATGTTTGACAGAACACATTTCTGGCTGTTGCTAAGTTTTCCGTTATTGTTTAGAGAGTTGGGATGCTATGAAGTGTATAGGTATATAATTTTATGTGCATGGAGCAGTGTTTTCTGACATAGTTCATTTCACACACCATTGAGAATTTTATCCTATCTATAGCATAGAAAATTTTCAGGTCAGCTTCATTTATTGTAGCTAACAGTATATACTATGTTTCACGCGAAGTGTTTACAACTAGTTCGGTTGCTTTAGCTACATTTAATGATGATGATCTGAAAATGTATATAGGATAAACTTGACAATCCTAGTTAGAACGAACTAACATAATATCAAAACCTCGAAATAGTCTGCGTGTGTGTATTTGTCTCTATCAAAATGTTTTTGTTTGATGTGTTTTCTAAGACAGATTGACCTTAAGTAACTATGTTTTGGTTATATTTTTTGTGTTGTTGTTGCTGTTATTGTTGTTTTCTTTGAGAACAACTATGGCACAGCAAAAGACAAGAAGGGTTTCTTTTGTTAAAAGTAGTTCTGATCGCGTGGACACCATGACTGAGACGATTGGTCTGAGATGACTAGACTGAGATAAGAAAAGTAAGGTTAGAAAAACAGCTATATTTCTCTGTCGCTTGGGTGAGAAATTCTATTCTTTTAACTCATCGATGATCTACTTTCGTTTTGGTGTGAGTAAGCCTGACAAAAAATTAAACAAAGATCAATCATATAAGACAATTTTAGCAAAACGAGAGGTTATATACAAAACTACTAATATAAAAGTAATCGTTATAGTGGCCTAGTGGTCAAATCGTCCGCCGCGGGAATGGGAGGCCGTGGGTTCGATCCCTGTCCGAGTCATGCCAAAGACTTACAAAAATGGTACTAACAGCTACCTCGTTTGACGCTCAGCATTAAGAGGTCAGTGTTATGATTGGTCGGCCTGGTGTCAGGATATTGTGAGTGGGTGAGACATCATGCTGCATGTCTGAGGCATGATGCCCCAGTTCTAGACATCACTAAAAACTGCCTCACTGCAGACATCGTAGCGATATGACTGATTTTTTTTTAAAGATAAGTTAAAAATCCTAATCAAACAAGCAAAGTAATGTAACAGTAGAAGATACACAATATTTTTTTAAAGCGTCTTACAGACCTTGGGTAAGGTGAAGGATTAAATTTTATATTATGAAAATCGATATGAGTTTTCTTTTGCAAAACCTAACATTAATGCCGACTTTACTCGCTTATAAGTCGAGTCAAACTTAAAACAATGAATATCCAGTTCTGGCTTAACGAATGCACTGGCAGATCAGGGTATATATTGTTTGTTCTATTGATTGCTTCTAAAAATGATCTGCACAGACCCAGATCTATCAATGCATGATGCGACGACAGATCTTAGTCTCTTCAGTTTGCTATTGGTCTCGTCTTATCAGCGGGTACAGATGGCTCTTATATTTTGTTTCCTTCTCAACGTATATAACGCTTTCTCGTTTCATTTTTAAACTATATGGAAAACACATTTGTTTGTGTCTTAATATATATTCAAGTATAATCAGCCGACGCACAATATGATTAAACTGTCTTTAAGCATACTCAAGTAAAATGGGCAATATAATCTCAATCTGGTGAATCCACGTTATCAGGAATGTTCTCCTTTTCGATTATTGTAATAGGATTACATGTTGAATAATTTGGCCTTATATTCATTCTACGAAAAGCATGTATAATTAAATGTTATCGCATTATAGCTTATGAGTGCTTTATGAATAACGTCTTACATGTTATCTCAGTATCAAGGACGTCATTTCGGGAAGGCGGGGTTGGGGCGAAATTACCCCAGATTTGCATGTGATGTAATGTTGCTGTGGCCTATATACGAAAATTAGCAAGTCCGTCAAGTCTTGCTCTCCCCATCCCCCCCAAAAAATGAAAGTACGTCCTTGCTCAATAAAACCCTTGAGAGCTTTATAACATCTTACATGTTATATCAATATAGCTCATGGGTCCCAGCATCTACTTACATGTCAATATAGCACATTAGTGCTTTTTGAGTAAAATCTTACATGTTATATAATTATAGCTCATATGTGATTTTTGAGTAACATCTACTTACATGTTATGTAATTATAGCTCATGAACGCTAACATCTAAATATATATCCGTATAGCTCATTAGTTCTTTTTGCGATACATCTTTCTATGCATTATGTTACTATAGCTCATTGGTAATTTCTGAATAACATCTACTTATATGTTATCACAATATAGGTCATGAGCGTTTTTTGAGTAACTTCAATTTACATGTTATCTCAATATAGCTCATGAGTACTTTTTGATTAACATCTGCTTACACGTTATGCCAATATATCTCATAAGAGTCTTTTGAGTAAAATCTAATTACTTGTTATGTCATTATTGTTCATGAGTGTTAAGATCGACTGATCTGTCAATATAATTCATGAGTTATTTCTGAGTAACATCTACTTACATGTCTCTGCCTCAACAGTTACACCCAATCGGAAAGCTACATATATCCAGGATATTACGAAAATTCTAACCATGTCGAAAAATTAAACTCAGGTTTGCTTTTGAAGAAGGATCCGAACAAAAGTGACTGATATATACTCCGTGAAGAAAGTGTGGATATTTTAAAGATGGTTAGCCGATGTAGTCCGACATGGGAAAGACAAGTCTGTCGATTGCTCCATGCCTTGAGAGATAAGAAAAGACTGCAGTAATAATTTCGTCATTATTAACACAAAAGCAATCCGAATATCCTATTTAAAGCTCACAATATATACATGCATATATGGGGAAATCCCGGCCCCTGTCTTTGTATGTATGTATGTATGTATGTATGTATGTATGTATGTATGTATGTATGTATGTATGTATGTATGTATGTATGTATGTATCACTTTTAGAATGACTTTTTCCCATTTAGAAATTATATCTGCCATAATGTATATGTTCTAATCACTTTGATCTTATTTAGGGCTAATCCAGTTTGCCTCTGCTTATGTACTTTCTCTCTCTCTCTCTCTCTCTCTCTCTCTCTCTCTCTCTCTCTCTCTCTCTCTCTCTCTCTCTCTCTCTCTATATATATATATATATATATATATATATATATATATATATATATATATATATATATATATATATATATATATATATAAACCAGGATGTTCATATTTAAGATATGTCAAATGAAGACATCCTAGTATACAATGAATGGGGTGCCATCAACAAATGCTTAAATACAGATTCAACAAAGCAAAAAATAAACATCGAGAATTATCTTTTCATACTAACGTTCCGGCCACCTAGTGGTTATTGCGACCTCTTCCGATGCGGAAGCTCGCGGGTTCGAACCCCGGCGAGTCAAAACAAAGACTTATATGGTATTGACAACTGCCTCGCAGAGGTTACTTTTAGGACTGGTGTAAGGATTATGTGACCGGGTGCAACATCATGCTACATGTCTGCGGCATGATGCTGCAGTGCTAGACTTCTCTATAACCTGCCACACTCTATACATCGTGGCAATTGGACTGAAAAATTGTTAAAGCTACCTTTACTATTCAGATGACATACACAGAACGCTTCATGGTGAGCTTTCCACATGAAATATGAAAACGTTTAGTGACTGAACTTATATGAACTATTGCTGTGTCACCCACACAGTACCAGTAATCTCGACGATAAAACGGTTAAGATGTTTAAGAAGAAAAAAAACTCTTGATTAAATACAATAATAAATGCTTTAAGCTGATTAGTGGTTGATTGTGAACTGAAATTAAGTGATAATCGAAAATTGGATACAGCTTCTGCTACCGTTGCAGACTGCAAGCTTGTTAATACCACGCAAAAGTTCACATTTTTTGTCACATACACTGTATAGCATATTTGTTTAATTCGACGACAAACAGTACACACGTGTAAGAAAAGCTATTGATTACTTAAATAGGTATAATATGTTAACTCACATTACTATCATTATTATGTATGAAAATTACCGAGAAATCGGATTGTGATAGTCTAATTTTACGTTTAGAATTATTATATATTAATATTACAGGTAAAAGCGAGACCAAGCTTGAATATTTTTATCTGCATGCCTTTTAACTCCATATTTAAACTTAAGTCTAAAACCCAACTATATAACTGGCTGAAATGTAAGTCAGGTTTACAAATAGAAAAATAAAGTGTTTGAAGTCTTGACACAACGTAAAACCTTTTGGTAATGAAAATCAGTTTAAACTTTGCAATTAAGAAAATTCGAAGCGTTAGCTGAGAGAAACATAGAGCCATGACATGTGTAGGGCCGCAATATTCGATTATATGAACAATGATAACGTATAGCTTATTCATTGCTCCCACGTGTTTCTCCTAAGAGGGAGAGTTTATCATTCGTGGTCAATAGTTTAAGCACTTTCATTAAGGTGAGCCATTAGAAGCACTACGTTATGGTTGAAATTTCTTATCTTCTAATAATAAGCTGTACTATATTACAAACTAATGGCACAGGGTGCACTAGGAAAGGTATAGATGATGTTAAAAATGGCTGCCAATTTTGTGTTGTCCTGGAAAGTTGTTTCTGTTATGTATTACCGTAATACATGCTAATAGACGAAATTATTATTTCTATTATTATTATTATTATATTATTATTATTATTATTATTATTATTATTATTATTATTATTATAAATATAAGAAGAAGAATACATGAAATTATAAATTCCTTCTGATATGTCACTGCCCAAGCCACATACATGTAAGACAACTTGGTACAAGAGTGAGACATAACAATTCTAGCAGTATCACTCTCACTCATCAAATTATAATGATTTTGCTAGATAAAGTGCTTAAATCAGGTATGAGAACAATATTATTCTTTATTATCTAGGGATGTATGGGTTGTCCTGGGAGTGAACACTTCTGGCTGGCTAAGCAGTCGTACTCATTCGGTGGTAGCTCACCCACTTTTGGTTGCCGTTTGGCACTCAGGTCTCACCTGTGACATCAAGAAGATGTTGCATGCTCAGCGGCCACATCCTGTAAAACGGCATAGACAGACCGGCTAAAGCAGACTAAGGATAATCGACGGGTCTTATACCTTCGGTGACATAGGAATTGTCTACCTAGCATGTAAAGACTTGATTCAGGAGCCTACGCGGAGAAACCTCAGATCGTCAACAGACAGAAAGGCGATTGCCAGCAAAGCTCCGTGGAGCTCTGAGAGCTCGACGATGGGTTACTACTGACACAGAGCAGCAGTGGAGTTCAGCAGACCCTGAGCAGCCCTCTTCAGGAATGCACTGTTCACCTCCCTGTTTTCTGGAAGGGGCTACAAAAGAGGCCCTAAATATTGCCTACTATACACTTCCATAGCCAGCATACCGCGGCTGGCTGGGACCCTGTTTTAGCGGTCAAAATAAAAACAAGAAAATGAGGATTGTTCATTTTACACTTTGCGCATGGAATCTGCGAATCTTAATGGACAGAGATGATGCAGAAAGACCCCATAGGAGAATGGCAATAATAGGAAAGAAACTCGCAGATTCAACGTGGACAGTGACTCGGCTTGCAGGAGAAGGCGAACTCTGTGAAAGGGACTCTGGATACCCTTGCTTTTGGAGTGCCCTAGGAAGATAAGCGCTCCTTTAGGCTGGTGTCGGCTTTGTAGTTGTAGACCTTGTTTGGACTTCCCAAGTGAGTAAACGACATATTCATGATATTGAAACTCTCCCTCTTGTCTGGAAAAAAAACACATTCTCATCATCATGACCAACCTAGATGAAGTGAACGTCAAGATGTATGATGATCTTCATTCTCCAATTGCTCACGTTCCAATTGCAGATAAGCTCATCATTCTTGGATATTTCAATGCACTTATATTATGTGATCACGTTGCCTGGGATGGAGTGTTAGAAAAGCGACGAAAAAGCGACGGAGTTGATCACTGTAACAACAACGGTCTCTTTTTACTCCAGACTTGCGCCGAGTATGAACTCTTGATCACCAATACAGTCTTTCACCTCCTGTAACCGAACGTCATGGATGCATCCTCGCTCTAAGTAATGGCACCTCATCGACTACGTTATTGTCAAGAAGAAGGACGGGCAGGATGTGCGTGTGACCAAGTCCTTGTGGGGAGCTAACTACTGAATAGACCACCGCCTCATTATCACCAAGCTCAACACCCGCATTCACCCCAAAGGACGTCCAGAGGGAAAAAAGGCTCATAAACGACTAAACATCACCATGATGAAATGCACCAATACAAAACAGTCTCTCGTTGATGCCCTGGAAGAACGTCTGAAATCCGCCCCTCTCGACAATCAGAATGTGGAGACTGACTAGTCGGCATTCTGATTACTGGTCTAGGGCACAGCTTTGTAACTCCTAGGACCCACAATTATAAAGCATCAAGACCGGTTTGATCAGAACTGCAGCTGGATGAGAAACACTTCCTCCCCTCCTTCAAATGGGCTGAACACTTTGACAGCGTCCTGAATCAGCCTTCATCAATCAACGATGAAGACATCAGTCTTCTCCCCCAATTACCCATCAAAGAAGTAATGCTTGCTCGAGACACAGAAGCGATACGTCTGCACAGCAGTGGCAAAGCACATGGTTCAGACCACATTGCAGCTGACGTCTACAAGAAATTGGAGCACAGAACTGATAGAAAGGCTCCACGAACTGTTTATACTGATATGGCAGCAAGAGATAACACAAAGGAATTCAACGACGCTTCCATAATCCAGTAGTATAAGCGCAAATTGAAACGCTAGGCCTACGACAACCACCGGGGTACATCCTTACTCTCAATTGCAGGACAGATACTTGCCAGAATCCTACTGAATCGCCTCACTACACACATTTACCGGAGACAACTGCCAGAAAGCCAGTGTTGATTCCAAAAATGAAGTGGGGCCATCGACATTGTGTTTGCTCAGAGGAATCTTCAAGAGAAATGTCAAGAACAAAACAAGGACCTTTTCTCTATTTACGTCGACTTGACAAAGACTTTTTATACTGTCAACAGAGAAAGCTTGTAGAAAGTAATGATCAAGTATGGATGCCAGAGAAATGCAGCATTTCCACAAAGCAGGCACGAGTCCAGGACATTGTGGAGATTTTGGAGCCATTCCGAGTAACCAATGACGTCAAGCAGGGATGTGTTCTGGCACTGACACTGTTCAGTGCTGATTAATGATTTCAGAGACGGAGAGGTTAGAGTGGGCACTTTACAGATGGAAAACTATTAAATCCCAGGAGGCGTGAAGTGAAAACCGAAGTCATGACAGAGACCATCAGGGATTTCTATTGTGCTGATGACTGCACCCTCAATGCTGGCCCAGAAGCTGACCTAAACAGCAGCGTTGACACGTTCTACAGCTCCTGCACATGCTTTGGTCTCATCATCAGTACCAAGAAGACTAAAGACCTGCATCAGCTGGCATCTGGAAAGCTTTATGTTGAGTCCAACATCACCGTCAACGGCCAAAATCCCAACGTAGTTAACCGCTTCACCTACCTTGGCATCACATTGTCACATAACGTCACTATTGATGACTAGATGAACCTTCGCATTTTCAGAAACAGCGCGACTCTCAGCAGATTGTATTCCAAACGTCTGTAATAGAAAAGGCATCATCATCCAGACTAAACTAATGCTTTTACAGAGACTTTGTGCTCCCCACCCTACTTTACGTATAGGAACGTGGACGGTTTACCAACGACACGCCAATAAAATGGACCATTTGTACACCACAAGTCTTAGGAAAATCCTCAACATCAAGCGGCAGTACAAGATTATAGACATTGAGGTATTCGCCCAGGCAGGTCTTCCCAGCATCCACGCCATCCTGATAAAGTGCCAGCAACGCTGGCCGGGACATGTTATACGTATGCCAGACCCCCGGCTAATTAAGATACGCTCCTATGGCGAGCTACAGCAAGGACAGAGATCCCACGGAGGTCAGAAGAAACTATTTAAAGACAGTCTGAAAGCTGCATTGAAAGCGTCCAATATAAACCCTGATTCCTGGGAAGAAAGAGCCAGCGATCGTGTCACTTGGCCCTTCTCCATGCACAAAGGCTCCACGTTGTGTGAATCATGTAGGACCGCACCTACAGAGGTGAAGAGACAAGGCAGAAAAGCATGTGCCATCAACCCTCCTGGAGATGTCCCACTCATTGCATGTTCCTTATGCAGACAAACGTTCCGTGCAAAGGATCGCCTCATCAGCCACCTGTGCACGCACAAAACAAAACCAGCCTCTCCAACCCTCGGATGGCTAGTGAGGTCCTATACATTGAATCTAAATCTCAGTTTAGTTCCTGAATTGTTTTACAGCGTTGTTTCAATATAATGGAAAATATTTTCAACGTTCGTTCCGGAGGTATCAAAATCTATTTGTGAAAACAGAAGATTTTCAACTTTATTTGCCAATTTTCACATTTTTCTCCCCCAAGTCAACTGTAAATTATAAATATATATTACTTTTAAAAACCTGTCATCAGTAATTTTTAACACTAGAAATATGTATGTAAATGTTATTATATATATATCACATCTTACAATGCAGTATTACATAGCTCATTGTTTCATTCTCATACACTTGGAACTGAAGTTTGTAGGCTTCTTATCAAAATTATTGAATCTAGTACATGTATTAAAACTATAGCCTGTCTTTGCTGCTAAAGCTTTTTCACATATATGCCAGCATTAGACCAATATTTATTTTATAGGCTGAAAACAAGTATACAGAGATGGCGCGGATTTAAAAAGAACACACAGTGCTAAGTTAAGGGATTCAATTGTTTCTTCCAACATCAATTTATGTACTTTACAAATATGTACATCTTACTTTGATATATATATATATAGATATATATATATATATATATATATATATATATATATATATATATATATATATATATATGTGTGTGTGTGTGTGTGTGTGTGTGTTTGTGTGTGTGTGTGTGTGTGTGTGTGTGTGTGTGTGTGTAACATAGAAACTTTTCAAACAATACGTCCAGTATATATAGTCTTGTAAAACCTTGATTTCTTAACCAACTGCTTTCTTGTGTGTCAAATGTTCGCCTTTAATATCTCTGTTGTGTAATGGAGTTTTTCAAAGCCGGGTCAGGCATCGCCTGTTACCGTACGTAACAGTGGATGGTACATGTGACTGTTGATCTAGAGTGGAAGCTACCGGTACACATGACACCCTTTATAAAGTTCTTTATGATGGCTCAAACGGTCGAACAGATATGTTCCGCCGCCAGCTGAAAATTCATGTAGCAGAGAGGATAAACCCACCAATGTTATAAAATTCCTTTTTTGAAACTAAAGTCTTGTCCGAAAACGAAACAAATGTGTCGATAACACCAAACCGAAGCCTCTAACTGAGTGATATGTTGTGTTACTGTATTGGTGTCGTCGTCGTTTTTTTTATAGCAAGTATGCACGCGCGTTTACCTGCTGTGACACGTATTTGTGATAGCGCCCTCTCTGCTGCTATCATTAAGTCAGTGCTATATCAACATTGGCACCGGTTGTGGAGTCTCATACAGCTAGATTAGTTCAAGAACGATTAGAAGAAATAAAGAATTTTTTTCAAGTCCATGATTCTGTCAGAAATAAACTACAAGAACGTCAGGAATGTCAAGCTGAAATTGCAGAAGGTGCAGACTAGTTATTTAAATCTGTTACTAAGACTACCAATAGCCTTCATCCTAAGATGGAGCAAACTGTAACAGAATTGTTACCGAGTGGATGGTGGATTAAATGAACAACACAAACACAATATGTGAAAGATAATGTAAATTTATGAAATAAATTATTAATGAAAAAAATAATGATGTATCATCACAATAACTCATGCGTTCAACCCACGATTACACTCCACAACCATTCACAATACATGAATAAATTAAATATTAATACACAATAAACACAGATCCAAGGAATCTCCTGGACTAAACACAGATCCAAGGAATTTCCTGGACTACACAAATGTTTCACATAAAATGGAACCTTGACAAAAGTTGTATTAACGCAAGTATAAATTGCGATAACAAATACAAATATCAAACTATACTATCGCACGTATGGATTGCGACAACTAGCCCAAACATCTACATGTATGTTATCAAGCTGCTAACTTTTATTGAGATTCATATAATCCCTTGAAATACTACTGTGATTCAAAGTATCTATGTATAAATATAACAATGTATTCAATTGTAACTACAATTGCAACACACACATGTGTCTCGACCCTGTACAACCGTACGATTCACCAACTGTTGAATCGCCGCCCAGCTTCTCCGAATGCCTAGGGTCGGCTCAATACTTTTATCGGCCACTTGCCCTTCACGGATCCACTACAGTTATACGTACAGACATCATACAGCATCTACTAGAACCATCGGTCCCAAATACTTAGATACTACCCCGGACGTTTACACCTCTAGACAGCTCCGACACTCGGACATTTAGACTTCTAGATTTCCGGATATTTACACATCTCGACAGACGTAGACGGACAGACAATCTGACAGACAGACAGTCAGATACCTCAATTTGATTGCACAATTAAACAGCATAATCACGGCACAATCAATCACATTCAGCTACAATTCAGAGACATTCAGAGACGTTCAGCTACAGTTTCAGAGACGTTCCGCTACAAATCAGCCATTTGGCTGGAGAAAGAATGACGAGCTATTTCTCCTGTGATAAGATACTTTTGGACTCGTAATCTTATCAGAAATATTGTGCCTCATATACCCTCAAATAGGTGAGTAGAATTCACGGCAAAATTCCCGTGCACCCCGTGATTCTAATGTTCCTGACTTCAAGTGATCTGTAGTCAGGCACATGCAATTCTCTACACGTCATTTACCTTGAAAAACACTTATTCACCCCAGGTAACGCATGTACGACGAAACAAAAAAAATGATGAGATTAGTTTGTAATTCAAGAAGAAATAAATTCAATTTTCGCCTAATTCTGTGACACAAACCTGTAAAGCAGCTGGAAAAATCCACAAGGTGGTTAGTGATTCGAGAGATTTGTTACACCAAAACATTAGGTCGAAATACCGCTGTGTTGAGTTCCTTTTGTATTTAGAGAATCACGTGGTATAACTATAATCACTCATAAATACAAGGATGAATTTGAATTTTATTTTTGAAACTATTCAAAAGGGTTACAAATGCTCTAATACCAGGAGATATATTATCATTTTAAAAAACTGCCATTCGATCCACCTAGTATTCAGGAAGAGTTTACGATGCCAACGCTACTGAAAGAGGTTTTTTTTTCTGCTCAAGAAAGTGGTTATATTGCTTGTCCTAACAATATTCTCTGTGACGCAGATTGACTTGAAGTCTTCATTGGAGGGAAACGCGCTGAAAATATTTCTTCAGAAATTGATCATGAAGCAGCTGATATGTGTCTAAGAGTTTTATTTTATACAGGCGGTAACATGGACATCGATGTGTACCGGAAACTATCAATGACTTTATCGCCAATGACTACTGCAGTGATTAGATAAATAAGATGATATTCAAAGTGGACCTGTAATAGCTGCGTTTAAAGCGATTTACGGTGATGTTGTTCAAAAGGATAGCCCCAAAAGCAATACCGATTGCAAAGCAGCTAGGAATGAAAGCTGCTAGCGTTGCTCGTGATAACGTTATCGGTGCTGGTAATGATGTAAAGCATTATCAGCAATCACGGATAGACTAACGCGATTAATACGCTGAAACACCACAGCAACCGGTAAAACCGCTTACAGTGAAACTGGCCAGCACCATTGTTATGCCTGCAAATGTCAGTAAAATAATAAATCAAGCCGCAAATAAAAACTAGCAGATCAGTTTGCTGCGCCACTATCCAAAAAAGAAAGAGAAAAAACATAAATGCAAGTCTGATAGCCTGAAATAGAATTTTGCGGAGTGTTCTTCGTGTTGGACGATAACAATTGTACTAAAATGTTTAAATGTGTATCCGACCAAGCATTTGACATGGACGCACCACTTCTCAAAGATGAGTCTGTTCGCTATTATCAGTATTACACTTATGATGCACATGTTCCTAATTCACAAGGATTAATCGAATTACACGTTCCGGATACAAGTATATATTTTCCCCGCTGAGGCATTTATTGAGGTAAAATATAGACTTTTAAAAGCAGATGATACAGCATAAAGAATTATTGATCGTGTTAGTTTTGTTAGCAATGGTGTCATGGTGTTTTTTAACAGCACTATATACATAATTTACGGAAAGAATATTGAATTGTGTCTCAAAAATGTCGATATTTCTACGACATTATTTGGTCTTGGTAATAAAGTTACGATTATACTAGATCATCTGGTCCAATAAATGATGTTTGCAAGGGATCAAACTATTCATCTACGAAAAAATCAGCTGGAACTGAAAACTCAAATTTTAACGTAGGATTTGCCGTTGCAAAGGTAGCTGCGTTAGGTGCAGTTGGAACCGCAGGTCTGTTGGCATTAAAAAGCGATATGAAAGCGTCTGAGAATTCCAGCAATTTGCAAGACTCACAGCTGAGCAATAAGGCAGATGATATTGACACCTACGTCGACATGTTATGAAGAGCGCATATGGTGCTTTAAAGACAAATCAATGGGTCACATTCATCAGGAACTTCTTTCTCGACTATGGTGCATCTATCTTTGGCACTTGCTGTTTTCCGCATCGGTCCATTCAGACTTTCCAGCCCCAACATTTCAGTTGCTACTGTACCTACTATTTCACTGTGTCTCAGTCAGGATTCTGTCTATTCAACTGCCTGTGCTGCCACGAACCTTCATCCTGTCCGTACCTCTTCTTCTATCTAATGTCTTAAGGTGTACTGTGTTGAAACAGCATCACCTGTCTGGCGTTGGTAACCTTTAAGTCCTCTGTCACTGCGAAAAGCGGTAAATAAATTTCGCGGCAGGTACTGTATGAATCTATCCTGATGAGGGTCCTTACACATACATCTATTGTCGTATATATGTATTAAATATTCTTTCAACTGTTTGGATGGCCGTCAGAGCTACATGGTATACCAGATGTACCTAAAGGATTCTTAATAAAATACCATGTTTGTACACCATTCTTGCACTTCCCAAGTAGCCCATTCTTGTTTACGGATTTTGTCTGGTTCTTTGGCTTGTGTGATGTCTGACACACTGTTACTGCCCTTAATGGAGTCATTATAACACAAGCCGAGGTTCTTAGTTGGTTGCTTAGTCCCTTCACTTTCAATGTTAAAATCTGCATAGACCATTCCCTATCAATATTAATATCTTATCAGTCCTTTGAATATTAATATCTTCTCAGTCACATCACTTTGAAAGTTATTGTATTATTTCAGTTATTCACAAGGTATACAAATAAGAATTGCTAAACATAGGCGATTGCTATATAATTATTTCAGAATATTACAAATGGATTAGACAATACAATAAATAACAATATTAAATGCGATGAAAGCCGTTGATAGCCGTAAGACACCACAGTCACAGATTAGATTCGCCATGTTTTATTACCAGAAAATATAATGGCATATATTTGTTTATGTGATACATGCAAAGTAGTATAGTACTAATAAGCGAAGTCAAGAATAAAACTATATATTTGTCAACCGGTACGACAGCATATATATTCTCGAGTGGCTAGGGAAAATGAAATTATCTGTATTGTTGAAAAAAATCTAGTGTCCGAATTAAAGCGTCATATCGTAAGCTTATAGATTCACTCCTACCCTCAACGAAATTGCACTTTTACAAAATAATGTACAATATTGATTGGTACTCGCCAAAAATAATAACTTTCGTACAAATGTATTGCATGAATGAAATCTAGGTACAATGGAATTCCTTGATGACCTTGAGTTACGAAAACTGATACCACATAACAGAGGCGTAGCTAGAGTGTTTGGCGCCCGGGGACAATATTCATTTCCCCCCCCCCCCCACCTCAACTCTGAAACCCATTTTTTTCATCAATAAAATCACCATTACCCGTTACAACCTATTTCAAAAGCCCATTTTGGCGCCCTCCCCCCTTAGTATGGCGCCCGGGGACATATGAACCCCCCAGCCACCCCCCTCCCCAGCTACGCCTCTGCCACACAATGTGCCGGTAGGGATGCGGATGCAATTCCATTGCAAACTGTAACAGTCATTTGTGTAAATATATTTAAAACTCAGGATGATTCATATCGAAGCAATTAAATTGCAAACTGTAAGTCATTTGTTTAAATATATTAAAAACTCAAGATGAGTCATATCGGAGCAATTCCATTTCATACTTTAACAGTCATTTGTGTAAATATATTAAAAACTCAAGATGAGTCATATCGGAGCAATTCCATTTCATACTGTAACAGTCATTTGTTTAAATATATTTAAAATTCAAGATGAGTCATATCGGAGCAATTCCATTGCAAACTGTAACAGTCATTGGTGTAAATATATTAAAAACTCAAGATGAGTCACATGCCACATCGATTTGAATTTGAGAAAATTGATATTCAACTCTTGATTTTAGGAAATAAGCAAATAAATAAATTAACAAACCAAAATAAAAATTTAAAGAAATCTGGCGAGCACGACGGGTGTTTCGTTAGTACAACATACAACCAAATACATAATGATAAAATTAATATCATCCATGTTTTTTCTTTGAATTAAAAGAAGAAACAGGAGCTTGGTGTAATCTCAAATTGGCAAAGAAATATACGGATCCATATTAATTAACGTAATTATCCGTAATTCTTATTCAGTGTGAACAACATGAATCAGATACATTTTTAAAAATAAAATAGTGTTCTACAATTAACGGAAAGAGAATTTATTATAATATTGATACAAGAAAGATAAGAGTTACCATAGTTTTCTAACCCCCAAAAGACCTCAATTCAATTTTCTAATGTTGAATAATGTCAGCAATGTATAAACGTGTACATATTTTATCTTTATAAGCAACGTAAGGTTAAATTCAATTAAGCTATCTCGTTTCTTAGATGGGGGTGTGGGGTAGTCGCCTTGAAAACGATTTTGACACTGACACATTTTTGTCAGATGCAAAAATGTTTTAAAATACTTTAACCACAAAACATAAGCTGCATCATATTTGGGGAGATCTTAAACACAACAAAGATGTCTTTAGATGGCATTTTAATGGTTCTCTGCGCTGCATCTAAATTTATAATAATGCAAACCGCCTAAAAGATGGACAAAGTTCCTCTTAATAATTTTAAGCCATTCTTTCCTCCGTCATCGCTAACAATATTCCCCCAATTCTTTCTCTAAAGGTACAGGCATGATGGTTCGAATTGGACAAGCTCGTGGTCGGGGTGGGTGTATAAGCACATTGGATTCGGAAATAAATAACAATGCTCCATCTAGACATACAAATTTACAAACCCCAAACGTTGGGAACCAATTACAAACCCCAAATGTTGGGACCCATTTACAAACCCCAAATGCTTGGACCCCTTTACAAACCCCAAATGTAGTGACCCACTTATAAACCCCAAATGTAGTGACCAACTTATAAACCCCAAATGTGTGATTTGGAGGAATAGCATTGAACATTTGTCATTCGAATATTTAATAACTAACCTATAAAAATCAAAATAATTTTGAAATAAACATGTTTGCTTTTGTTGGAAGTTGTTGATAAAGATGGCTATCGCAGACAATGAGTTGTTTGGCTTGGTGACTGTACCAATGTATTCAGCATATACATTTTCATATATGCAACAAATTAAGTGATTAAAAGACAACATACCAAGTGTAATTAATTTTGGTTGCATATTCGACATTTCGCATAAATGACATATTACATAATGTATGTATAGTTACCATATATTACATATTGCTCAATGAAGTGGCACAAGTAGACCCCTTTGTATCATATGGGATAGCTTTAGTAATTCTAGGTAATTTGTTATAGATCTGATCTTCTTTCCTACTTTTCTTTTTCTTCTTATAAATAGTTGCCCCAATTTGTATACTTCTTCTATTGAAAATATTGATACAGTGTATAAAAAAGTTGTTTTCTATCGCCTTTATAGTAAAAACAGTAAAACTGTCACATAAAGCATTTATTTGCACCAGCATTTCCCATGGACACATGTAAGAAATGAGTAGCCCTCTGTTGACATTAGGATAGCATTTCCCATGGACACGTGTAAGAAATGAGTAGCCCTCTTTTGACATTAGGCCAGCATTTCCCATGGACACGTGTAAGAAATTAGTAGCCCTCTTTTGACAGTTCCACCTAAAAAAAGCCCACACTGTTCCTCAGACTCTATCGCCGAAATCCAGAACAGCATGGTTTCATAATCAGAATGTCCACGGAAAGCTTTATTTCACAACACTGCTTGTTAGTGAACATGAACTATTCGAAACGTGGCAGCCTCCACATTCCTTATAAAAACTTTAAACTAGTATTAGCCTCGGGAACTCCGCTATATAGAGAACCATCAATGTTAGGTTCTCAATTTATCAATGATTTACTTGTTGACAAATGTAATGATAAACATGTTAGACCACTCTGTCATGAATATATTTATATCATGTTAAATGCATTTAAGGAATGTATTTCAACGAGTTCTTTCCCTTATACCAAACATTATATTTCAAGTATAAAATGCCTCACGATGATATTGGGAAGATTGAGAAATAAATATTATATGATTTCTAATCCGTGATACAAATTTAAGAACAGCTGAGTGAATACTTTTCTTAGGCATAGCTTATAATGTATATTATATTGTATGATATACATTAAATTCTAGACAGAAATGTATACTGTTTCATCTGATGGTTTAGGGATTGCAAGAGATATAGCAGTACTGGTACATAAAGAATGTCCATGGAATGACAGAAAATAAAGAATTAAAAATAAATAGGATATGGGCTAATCTCGATTGGTGTACAGTTGAATAATGTGGTAGAACTACCCTTTTCAACTATTTTGCAACAAATTCCCATTATCTAAGTACCAACAAAAAAAACGGAATTATTTGTCCAAATTTGTACGACTAGTTTCAACACCTGTAATCATCTGGACGTTGCTTTATTAACTGTACCAGCATAGCTGTGTTTTTCAATCACATGCACAGTTTGGTGTTCACCTCTATGTCACAAACCTTCAATACGCGCAGAATCAATTATACACTCGAGCTTCCATCAACGTTGTATATCATAGATGGCACCGATTACATATTATAAAATAAAGTTGTTTTTAATGCTGAAATCAGTGGCAATGCTATCTGTTTGTAATATAAGTAAACATATCATGTACAAATCTTCATATAAATTTTTTATCTGTAATGTATATTTGATTTAATTTAATTGTTTATTTGTTAGTTTAATTTTTAAAAATTTCCATTACATATTATTGTAAAATAATAGTATTTACCGGATTTTAAATTGTCCAGAAATTGAATTCAATAGTAAACAACAAATAGTAGAAACTTTGTATCTAATGGTGACCCCAGTTCTTTACCTTGATTCACAACCAGTAAGAGTTGTGGTAAACAATTTTTTTATATTTTTGTAATTCTTTCTCAGAGTAAGATTAATAAAGTAAAATCGAGGCAAACATGGAGTACGTAACCAAAAACATGTATCAATCAGGTTTTTCCGGAGGATTGACCCACATCCGGGCATCTGTTTTGCGTAGTAGCTAGATTTATTATTGATGTTTTGAGAAAGAATAGTCATTAGTGCCTTAACACTTGAGAAGTTAAAGTGTTTTATGTTGTTACCAGTTTTTGGCTAATTATTGTGTGTTCTTCAATTTATTTGGATTACAAGTTTGTTTTCACTGGAAATACTAGTGATCTAAATTAATTCTTGGACAAAGACAGTTAACGAAATTTATACAGAATTCAAACACTGAAATATTTTATGTTTTGTGATTCAGCAAAGAACTGTTGACACATCAGTACGATGTGGAACACAGCATGCATCATCACTTTTCATTTTTGATTTCATTGGGATTCGAACTCAGTTTCAGTAGAACGTTTTATTAATACGACTTCTATTTTTTAATTCTTGGATTATTTTTTGGTTTTGATTCGCGAAACCATAAGTTCTTTTTTTTCAGTTTACCTGGTTTTTCTAGGAAATTAAATATTTTCATAAATTTTTTATAAAGCTTGTTGTCTTCAGTTTTTTTCTTGTTTTGTTTGTTTGTTATTGTTTTTTATGGTTTAACGCCATTTTCAGCACAAGATAGGCTATATATGGCGGCCAGTATTAATGGTGGGGGAAGGACCCGGAAAACCCCAGAAAGAACCACCGACCCACAAGAAGCTACTGGCAAGCTTCCTCACATACCCACGTTGGCCGAATCCGAGACTCGAACCCACGCAGACAGAGGTGAGACGGCAGTGATCCGTAACGGACAGGCCTTTGACAACTCGGCCACTCGGGACCCTGTTTTTTCTTGTTACGTTTTGTAAGAGCCTAAACACGTAACATATCATATACTTCCTTGGTATTAAGATATCCAAGGAAACAGGTTTTCAAAATTCTCATATCGTATTCAACAAAGATTTTATTATCGCGTTCTTTCTATATTTTGTTTTAGTTCCATTCAAAGCAAAATATCGCTCTGATGAAATTAAAGTGAACCATCAACTAACTCGGACAAGGTATGTTTTCGGGCACTCAGTGAGTTTGATCTTTATACTGTTCATCTCATATCAATACCATCCACGAAGTTTAGTCCAAGTCTGGTATGTAAAGAGAACACTAAGTCTCTTCTTTCAGTCACAAGGTCATTTACTTTAGCCCTAAAGACAATAGACGTCTTCATTACCAAAGATGCAAATGCGCAAAAATCTTTCGTAACGTAAACAGGTCGTGAACTGAACGTATATGTGCAGAAACCATTTTTCTTCATTCAGTTAGTGACCTTGATCTTTGATCTTTTGATCTAAAAATCAATAGACTCCTTACTTGCTTCAGATACAAGCAGTCCTCAAAGTTTATTCTATGCACCATACATGTCATCATTATAAAACAATTTTTTTCTGTGTGTAATATTTGTTGACAGTGACGTTGGACTTCTAAATCGACAGGCATTATCGTTCATATATGTGATACAGAACTAACGTTACTGTGCCTACGTTAACACGATTCTTTTTTAGACTAGTGGACTTAACCTTTGACTCTTTGAACGCAGAATCGATAAGCTTCTTTGTTATTCCAAGTGCAAGGTATCTACAACGTTTTGGGTAAGTACGTGCCTTAAAATTGAAGCTACCATACTGTAAAGGAAATGTTAATTGATAGACAGAGAGGGTAACCGTATATAATACGCACCGCCAAAATGGCGGACTTGAAAAGAGTAATACCAGGATTATCATCCTATCAAAGGCTGTATTAATATTAGGTTGTTGTGGTTGCTGTATCAACAGCAAACAGCAGCAGTAGTACTATGGTCGTGGCTGCAGTAGTTGTATAGTACATGTAGGAGTAGTCGTAATAGTAATGTAATAATAGTACATGCTGTTGCTGTTGAGTTTTCCGATACTGGCAGCGTTAATTTGGTTTTGCATACAATGAAAAAGGATATCATTATCATTGCTGTCATCTCGATATCTCTTATACCAAGGAATTTATATTAACGTCTGCTCTTGCACTTTTGTATCTATCAACTCAAATGTTTATTCTTGCACCACTTTGGACAAATTTGCACACTGCACCACTTCAGTCCAATATTTGCGGAACACTTGAGAAATAAAACCCTGTAAGCTTATCTTAATTATGCATATTTGTTTTGATAGGAGCATGTTCATACGAAAGACCAAGACACATGTCGGTAACGTTATTTCAATAGTAAGAGCTAATGCTCTGCACAGTTTAAAATGTCGGTGTGGACAAATATGATGAAAAAAGTTTGATAAAGAATTTTTAAAGTTCTGTGGAATCACAAGTAAGATTTCAACAAACTATCCTAGATTTTTTGGTATGTTTTGTGTCAGTAACTAAGAAATATAATTTTCGCTCTATTGCCCTGAAGTAATAAAGGGGATCAAAACTTTACGGCACAAAGTCAAATAAATAGTTTGGAAACGGATGTTTAAAAAATGGTATTCGCAATTACGTTACACTATCTCCAACGATATAGATGAACGTGACCAAAACGTGACCAAAAGGCTGATTCTACGTGTCCACACTGATGTTTTTTTCTTCTTCTAATTTGCGGTCCATGTTAAACAAAAAATAATTTTAAATTTATATAAATTTTGAATTTCTGGAGACTGGGAAATAAGTTGTTTCTTGTTTCCTATTTCTAAAACAAGTGGCAAAATATTTTTCTACTAATATAATTCTTAGATCACTGTTTTCCAATATGTGCGTTTTTTTCTCCCTAATATGTACGTTTCTTTAATCTATTATTTTGTGTGCTTTTAGTCTATGTTATCTCTGTTGGAAGCAACAGGTGTCTTAACAAGAATCTAAATTCAGCCTATTTAGTAAACAAAAATTGAGCAAGGACAGTTTATTTCTTACAGATGAAACAAGAGAAAAACGAATAGCTTTTTCGCTACTTTTGCCCAGAGGCTTACAAAAGCTCTCCACGCGATGGAAACCGTCGTGTGTATAATGAACAATCAAGATTGCATTAGTTTCGTTTAGGGAACTTATACCTTGACATAAATGTGTTTGTAAAGTGTCATGACAATCCTTCGTATAATATTTTATTTTTTTGTTTCGATAATAACATGTAGTAATGGTAGCCAAGCTAATTCATAAACGCAGCTGGGGTGTGACCAGTAGATCTAAAAGACAGATTATTTATAGTTTGTCTTAAAAGATCAGTATTCTTTCAGACGTTGTTGCCATTGTTTATCCCTGGAAGCCAAACTGTATTGGGCGAAAGTCGAAGGCTTGCATAAACCTCGTAGTTACATCAGTATTAGAAGATGAATTCATGCACCAATGATAACATCGATTAGATTAATACCTAAGTTTTTATATGAATAGCTTGTAATCAACGAAGTGGAATTCCTATACTCATTCGCATGTACAATACACAGTCAGTCTGTTCGGGTAATCAGTCACAATATACAGTGAATGGCCATTTCAGTATGAAAATCCCCTCATTGAATAAATATGTTAATTTCTACTTCCAGTTTCATCGGTCCGAAAGGACCTTTTGCATTGGTTAAGATGTATAATCTTCACAAACGAACAGTCCGTCTCTTTAAAGAATTGACACGTTCGCTTGATCGTAAAGTACAATTAAATTAGAAGTAATCGTAGCTGCCGTATTGGTAGTGCAGTTTAAATGATGATAACGGCGTTCCCTACCTTTAGAAGCGTTTGAATGAAAACATAGAGTGCCTAACTAGGCACACAAGTCAATCTTAATCATCCCTAATTAGGCACACAAGTCAATCTTAATCATCCCCAGCACAAATAAGACTAAAATTGCAGACCTTTCTAGTGGCTGGAGCTACCAACGGAGGCATCTACTTTGCTAACCTGGTTGAACCATAGTCCTATAGACAAGTCATGAAATTCGCTCCTTCGTCGAGGAGACATTAAGCAGATTAAGATAACAGTCTTGATGATTAGGTTCTCGTAAGAAGCTTTACCGAATCGTTTATGAAGGGTTTTGTTAAAGGCCACACGACTCGCGAGAGATTCCACCTCGGCATTAGAGTCAAAGACAATGGTCTCAACAGCTCAACATACTGGATAAAGTCCGCGATACGAGAATGCGAACCGATGGTCAGGTCTTTTAAAAATCAAGTGTGTTATATAGGGCTTCTGAATAGCTCATGGTAGTAAAACTTTAGCATTGACTCTCTTGGAAACGTAAGAGTTCAAAAGTAACCACTGTCTTAACAGAGAAACAGTCAAGGATTAAAGTGTTTCATATTGTACCAATCGCTAAACGTTTCGTAACCTGGACGATGCAAATGGCAACTTTACTCGAAACCTTGTTCTGGCGGATAGATCATTTGATAAGAACTATGCATGAATGTGCATCATCTTTTACGCTGTTGTGTATGAGTAGATCCCTGTGCTGAGACAGGATGTCCCTCCTATATCATAAATACGTCTAGCAGCAGGTAGAGAAGATCGTTGAAGTTTATCGTTGGGGCCGCGCAGGGATTACCAAACTAAACTGAGCAGTGGAGATCTGGACAGTGTATACCACTTGCTTCACCATTCTGCATTTCGGTGCGACGTTCCCTCTGCCCAGGTTCTCAGATTTGACATTAGAGAAATGTAAAAATGGAACTTGTTCAGTCTTGTCGTAAATAAATCTACCGAAGGTCACCTCAACAGTCTGAATTGGGCGTCCGAGGCAAATTTGATTGTGCATAGATAATTCCATGCGGATTATCCTGACCCTCATTAACAGACTATCAGTAAGTAAGCATAATATTCTTCTTGCCAGAACTAGTATTATGATGCCATTCAAGGCGACTTCAGAATTTATCTCACAGAGAAGGGGGAATGTGTGCCTCCTTGTCGCCTGAGGTAACACCGAATAGTGTTCGAGTCCGTCATGTTGCAACTGATTTTACTAATATTGCCTCCCTGTAGGATTAGAATTATGAATACCGGCCTCGTTTGAATTTGTTCATCTGGAGAATCGTTGATTATCGGGACAACAAACCAGCTCCATTTGTCAGGCGATCCTCATGCAATCTTCAGTTAACCTGAATGAAAACTTGAAGAGGACGCTACAGCAGTCTTCCTACGGAATCAGGTTTGTCCCGAAGTTCCATTCTTCAGAAAACATAAATTGAGGTGATTCGATAGCAGGTATTTTCATATCAATAAAAACGAATAAAGAACAGAACTTACGGTATTGCTAATATGAAATCTCAAAATATAAGCATAGATATACAGAAGCAAGTCCTATTAATTTCAAGTTCTGATTAAACTTTAGTAGATATACAAACTAGGTCAGACGCTGAAGTGTTGATGTGTCTATGATGATTTGCCAATAGTCATTGTTCAATCAATAATAAAATTTCAGGTTTTAATTAACTATAAATCCCAATAAATCTCTCTATATGATTAACTCTGGATTTTGCAATTAAATTCATTTGGATTAAACAGTTTGAATAAATACATTTCAGTTAAAATGAATAATGAATACAACAATAATACAAATTGTTTCTTCTAGATCTTAAGCATGAATTAATATTTTCTACTAACGAGAGTAGTCTTCTACGTGACACTGGCTACAATTAACATTTTCTAATCATCAAACATTACTTAATGGAACATAACCTTCAAGACAATTCTTAATGTTTACAAGTTTTAAATATAATTAGCAGTCTGTTACTAAATTATAATATGTAATCTGGACAATGTCAGGTACACCAGGTAAAATTGAGGGAATGCCAATAATCGTGATCGAGATCCAAATAAACAAGTTTACTATTATCATTAATAATACCGATAATAAAACCCTTACATACAAAGAATATTTCAGCTATGTATTAGTTGTTAACACACTAACAAAAATTGAAAATCAGTTAGGTCAGAGAGAAAATAAACTTCATTTCGGACAAGGTTAAGTCCAACATAAAATGTTACATTACACTCGCATATACTGATATAAAAAAATATAAAGCTACCAATACAGAACGACATGCTTATCCCATAACAACACGAAATATACACGTAATGTTTGGAGAGAGAGAGAGAGAGAGAGAGAGAGAGAGAGAGAGAGAGAGAGAGAGAGAGAGAGAGAGAGAGAGTGAGAGAGAGAGAGAGAGAGAGAGAGAGAGAGAGCGGTCACGCAAGTCAGAAAAAATTCTCAAAAGCTTTCGAGATCTACAAACAACCACGACTTATAGACATATAAATGTAGACAGAATATCTTCTTACATTCTTCTATGAACGATGAAACCAAAACGGGTGCGTAATAATACTAGAACAAAGCGAAAACACCGAGCACTTATATTTTATCATATATACCATAATATATCATTGGTTTTTTTCTAATGGATAAATTTGGACACATTCATATTAGTTATATATAAGAGAAGGGTGTACTTTCGTTATTAAACATTCTTTCACATATGCACAACGGCAGATGCCTATACCGTACAAAGGTGAGTCCAAATATTAATGTACAAATAACTAAGGAAGAAAATACGTTCTCAATTTGTACTACATATAGCATTATAATATTGTCGATACTGATTTCTTCGGATGTTGAAAATATGTTATGTCTTCTTTTAAAGTAAATATTATAAATTATATGTAGTACAATTATTAATTTCCTATTGATCTTTATAACTAATTTATTTCAAATGATGTTGCCCATGTGGACTTGCTTTCCAACATGAATTGACGACTAGTATAAGGTTCTATGATTGAAAGAAATCGAGAAAAATGCAAATATTTGAAAGCACCGCCTATACTGTAACAAACGAACTTTGCACGTATTTGTAGCGATGGTGATAAACCATTGAACAGTCAAAACTTGTCTGTGCATGTGTACTTGTTTGAATTACCAAAATGTGGAAAACAGACGTCATAATAACAATTGCAAGAACTAACTCATAAATATTTAGTTGTCATTATCTAAATTTTATTTTTTATGAAACTGTTGAATGGATTGCATTTAAATCCATGGGAAGCCCGAAAGATGTCTGAGACATGTTGATAGGATCACATCATAGTAGAATTAGGACCTCGCTGCAAATATAATCAAAGCATAATTAAGTTAGCTTTTAAATATACACAAAGGGATAGACGATTAGATGCTTAATAATATGCATTTTCGTACAATGTATGCATTGACCGCATCACGATACCTACAAATTCGTTTTCAGAACATAAAGTTATATAGATGTAATTAATCTACGTTTCACCAGGAAGGGCGTTTTTGTGAATATATATATATATATATATATATATATATATATATATATATATATATATTTGTACTTTCTTCGCCAAACGTTTTCTGAACATTTTGTTTTAAAAAAATAGACAACTGGTGACATTGAAGGTAGTTTTTATAAATTGCTGTACGATTTACATATAGTCGTCGTGATTGTAAGAATGAAAGAATTTTAATACACAACGTAAAAGTGTCTTAGCCATAAATGTAATTTATCTCGGAATGTTAAGAATCAATTTAAGCACTAATGAAAATGTAAGTTTGCCAATTATTAAATGTATGCCACAAGAAAATAAATAAATGTATTGCAAAACTATATATTACTAAAACTTATAGCTGTGTAAACACTTATTTTGGTATACAGCGTAGTTCAGGCGATCTAGCATGATTTGCATTAGATGTGTAGATATTTAATCTTTAAAACGTAACTATTTGCGTAGCTAAAACCATAAACTTCCTTCGTTTTATTCTCTTTTCGGTGTTGATAGTTATATATAATGTTCTTTCCTTGTACCTAAAGAGTTCTACACGTTTTTATTTCGTCATTCTAGTGGAATGCAATGGATGGTATTTAGATCCTAGATCACCTTTTTATCTTAAATTAATCCATTTTTTTGTTTGTTTCCGAAATGTACAAAGATAGAGAGGTCGTTTTTCAAAATAGGTTAAAAAATATATGGTTCAGTTACTTACGAACTCCAGTGTATTCCAGTCTGAAGCCCTGGTACGGATCACTGTCATCCGTCACAAATTCTACAGTAATGTTGTTGGATGGGAATGATAAAATACCGGGGGGAGTAGAACCGCAGAATGGGCCTTGAGAAAATGTATTAAAAACGTTCATGTTAGAGGTTACGGAGCAGTCATAATTGTTAATTTATGACAGCAATTTCATTTTTGATTTGATTTTCATTCTCTGAGATTCAACAACAAATGTGTTAATCCATAGTCAATCAACACTTAGTAATTCCAATAGATAATTGAAATTAATATTTCTGAATAGAACTGTAAATCGGATCAATGGATTCCACAGACTGATCTTAAAATAAAACGGAATGAATTTATTACAAAGATCGTATTTATACACATCTACACTTGACCTAAATCTGTCATCCTAATGGAAGTTTCCATCCATCATGGTTCTAGACATTCTAAGCTCATAAACATGCCATTTAACGTACAATCATGGACACAGGTCAACTATGGTAGCATGTTCTTTACAAATTAACGTTATCCTGAAGTAACATTTATAATCATGAAAACAGTTATATATATATATATATATATATATATATATATATATATATATATATATATATATATATATATATATAACATCACAGCAGGTGGGAAATAGGAAGGGAATGAAATATACATGCATGCAACCAAAGGGTAGCAGTGGTAATAGTTACATATACACCCACATACTATCACACCAATTCAAAGCAAAGGCTAGTAGTGTTTATTTACACACTAGACCCACAAATACATGAAGGGGTTACCAGTTGTAACGAAGAGAAAGGGATCTTCATGATCCAAGACTTTTATACCTTCTATAACTACATCGACATTTACAACTGAGGCACCAGCAGCAACAACCGTTACTACTGCCACTTACAAAGAGCAGCATGAATAGGGCTTGGCGATTTAAAATTATTGAAACTGTTAGAGCTGATGACATCAAGTTTAGACGTTTTTATTTAATGTTTAAATAGAGACAAAAATCCTAAACGGTCGTTTTCAGGACCATTCGTATCTGTTAGAAATAAGATATTACTCAGCGACTACCAGATGAAATAAACATTAATTCAAGTTAGACCACAGGAGTCGAAACATTTATAGGGCACAGCAGGATATTTTAATCTAAACCGATGGACAATTTTAGCATATGATTTCTGGTACGCACCAACAGTAAAGCATACTGAGGTCAACTCTAATAACTTTTCCATGTAACTCCATCGAAGGCAGCCACTTATAACAATGTTACCATTTACATTCAATGTTAAACTTATGAACACAGTTAATACTGGATTTCGCGTTATGCCCCTAACATACCCAAAATTTAAACCTTTGACTATTATTATTGACCCTTGGCCCCCGCTACTAAATCTATCGTGATCCACGTTTACACACATCAGGATTTCAGTCTTACCTTTGTGTAAAGTACGGTCAGAAGTAAATATGTTAATTTTGTCATATGAACAAGTAGGATCATCTTCTAGGTCGAATGGGTTCACAAAATGAAGCTGTATAACCTAATAATAAAAAGTAACAGTCAAACTATGTTCAAAAACATATTCTGAGTAAAAGATAAAGTGGAACATTCAATAAGTGTTTTAAAAAGAGAATGAAAATGCAATACCAATACCGGCGATATATTGAAATTTCTAATTTTCTTCGTTTAGTGCATGTACATGGCCGAACCATTACCTCAAACGTATAGGTTCCATAATTATTATTCTAAATAAAACTTGGGTCTACATTGAAAGATTACACACCTGGCATCCATTCCTTTACATGGCTTATGCCAAAAACAGACATATCAGATTTTCTTGCATAATTCCTATGTGTCTCTCTCAGTATCATTGATTTGGAGATGTTTAGCGAAATACGTTTGTCGACGATAAATGACTACACATCGGTTGTAGTTCACCTTACCAGTTTTCATTTACACGTCTGAAAATGCTATAAATTGGAAAGAGAACCAAACAAAAGGTTGCGGGTGGTAAATATGACTCATATTTTGGATGAAAGTTTCATTCAAAATCTCACTCATGCCAATAACAGAAAAGTTCGTTTGGTTCCAAAATTCATGTGTCAACATTGGCGTTCCTGTGCGATGACATGAGACAAAACATTGGGGTCATCCACATCAGCAACTCTGCCTTTGGTGTTAATTATTTTAGGTGAGAATGGTGGTCCGCATTCAACTGAAGCAGTTACAAAGTGTTATAAATCGATGAAATGCTTAGTTCATCGGCAAATCTTTTTTCCACCATAGCATTGGGTGTTTCGAACTCGTTGAACACGGCTAGTAAGGTTCGTCTGGATACATCGCAATCATTGGCACACACTATTATATTCATGTTGGTATTTTGGGACCAAGGCATGGGAATTATACTTTTCCTTTTTTTTTTAAATATTCTTCAGACCACTGACAACAGTAAGCGGCCAATCAAGGTTTCAGTGACAACGAAAAATATGAAATATAAAACATACATCAGGTTCTTAATCAATAGGATCTGCGTCTTGTAATATTGTCCTTCTATTTCAGGAGGATTGGTTTCTTTATCCAGGTCTGGTGAGTGTCTACAGACCTGATGCTTTCTTTGCTAGTGAGACAATTCAACTTTGGCATCTCTTAGTCTACCGGCCGTTTTGACAAACATGAGTTCATGATGGTTCTCTGCCCGACTTCTTATGAAAAGCAATAGATACAAGATGTTCTCTTGAAAATGTCGTCGCTGTCCTACATGAACCGGCTTCATCTGGACCCTAGCGCTAGAAGTACAATACTTTTAAACCTTGACACATTTGTGCCTACTCGCAACTGTCATGGCCGTACGAGGGTGATGTTTGTACACAGCAACAGAGACAGAATGATAGGCTATAACGGCACCAATTGCACGAGCCCGGAGAGAGGGCTGCTTACTGCACGTAACATTGTGGTCAGAAATAACAAACTGTGATTATTGCATTATGTAAGAGCTGTCGTTTTTAAGACTTAAAAGTAGGTCAAGTTCCTTGGCAACGTGTGATTGATTGTAATTTATATCTAGATCATATTATATAATTTTGTATGATTTTTTAAACAATGTGATGCACATCATTGATAATGTCTCCATTATGACCTGATAACTAGTACTCATGTCTAGTTCTAAAAGAGTTATTTATAATGAAACCTTTGGTGAACCTGGTTCTGTCCTTCCCAGACTAACAATCTGTGTTCTATATGGCAGCGTGTGACACGCATGCTGAAGTAGGATATGAAATATGTTAATTACATTAAAAAATAGCACCGATGTCTATTGTTAAACAATTGGTACAGTGCTCCGTTAAGGTCATATCTAAAAAGCTTATCGCTGAACTGTGGAAACTCAGTAACACGGGTGATTGAACACTTAAGATACGGGCTAACTGCTCACTGACGTATGAGGATTCCTTGTTGCATGGGCCGATTTACCTTTCATAGTATTCTAAGGTGTTCTTTCATGCGACCACTGCCCTTTGCGTATTGTTTTGTAAATATTCTGATAACTTGGCATGGAAGGACGTTCACGCATTATAGGTTTCCTTTCCAGAACATTTGTCTGTGCTCATAACAACATATCACATAATCTACTTACTTTCGTTAAGGAAATGTATGGGGGGTGTAAGTGTATCGCGTTTCCTGCCAGCTTTGGTGCGTAGCCCGCTTTCAAGAATAAATGTGTTCAATATTTCTTGAAATCTGATCTATAAAGTCAATTTTAATGTATCGCGGCTTCATCGCATTGGCAGATTTTTCCTCAAAGGAGCATATAGCATCAATTCGGTCGAGGGTTGATATGTTTTCACTCTGGAACCATATTTTGCTCTAGCGCTAAGTCACACTTCTGTACATTGTACACCACTAGTAATACAGCTGAATATGACAGTATATTGTATACATCTGATAAAACTACATATATCGTACGGCTGATATGACTGTTGTGAACTTAGTTCACTTGAGCGGCAAGAATAGTGGTTATGTTCAAAGCATATACAATGGAACAACAACGGAACGATATTACATGATTGTGTCAAAAGCCTTAAAGTTTATAAGTGACGCATAAGCTCAACGCATATTAAAGTACGAAGGCATCCTGCTTGTAACGGAGGTCCATTGAAGTCGGCAGAGCACCAATTACCGCTATAAGTCTCAAACCCATGACCTATTATTTCTTTAACATATGAACCATTAGGCTTCGGTAATCTATACACTAACAAATTTAAAGATTCTCATCAGTCCCTGTAAAACTCAAATTATCATGGACTTGGCTTAATCATGGTGTGACATATTCGTTTTAGTCCGATCTGAAATGATGCCACTGCTGCTGATAATGAAGATTATGATCATCTAGACGACAACGGTCACAGCGGTGATGATGATCATCATCACCATCACAAGCATTATTATTATTATAGTAGTAGTCTTACCATATCGCCTGGTACCACGATCACCCATAGGCAGTGTTCGTTGTTACCATAGTTCTGCGGATAATTTGGACTGGTAATGATTCCATGTTCTCCTGTATAAAGCGTCTGGCCACAATTGGAAGCTGCAGCACAAAGAACAGGCTGTTAATCTTTATTACGATTGTAGACATCGATCCGTTCAGAATCTTGGAAGTAAATTCAAACTCTTCTGCTTTGCTTATCAGGACGAATGCGATCTCGCCTGCACAAAGAATTGTTTGTCGTGTGTGTACGCGTTTATGTCGTGGGGGCTGGAGGTGAGTTGTTTCATTCAACTTCGGTAGGCAAAAATTTCAATACCGCAAACTCCGATCTTTTCCCAAATGATTAATTAATCTTTGAGACCCTTAACGTCTTATATATGTATATATATATATATATATATATATATATATATATATATATATATATATATATATATATATATATATATATATATATTCGAAACAGATTTGTGATCTTGAAAAGTAAAACTGTATAAGTATAATGAGCGTGCGTGTGTGATTGTCTATGTGTGCATATTAAATTCGTCTAAAATAATGACTTCTATAAGTGTGACATGATTCGCTTGAATGTGTGCGAAATAAGTTAAATGGTGTAGCTTTTTGTGTATTTGTCTATTCATCGTTGTTCCAGTAGAACGTAAACTAATCTTGTCTTTTTATCACTGTACAACTAGAATATATCATCTTGTCATGGTAATACTACAGTGGATCCGTAATATAGGTGTTTACATTTTTATAATCTCGTCTATGCCGGGCTTCCGTCTGTTCTCTAAAATGTGCGTGTTTCGTCCACAACATTGTTGCGGTCGGAAAGATTTACATAAAACATGAAAAGGAGTGCTGAAGTTTACATCTACATTGGGATTCTACTATTTAATTAGTATTTTACGGCTTCTAATTCCGATCAATAAAAGGGATTCTCAAGCAGATGTTATCTTCCGTTATATTTTTCCGTTTCTTGTCTGTGGTGTATTGAGTCACCGCTTTATCTCCCAATGGAATTTTGCTGCATGCAAGGCACGATCTATTAAAGTGGATTAACCCAGAAAAATGGTACAGCAATGCTCTGTAAAAGACATTTATCCGCTGGTATGACTCTACTGTTTGTCGATGTTATATAAAGGTTACGATTCAAACAAGAAAATGTAAACACTGTCATGTATATTTGCTAGGACTATGTCTATAATTCTTGGATTTTTGGGGGATTTAATTCGCAATAACGTCAGTTCTTTCTTCTGATTTTCAGTTTATATTTTATGGAAATAAATTATTTGTTAAATTTTGCAAAGCTTGTTGTCTTTCGCTCTCTTCTGTTACTTATTTTTAGTGTATGGACTCGTAACACTATTTACCAACAAGTTACTATGGTTAATATTTCACCCAAATGGCTATCGTGATTACCCATCTTGCCAACAACCCAATATGGCAACACTAATGAATATGCAATGGTGACCTTATATTTTTTTTAAAAATTGTATTAATATCAAAACCCAATCATTACTAATACTTATAATGATTTGTCTTTTCCATTTTTAAAATCTAATGGACTTCCTAAAAACGAAGCACACCATAATCCATTCTCGACTGTCTTCATATCTTAGTTAATTACACACATTTGTTTCGACTGCGTACAAATACAGGATTTTCACTTCTCCATCTCACGTGCATTTAACGGTGATTGTTCTTGCATAAACGATTGGATCAACATTAACAATTTAAAAAATGTATATCTGGGTTTCATGATATAAAATTAAATATTACATAAACGATTGCTTACATTGGGTGACCACACAATTGACCTCGTCCGAATTATCACCGCAATCCGCGTCCCCGTCACAAAGCCACTCTTTAGGAATACATGAGTGGTCAATCGGGCACGTGTACTCTGTAGCTTGGCAGCCACGTTTTCCGCCTAGGAATATATGTATCAAGAGTGAAATTGTTCATTATTCTTCCGTACATCAACAGTACAAAATGTGAAAGAGCTAGACCAGTCATGTCGACTATCATTTTTGTATGGTCTTTATAAATCCAATACAGGAATAATAGATCAACAACAATCTCAATTAACCGTAGGCCTGTGCCACTGAAGGCGTTTTGAAATTCACTAAAGCTGAATAGGCCATGCATATTTCTGTGTATCATCGTTATACAATTTTTAAAAACAAATATTGACCCAGTCGTACTGTAAAGACAATCAGCAAACGGTACGGCCTGCACAATGTGCAAACCTTCGTTCGACTGTTATACGACATAAATGAAGCTACAGAGCTACATTGTATTCAGATCAAGAGATATACAAATAATATGTTTAGCATGAAATTTCGAATCTCGGTATCAAGAAAGTTTGTATATTTCTTTACATGTTTAAATACCATTGAAAGATCAAAACAAGTATTGGTTATAATTAATATACAAGAGAATACAAGTTTAGAGTTTTAAACAATATATAATGCAATACTTTAGAAACATTCTTGATATAAGTCATATAAGCACTGAAGCATCGCGATAAGCATTGAATGAACATGTTCCTTTAGGTAAGAGGCGATTTACTGAAGATAGCATCAAAACAAGTAGTCAATGAACATTTTGGCCAACGATATGAAGTAGACAACATATAAGACTACTAATTTTTGTTTTCATACATTTGCTGTTGAACTAACCAAACAATTTATAACGTATATTGAACCGTTTATAAATTTTGTCAATAAATGAATTAGCAATCCAAATGTTATTTCAAATACTCAGATGATTGTATCCAAGGATGTGTCAGGTGGACGAAAGTCATGGATTGGTTGGATTCATGTTTCTTTAAATTTCTGGAGCTGACGAGATGCAATCACTTTGCATGCAGTCCTTTATCTTTTCCTAACGCCACACTGTCTCTCAAATACGAAACCTTGGTCAATGTGGCACACAAGGCGATTCAGCTGAATTATGGCGAGGTTCTGGCTGACTAATGACAGCAGGACGATGTCCCATGATTCTGTTTCCTTGTCGCTTGTACAAGTGAACGCGAATGCATTCTTGTATTTTGGCTTGATACCACATTGACATGAAAGATTTAGTCAGTTTCTGTACCATGTGCAAGTCTCCGGCTTTGCAGACATCATCTGGCATTTTATCTACTCTAGTAGCTTTGCCATTTGATTTCATGTCAATTGCTTTCTCCGTTTCTTTCACCGTTAATTGGTCAGCAACATGTATGTTTTTTTCCTCCTCTGCACTAATAGCTGATTGCTATTTACGAATGTTGCTTAAGTGTTCTGTCCATCTCTGTAGTATTTTTTGTTTGTCCTTGAGCAGTTTGTTGAAGTCAGCGCTCAATTCTAGAGACGTTCTGATGCATGTGGGCGTACACTATTTTTTAAAATATCATCACAGTTCGTCATGTCATTCAGATCTGAGTAGGAATGACTATTGTCAAACCCTATTACTCAGCCAAACGTCTTGCAGATATTTCAGTTTGTCCTAGACATTATTCCTATTTTTGCTGAAGGCTTCCTTTATAGATGAAGTGTTGTCTTCTGAATATTCCATATGGAGCCAACGTTCCTTATTCATTAGTCCCTGTATAGCAGATAATTTTCATCAAACTAGTCTGCAGGTTTATATGTAGTGAGATCTAGGACATTGGATGCAGCCGAGTACACAGAGTACCTAAAGAATGCCAAGACTAGTTAGTTCAAAAGTCTGCACTTCTCATAACATACCCGTTGCTTCCCCTGATTTAGTCAGTGAGATGCAAGTGCGAGTGCATTCAATAATCATTCTGCTGTTTGGCAGGTCGACAATTCCTCAGTAGGAGGAATCTGCTTTTGTTGGATTACCAAACATATTTTCGGCAATGGTGCCTGACCATATCTAGTGATTTCTGTCACTAGAGTCAGCAAAGATGATAAATATGTATGCCTTCATTAATTCTGCGATAAGGTAATCCAGGTCTTCATGAAACTTACTTTTGGTCTCATCTGATAGTTTTGTTCTCATCTGGGGTGGCCATGATTGGTGTATCGACGTTGATGAGAGTTGCATGTCTTCTTCCTGACAGTAAAAATTGCAGTTGTATTTGTCATGAACGCCCCTTTGGAGATTAGTAAGTTTGCTTACTTTTTGCTTTCATCTGACTAGTTATGCTTTGATGACAAGCCTAACACCAGTACCTCGTCGCTCTTCTAACTTCTTGTGTAACCGAAGCCTACCTTAGCTAGGCAAGCTATACTGCGGTCTACGATTCAGATGTTGAAAATTTCTTTTAAAGATTGCGTTTCAGACTGATTAAGAATAAATTTATATCCAGTTCAGTTAATTGCATCAATCACATAAAATCATCGACTATAATTAATTCATTTATAATCAGGATAAGCACAAACCTGATCCATAATGACAAATTTAGACCCGCCATGGCTCCAGAAGTAGTGTTTCTAAAGGGAGGAAAGGGGTTTTAGTAAACTTAAACCTAGTCTCATTGTACAAGACCTATCGCACTTAAACCTAGTCTCATTGTACAAGACCTATCGCACTTAAACCTAGTCTCATTGTACAAGACCTATCGCACTTAAACCTAATCTCATTGTACAAGACCTATCGCACTTAAACCTAGTCTCATTGTACAAGACCTATCGCACTTAAACCTAATCTCATTGTACAAGACCTATCGCACTTAAACCTAGTCTCATTGTACAAGACCTATCGCACTTAAACCTAGTCTCATTGTACAAGACCTATCGCACTTAAACCTAATCTCATTGTACAAGACCTATCGCACTTAAACCTAGTCTCATTGTACGAGACCACCTAGTCTCATTGTACAAGACCTATCGCATGTCGTCTTGAGAACTTCGAAATATGTTGGTCTGGTAAATGTTTATATCATGAATCTCACACGCGGCCCGCCAAGCCGTATCATCTGGCAAAATGATTGGCTTCACAAGGGTCTCATGAGAGATAACAAAGGTAGTGCGGCCATTGGGCCATCTAACATGACGTTATAATCAATGAACCGTAACATAATTCAATCAATATCTTCATAATAATAGCAAAGTATTTAAATATTTTTAATACTAGCATAAAATAATTAATTATCCGTTTCTTTTTCATAATACTTTTATTTATATTGATGTCAATAAAGGTAGAGATTCATTTGTATGTTAGTTTGTCATTCATAACAAATATATATTGTTATATCTCTTCGGTAAATATCATTTTAGTCTTTTTCAGTTTCTCGTAATGGACCAAATTTTAAAATTCGTGGTTTTCAAGTTTTCACCGCTTATTTATATCATGAAATATATTACATGTAAATATGTTATGAACGCACACGAGAATAGTCTATCTTATGCAGTGTTTGAACGATGGAACTCGTCTAATTGGATAGGTACAATATTTAAACATTCTCCTTAGAAACAATTATTTTATATGTTATCTGACAATGGACAGACTTTGTAGTGTCCACAATGACACATCTCACACAGGGTATCATATTTTTGTGACCTTTCAAAAGGTAGGTTTCTTGGTGACACTTTTAATTTATTGTTTGAGACATACTCCAGCTTCTTTACATTTGATAAAGAACTTTTAATAAATATCTTAGGTAAATCATAGTATATCCTCCATTGTAAAGGTGTAATGATGTTTTTTTGCCAGTGTTCTCCTTTTATATCATTGGTAATGGTAATTTGATTTCCAGGGCACGACAAATCTCTGTCGTGAAAGATCAGTACACTTCTTAAATAGAAAAGTCTACGTACACTAATTTTAGTCACAAAGATGCCCTCTTTGTATGACGAAACTAAAGCAATGTTCTTTCTTGGGTTTTCCGTTATTACAGGGCTGATATAAAGTATATTAGTGTATATTTGTTGATTTGCTTTTATTATTAGCGATCTAAGTAGCGATCACTTTGGCGTTTGTGTGCGTGTCAGTCCATCTTTTTGTAGACCCGTCCACACCCAAGATTAGTCATTTTTTAATCAAATGTAGCCAAGTTCTTTTGCCAAGTAAGTTCCTTTATTATTGGAATTAGAGATCTGGCTGAATATACAGGTCATGACCAAATAGGTTTTTGTTACAGTGCTGTTGTGGGTAGAATGGAGTTGATCGTTTCAGATATGAACGAATCTATACTTGCATTTTCGGGGCAGCGGTACATGAGAAACTAATAAACTGATTTGTTCAAATGATAGGTAAAACGTCTATTGAACGTTATACGTAATGTCTCGGGATTATAGTTGCCTCCAAAAGTATCGGATGCAGATCAGCTAGGTTTTAATTAAATAATAATAATAATAATAATAATAATAATAATAATAATAATAATGAGGACTTTATATAGCACCTAATCTTTAGAAGCTCTAAGCGCTTTACACCATCAATAATGATATGACTACGCCACAGAACAAAATATGACAAAAACAACGAAATTGGAAAACATAAAAGCATGCTGAAAACATATAAGATAAAAAAACATGATTAGGTCGCTAAGTTTATCTCTATAGTCGAAACAGGTGAGTCTTAAGAGCACTCTTAAAAGGGACCACTGTGTCTTTGTGTCTAATTTCAATGGGCAATTCCTTCCACGTCGCCGGGCCCTGGTGTGCAAAAGAACGTTGTCCATATGACTTTGTTTTTGCCTTGGGAACAATGAGTATACGATTATCAGAAGAAAAGCGTAAGGATCTAGTTGGTGTATACACATGGGTGAGGCTGGATAGGTATGTTGGATTGGAGTCTGTCATTGAAACATAGCACAGAGAACAAATTTTGTTTGATTCTGTATCGAATCGATAGCCAGTGTAGGGTACAGAGCAGTAGTGAGGTGTGCTCTGATCGAGGTACTCTAAAGATGATCCGTGCAGCTGTGTTTTGAACTTTTTGAAGTTTCTGGAGTAAATGTTGTGACGAACCAGACATAATTGAGTTACAATAGCCCAGTATTGAAAGTACTAATGAAACACACAAGTGTTTTAGTGGCATCAACTGAAAGATATTTACGAATGGAACTGATGCGTCTCAATTCAAGATATGCAGCCTTCCATATGTTCATGACATGTTGGTGCAATGTGAGAGTACTGTCTAGAGTAACGCCTAGCTTTCGTACTGACTGTGAGAATTTAATGTTGGTGTTGCTGATATTTATTGTCTGAGGTAAAGGATGTGAATGAGAAAGTCTTTGTGTTGTGATCAGAATAGCCTCAGTTTTATCAACATTCATCTGCAGTTTGTTACATGTCATCCATGATTTCACATCAGAAATGCATGTCTCTACTCCATGGATGGTAGCATCAACTTCATTTGGGTGGCTAGACTTGTATATTTCGGTGTCATCAGCATACAATTGGTGCGTCAGTGGGTGATGATCTATGACACTTGAGAGCGGCTGAGTGTACAGAATGAAGAGAACAGGTCCAAGAACAGATCCCTGTGGAACAGCACAACATACGTCAACTGTGCTGGAGAGTATTCCATTTGCAGATATAATTTGTGTTGACTAAGTAGGACTTGAACCACTGTAAGGCCATATTCTGAATGCCAAATACATGCTGGAGACGGTGAAGTAATATATCATGGTCTATTGTGTCAAATGCTGTAGATAAATCTAGGAGAGTGAGGACTGCAATCTTTCCACTATCCAAAGCAAAGAGAATGTCACTAAATACTTTCAGAAGAGTAGTTTCCGTACTGTGGCAAGGGCGATATGCAGACTGTACATTGCTAAAAAGACTGTTTGAATTCAAATGAGATACAAGTTGAGTAAGAACAACCTTTTCTAAGATTTTTGATATAAATAGGAGATTAGAAACTGGCCGGTAGTTCTTTAAATCGTTATGTTCCAGTGTTGGTTTCTTCAGCAGTGGCTTTACGATGGCAGTTTTTAAAAATGATGGGAATTCCCCTGATGAGAGAGAGATATTAATAACATCAGTTAGTAAAGGCAATATTGGCTCTAAGCACTCAAGCAGCAGTGATGTCGGAATTGGATCAAGTTCACAAGACTTTGGTGCATTTTTCATCACGATTGTCCGTACTAAATTAATAGAAACAGGTTCAAATGCTCCTAACGGTTGTCGCTGAAATTATGCATCATAACTGTATGGTGACGAATCAGTTGAAATTGTGCTGTCAAGCGAATGTCTAATGGTTTGTATTTTGTCATCGAAGAAATTTGCAAATTGGTCTGGTAGGTCTAGTGGAGAGAAGGTTGTTGGAAGTGGTGTACATTTGTTCCTTGACATTAGTTTGTTAGTTATCTCGAAGAGCTCTTTGCAGCTGGAACTCTCCGTGATCTTAGTACTGTAGTGGGATAATTTGGCTAAATGGACTATGTGACGTTCTTCTTGGCGGCTTAGTGAGTCTGGTGGAAAGCCAAAGCCTCTCTGTTTTTCGGCGATGTCTTTTAGCAGTGCGAAGCTGGTCCCTAACACTGCTATATCTTGGAGAACACCATTTTATTGATACTCTGCATTTGGTGGCTGGGGCATGTTTTTCACGCAATGAACGCAAGCAGTTATCAAGTTGTTCCGCTGTTGGATGTAAGAAAGTTGTTAGGTTTTCTTGGATGTCATGCATGAATTTTGTTCTATTTATCATACGGAGGTTTCTCTTAGTAGCAAATAGAGGTGGAGGGTTAGAGACTGATACGTCGAGATGGCATACAATGCAGAGGTGATCCGATGCAAGTTAGTGGGATACAAGGGTGGATTGTAGAATATTATCATCAGGTCTATAAAGAAACCAGTATAAAATCTGACCAAGTTTATGGGTAGGTTGGTTAACTGACTGTTTAAGATTGAAAACATGAATGGAATCTAGGAGTGTTGACGTGCATGGTTTACCAGGACAGTCAAAGTGAAAGTTAAAATCTCCAAGAATAATTATATATAGTATGATACATATAAATTGTTGAAATTTCTTAGCAAAACGCGTGTCAACGTCACATTGTCAAGTTAATATGCGTGCCAGAACATGTCTTAGAAACAGAAATTGATTTCGCAAATTTAATGCTGTATCGGTCTGAGATTAATACTAATTGAACCTACTGAAAGGAACAAATCAGTATATGGACATGATACCATGATATAGGTACGCAAAAGTATATCAGTGTGTCACGTCAACCAGTCAGGACTCCTTTCTTAAATGGAGTTCGAGTACCTTCGCAACACTATGGCTACAACATCATTCCAAATTAATAAACTCCACGCCTTGAAGTAGAGCAAAATATTTTCATGTGCAGATCAATATAATTTCATTATACGTTTAATGTATATTATAAAAACTTATTAGTTTTATGGGGTTGAGTGACTGATTTTTCGTTGCCATCGTCGTCAACATATAATAAGATTCGACCAGTATATCTCTAATTATACTTTTTATCAATCAATAATGTTCATACCTGGTTGAGTTGACGGACAGCTTCCTGTCTCGTCAGAGTCGTCACCGCAATCGTCATCCCCATCACAAAGGTATGTCTGGTCAATACAGTGGCCGTTTTCACACAAGAATCTGTTTGATGTACATGTCACTAAAACGATTCAATAATGACAAAAGTTATACATAGGCTTGTGGTGGAGAAAATGTGAAAGCAACAACGTAGATGATGACGATGACAACCAAGACAGCAATTTTAATGATCCTGATAGCATTAATGTAACAGATAATTGGCTATCTCTCTCCCGTACTATCAGGGCTGATCTATAACTAGGGCCATATTCTAACAGATACAAAATAATAAAAGTATAAAGCAACTGGGAATCGTGTACAGACCTATTACCCATAACAGTACTATATATTTCGGCTATTGGCTATTGTAATTTAAACTTTAAAAAGTGGAAACTGTAAAATTGTATATACGCTGCAGATAACAGAAAATAGAAGAGATTGAAACACATGAAGTTAAATATAACTGATGTCAGCACTGTACCACGAAGCATGCAAGTGATCGAGATTGTTCAATTGGTTATTATTATATATCGCAAATCATCGATGACGAAAGATATACATGTACTGAAGAGGGACTTACGCAAGTGTGCTATAGTTTTTGACTTCGTTGAATATGGAACATTATGCTACTTACTCATTTGTAGATACGGTATCGTCGATCAGAATACAGCTGTTAGGACATTAAAGAGATTGGCATCGTTCACTTTCTGAACACTAAGACTAAATTTGTTATAATGATTCTTGAATGACTTAGCATATGCAGACATCCTATTAAACAAATATTTGCTTTGAGTACAAAATGTTTATATATTGTTATGTGGTTCTGGAATTCATTATATAAACAAAGACACACACACACACACACACACACACACACACACACACACACACACACAAAATCAAAATATCATAAGATGATATTCCTTGCCATTGGATAATTTGCATCGTCCTTTAATCCCTTTAAGCTAATAAATAATTTTACGCTTCAGGTAAATTTCATTGCTAGGACTTTTGTAATTTAATTCGATGATTATTATTTAATTATCTTTTGGATTTGACTCTTAACACTTTAGTTCCTTTTCTCATTTGTACAACAATTTTTTCAGAAAAATAAAATAATTTGTTACAATTTACAAAGCTTGTTGTTTTCATTGTTACTGTTTATTAGTGCCAAAACACGTAACAATACATCCATTTTTTAAAACAAAAGTCATCTGAAACAATGTTGAATAATTCGTTTTTTTTTTAACGTCTACCTAGGCATCTACCACTAAATGAATATACATTTGTGTTATGCATATCTATATTGTGCTTATAGCTTTTGTCCATGATATGGATTGTAAAGTTCATTTTTGAATAACATAGATTATTGTTTTACATGATTGTAGATTATACTTTAAGGTATTAACCATTTGTAAGCAATTGTTTACTTAGATTTAAGTTCTAAACAATGGTTTTCACTTGGAAACAAATCCATGCTGTAACATATACTTTTAACGTCCTATACTAATTTTAAGTAAAATATCTGACATTTCTTACAACTTCGGAAATTCTGGGAAACAACTTTTGACTTGCATGGTGTTCTTCGTATTTTGTCTTCGTATTTATACAAAGTTGTTTTCATCAAATTTATTTATTTTTATCGTTATTTTCATTTTTGTTCTGATTTAATTTGAGTGAAATCTTTAATTTAAATTATTGATTTAAACAGTTTGAATAATTTGAGATTCTAGCAAATGATCTCTGAAATACTTGTTAGTGTTATTAATCTATGGAGGAAAATGTATATATTTTTTAAGTTTATAGAACCAACAATATGTGTCCGATTCAGTCGATGTCTGTATAGTTTTTTTTTACTATTGAATTATAACAGTTTAGAGTTTTACTCAGTAATGTACGCTGTGTAATTGTTACGAGAAGTGATAAAAATGTTAATCTTATGATTCAAACGATCAAGTACAATATTTTCCTGACTAACATCATTTGCAGTCATTTGCTCTCAAAATTTCCTTGATGCAATAGCTTATGCTGCTTTATATCAATGGAAATATTTTGACAAAGTCAGTTTCCTATGAAACTGGATAATACATCATTTCTATTATTAATCGTATTGCTTAAACTTCTTTTGTATGTTGTACCTTCGTTTTCCATTATTGTAACGTAATTTAAAACATAACATTTCGACAGGCAGAATGAGTGACTTTCCATTTTATTTGCACCTCATTTGCGTTAACTTTATCGCCTCAAATATTATAATATGCTTTCAAAACTTATTTTTCCTTTAGTTTCACCATAATGACTTTGTCAAAGCCAAGACCCATCGGGAGAGACAATAATATCTGTCTCAAAACTAAAATCAGACTATTGAGAGCACTAGTCATCTCAATCTTTCTGTATTCATGTGAGGCCTGGAATCTTACAGCAGAATTAAAACGAAGAATACAGGCACTTGAAACGAGATGCTACAGAACCATCCTTGGTATCTCTTACATGGACCACATCACAAATGAGGAAGTGCATAACACCATCAGGCAAAAGTAGGCCATTATGAAAACCTCCTCACCACCATCAAAAAGAGAAAGATGAAATGGTATGGTCATGTCACTAGAGCCAATAGTCTGTCTATTAGCAACAGTACTGCGGGGCAGTGTCCAGGGTGGCAGAAGGAGAGGTAAACAGAGAAAAAAGTGAACTGACAACACGGATACACAGGGATTGGCACATATCGAGACAAGTGGAGGGAACTGGTCAGATGTTCAGCAGCACAGTGTCTCAACGACCACATTATGTCAAGAGATAAATGATGATGATGATGATGACTTTTATGTATTGTATTCTTTACAAAATTCACTATTCCGTTGTATTTATTGTAGTATGTAAGTCTCCAATTAGATTCATCTTTACTAATTTCATTATCACTTATTGTCTTGCGTATGATGTTGTCAATATTGTTTAGTTTATTAATCAAATGTATTATATCATATTGTTTAAAAACTGTGATGCATATTAAGGTTTCCTTGAAAGTGTATGCATTAAATCCCATTAAAGTTCCACCAAATCCGCTAAAACAAGGAATCATAAAGCATTTAGCTATTTCGACGATTTCCTAAACTAGGATCTTCTACACCCATTCCCCTGGAATCAGTCGACAATTTCAACTCGGCACAATTAAAACGCTTATATACTGTTCTGTATTTCCTTTTAACATTTCTGTATTGCATTTTGTATTTAACTTCATCGAGCTTTTGTAACCTAAAATTAATACCTATGTATGTTTGCAATATACATGCCAAGGTTGTGCAATTGATATTTTCTCCCCCATATTTATCAGTCATCCTTAGTAGTTATCCTTAGGTTTACTCTGAGTTATTTTTATATCTTATCATGTTGATATAACTAAGAATTTCGACATAAAGTCTCGCGTCAAGTAATCATTTGTCAACAGGCTCAATCACACTGGAATAAAGAAGAGAAGCTTTAAGTGAAAACACAAATAAATTCATCAAAAAGAACATGAATCAACGATACCACAATCATGAACATTTTATATTTATTCAAACGACAACGGTTTAAAGTTTAAATGCAGTACTATTAAACATCAAATCTAATAAAACGTCAAAAATGGATTGACTATTTGAACTTCACAAAGTCAGACGATATGGATTATTTTGATTAATATGAAGATACATGTTGTTCCATAATCATCTTGTAATTTATATAACCCAGTACAACAAATTATCTGTAATTTATATGACCCAGTACAACAAATTATCTTGTAATTTATATGACCCAGTACAACAAATTATCTTGTAATTTATATGACCCAGTACAACAAATTATCTTGTAATTTATATGACCCAGTACAACACATTATCTTGTAATTTATATGACCCAGTACAACAAATTATCTTGTAATTTATATGACCCAGTACAACAAATTATCTTGTAATTTATATGACCCAGTACAACAAATTATCTGTAATTTATAAAACCCAGTACAACAAATTATCTTTAATTTATATAACCCAGTACAACAAATTATCTTGTAATTTATATGACCCAGTACAACAAATTATCTTTAATTTATATGACCCAGTACAACAAATTATCTTTAATTTATATGACCCAGTACAACAAATTATCTGTAATTTATATGACCCAGTACAACAAATTATCTTTAATTTATATGACCCAGTACAACAAATTATCTTTAACTGATCACACACTACAAACATTCAAGTCCACAAAACATATATAAAATTGCCAAATGCCATTAAAAAAAAGATACTTTAACACTAAAGAAAAATGGAGGCATAGGAACTTTATCTTTGATGAGATTTTGGATCACATGATTTCGTCTGATTTAGTTCATCGATTGCTTGTATGAAAGTCTTAACTGCGTAAAAGTGGGATACTCCAGTGATAAAAGTAGTTATTGGCAATGTGATCCAAATAATCCAGTAATAACAGTTATTACAAATGTCATCAAAATTACTTTTTGAAATAGGTTGTTCATTGTATCGTTTAAGCTTGTTTATTCAGGTAATAGTTTTGATATGCATAGTAAATATAAACATGCTTAACGAGTTACAAATCGCATGAATCTATTAAGTTCCAATGATATAGTCTACATTCTAATGTTGTCGTGGATATTACTCAATTAATTTTATTCTGGCAAAATATTATATTACAATAACCTCTGTATTAGTTTATAAAGTCACAGCTGTCAATTTTTAAAACAAAAATCAAATGTTTAATGTGGTGAAATAGTTTTTTTCCGGTGTGATAGATGTTTTCACCTGAAGTATTTTGTACAATGATTGCTTGAGCGTTATGTTAAGTTGAATGACAAGGATTTTGACGCGCTTGCTTGTTAAATTTATTTGCATCAGCTATATCATAATCTGTAACACATTTGCTATTATATTTTCGTATGCTTGTTGTCTGCTTGTTAATTTACTCTTCTAATTGTTTGCGTCATTCAATGAAACCTAATTACATCCCTTCATATATGTTTTCTTGTGATTTGCAACTTTCTTTTCAATATATTCGATTTACCTTTCTGTATTATTGCTGCGCAGTGTTTGTGAAATGATATATAACTTATTCTCCTGCCACAATCTCATTATAACTTTTCACCATCAATGACTTTCTATATTCAATATCAATGTACTAAATATCTTCAATTGCGTTTATGTTTACATGCACATTGCTACCTTCTTTATACTTTATTCCACGTTTGTTGCATCTCTTTTCTTTTCTTGTCTTTTCCACAGGTGTCAAATTTTAGTTTCCATTTATTTCTTTAGACTAAATTTACAATAGCAGAAGTAAGATAAATATATCTTAGCTGAAAGAGTATTACGAGGGTTGATGAATTCCAGTAGTTTTCTAGTTTCATTTTTAACCTTTTTCTAGAATACATCCCTCATTATAAAGAAGCTCCATTATCAAAAGAGGGGCAGCCTGTTATAGATTATCTTACTGATGACGACGACGACGATGATGATGATGATGATGATGATGATGATGACAACGAATCTGACGAATGATGTTAACTGCATCAGATGAATAAAGATATGCTTTAATTTTCAAATTAAACCGCCTTGAAGAATATAGATGTGTCTGTACACTGTCACCAATTAAAGACTGTAAAGTCTATCACATAAGGTTGCATTATAATGTATTATCTCTAATTGTGGAAAAGCACTTTGCAACGTAACTTACAAAAAAACATTATTGTGTAGTTTCAAAAGATATATAATTAACGAAAACCATATTTTTAGTGAGACATACACAATGCTATTAATATGGCTCGATAGTATGTTATTCAACGTATTGCTGGGATCCTCTATGTTTGATCATAACGCTAAAAACCGTTATCAAATACTAAATTATGACATTATAGTATTCAAGCATACCAGCTATGTTATTGGTGAAAGTGACAACCAATTGAAAGCCCCCATACTGGTCGCTATCGTCCGTTATGAACTCCAAGTACATTTGGTTGCCTGTTGAATATACTCCGGCAAACGTTTTACCACAAAAGCGTCCAAGTTCATTCGCCTGCTTATTCGTACCATCGTAGGCGACCAAGTAGTCAAAAGAACACCTTAATAGAAACAAAAGTATATTTTTTCGCAAAAATGTCAATTGTTTTGTTCAAATACCTTCTATCGTAATGCTTTCTGTATCAGCCCTCAATTTTAAATTGCTCCTGCAATACATACACTATGGACAAAATATATTTCAGCTTGCACTTCTACGAATTTGTGGATTATCTAAAATTAGCTAGTATTGTACGAATATCTAGGACGAGCTTGACAGAAAATGCATAAACAAGGTTTGAGTGCGCATGTGTAATAACGTAATAGGGCTGTAGGGTAGTTAAATAACTATTTTCCGTAGCATATGTAATATGATATAAGGACAGCTCCCTAGCGCGGGGGGAAGGGCAGTTCGAGGGAGATTTTTTACGAAAGACATATAGTCTGATTTCACCAACGTAACTTAACTCTTGACCTAAACTTAAGTACAAAGTCCATAAAATTGATTTGATGAAATTTATATTTAAAGGGAATTCAAACTGAACCAATTAAACGACTTGAAAAATGGGTATGCAAAAGTAATGCCGAAAGTGCTCTTTAGACGCACCATATAAAATTACCATACCAGTTTAAGACGGTTTCCCCCCCCCCTCTATGTGGCCAATACACTGACGTATATCTAGCCAATAACAAAATTGTATTATTACCATGAATATATTTTATTGTATTTTTATACTTTTAAACGTATCAGATATAACATGCTCATCTATTGTACTAGGTTTGGTATGTGTCTGTCTCAGAAAACCATTAATAAAACCAACAACATAAAACCTGTCAATCCAACCAATGCCACTTGACCGCAGTATTGACCTTAACAATGTTGAAATATTAAAGAAACATTTCGCTTCTATAAAGCTGTCAATAGATAGATAGATAGATAGATAGATAGATAGATAGATAGATAGATAGATAGATAGATAGATAGATAGATAGATAGATAGATAGATAGATAGATAGATAGATAGATAGATAGATAGATAGATAAACAGACAGACAGACAGATAGATAGACAGACAGACAGACAGACAGACAGATAGATAGATAGATAGATAGATAGATAGATAGATAGATAGATAGATAGATAGATAGATGTGAAAACAGTAATTACCCTGAATCATCTTCAACATTGAATGTCCGAGCTGTTAACCAAACGTGTAATCCTTGAGGAGCAGTGATAGTCCAAACACAGTGCAAGTTTTTGCCATAGTTATGGGTCCCAAAGCCAGTATGTGATGCAATCAGCGTGTTGTTCTCTGTGATTGTTGCTATTTCACCACAGGTATGCACCTCTCTTTTTACTTTTTATATCGCAAGACAATACGAATGAATATTATGTAGAACATCGATACTCGGAAGTTGGTTTACACACAACATTTATTGATTTACTCAAGAACACGTTTAAAAAATGCATAGAACTTTCTTAACTGGTTAAAATGAAAACTATTGTGAATTTAACTACTACTACTACTACTACTACTGCTACTACTAATTATTATTATTATTATTATTATTATTATTATTATTATTATTATTATTATTATCATTATTATTATTATTATTATTATTATTATTATTATTAATATTATTATTATATGTTTTAAAATGTATACTACACTCTTTGTAGATACTTAAATAAACATAGAATTGAATCTGAACGAAATATTAAAAACTAAATATGAAGCCCATGCCATATAGGATTATGTGGCATTGTAATGTCGAGACTTACCAATCTCAGCAGTTGCAAAAGAAATCCAGAAAATGAAAACGATTATTGCCCTCTCCATCTTGTTTTGAAGTATAGCGATATAGTTTTCCCTCAAACGTGTCTTTGGACCGCGGTATTATATCGTGAGAATGGACACATTGTAAATGTAGACCTGATGATAAGCAACGCCAGTATTGAATATGTTGGCCGGATTTCTGATAATCAGACACATTTGTCCTAATCATCATGTCTTCAGAAAATGATATAACACAAAACGTGTTGCGTATCTTCATCTTCACACACACGAGGGGAGAGAGAGAAAGAGAGAGAGAGAGAGAGAGAGAGAGAGAGAGAGAGAGAGAGAGAGAGAGAGAGAGAGAGAGAGAGAGAGAGAGAGAGAGAAGGAAAATAATAGAAACAATGTATAAGGCTCACTTGTATGCATGAGTTGTTTTATGTATGGATACATGGATGGATTGGGTGTCGGCATAGAAAAATTATAGTGTTAGATGCATGCAGCTGTGTTTTAATCATGTCAGCAAGAAGTAAGACGCATTTTATGGGAAAGTATATTTGAGTAAGTCATATTTGATAGTTATTTGATAGTTTAGAAGGATTTGCCATTATTTTCATCAGTTATACCATATTTTCTGCGTCTTTTTTCATTTTTAAAATGTTTTACAAAAAGGGTTCAGTCAACCTATTTTATTTCTGATCGCATTTTGTGAACATACAATGAAAGAAGTCCGTCATTTTAATTTCATATGCCCATGAAATCAATACACTTCTTTAACACATGCTGGTCGACTGGTGCTAGAATGACGTGACGTTACACATAAAAAAAATCTAGCCGTAGTCAAGGGAGGTAACGAAATCTGTAATTTGGACACTACATCTTAATTAATTTTAACGGTATATTCTGAACATTATACTGGAGTACATTTAACAGGAGTAGCGTAATTTTAATCTACACATAATATTCTACAAAGATCATAAATTATTACACTATTAAAATTCTCAGCGAAAACGACCTTCAAGCAACTTGTGTGTGTAATATGATACAGACTATGCCTAACCCCAAATTATTTTCTGTTGCAAAGGGAGTAAATACATTTCACGTGTCTAAGAAAGTACCTGTTATATAACATCATATTTTAACACATGCCAGAGCCAGAAGGATTCCGATACAGAGTAATATCCCCTCTGAACGTATTGTTAACATAATCTGATTTTTGTTTTCGTGAGAGTCGGTATTTATTTAAGGCCGGAACTTAAAGTTAAGTTAAAGTAATTAAAAAAAGGCTATTGGAGCATAAATGTCAGCAGTTTTGACCACAGTAACTAACAGAACTGACTTTTCCATTATTTTGGACCGTTCTTTACATTTACATACGAGTTCAAATTGATTTCCCGTAATAGTTCAAAAGATATGTGTCATTTTACTGTTTGCTCTTCCAGTCGGTCATTACATCATAGGGTTAAATGACTTGCATATAAATAAATCTGAGTACGCGTCTAAAAACATTTATTCGTGTATTAATGTACACGTAACCTCTGAACGTATATATATATATATATATATATATATATATATATATATATATATATATATATATATATATATATATATATATATATATATATATATATATATATATTCTTCAGCTATTAAGTTATATTGACATTCAGCAACGTTCAACATTGCAAAAATATGTAGATTTTTTCAAATATGTACGAAACTTCATCCTTGTATATATCGGTTTGATGCACATTTCCATGTCATAAGACATTGAACTTCACCTTGAAACAGAAAATTTGTACTACTTGGTGCGGCAATTAATTCAGCACAATAATTAGTTTACGAAGCCAGATTGTCATGCAATCGCCTTTGATTCAATCAGCTACGATGTAATTATATTTATCGATAATTAAATCAGGTCTTATTGATTAGCATTATTTTTTTATTGGCTTCATTCGGTTCCAGAATTGGATGTTTTCATATGATCCATTTCTTTCTTAGTTCTATCTAAAGTAAATTTTCTACAGTCAGAACTCCTTATATTCATTCAACAAAACTATTGAATTCCATCCCTCGAAATACTTTTTGATTTTTTTTTCGTTACCCAAATTATTTTTACTAAAATTTTGGCATGATGTTTCACTCATCTTTGAAATCGGTTTATATGTGTGTGTGTTAATTAAAAATCATTCATGTGTGTTTGTATGTGTGAATATGTATATTCAAATTGATACCGGGAGCTGGGACGGGTCTAAGGTGGAAGCGCTTGAAAGGCACGCGTCCGTTTCCACCCACCCCCCAACCCCCCGAAGTAAATTGGAGGAAACCAACAGGAAAGTTTTCCTGAGTAACTTTTCTTTACAGCCACATGGTTAAAAAATTACGAGGTTTCGTTCCTTAGGCAGCCACTGCGATGTCTGTCCCGACTATGAATTTACCCTCACCCTACGATATATTTGTGTTTCCACCACTGGGGAGAATTTAATCAGAGTTAGAGCTGATATGTTTCTCTTCTAGTGTAATGTTGCCTGAGAAGGGGTATTATATCCATGAATATTTGAATAAAATGTTTTTGAAACAGTATATCTGATATTCAAAAAGACTTAACGTTTTCAAAAAGGTTAATCATCCCACCCCGGGCCGAGTTACACAAAAATACACGTTAAAACAACGGTGTTAATGCGCAAAATAGTATAAAAGTAATGTTTTTAAAAAGGTGTGCAAACGTCGCATTAACCAATCGTTTTGTCTCGTTATATTCAATATGGTCTTGAACTTACATGACTTGTCAGCAAGCCCAGGAGGAGCGCATACGCGACATTGCTAGTTGTGTTATGTGTATCTGTACAGCCCCTTCAATATTAATTCCTAATGCCTTGTTATTTGATTGCTTTTTCAATCTGTACCTCAAGCTTCAAAACTAAGGATTTTCCTGATTTTAAAATATATGGATTTCGCCCAGTTGTAATCTTCATAAGTATGGTCCTTGGCGTTCTGTGTAAAGAAAATCAAACAATATCGCGCGAATCACGAAACAAATAGTTCATAGCTGACCCATATTGAAATAGCAATTCAATTGCAATTGAACAATACATTTAAAGCAAAATAAATAATGTTGAAATATGTAATCCATTCTAAATTAATTTACTGTCTTCAATGTGAGGTTATAGCATACACTTACATACATTTTATCTTATTTACTCAGTTGTTATTGGGATTGAGATGTGGCTGAAGGAAAGACTACATATTTCGAACTTAGATATTAGTAATATCACCACGGAAAAGCCGTTTTCATTGTTTTTAAAATGGAATGTTTAATTTGTTGTGAAGAAAGGAAAAGTATAGCCAATAACCAGGAGCAATACACACTTCCAGTTTGTTTGAAACAACGTGCCTGTTACTCCGCACGCGTGCATGTGACCTTTTGGCTACGCCCATAAACTTGAGCATGTCGTCATGCCAATATTTACATAATAGGATATTTCATAAGAATCCTTCTTAACTGTAAGTACTGTAAACAAAATGTCACCTGGATGAATATTCAGTATTAATGTGACTTAAATCAATATAAATTACATCTTGTCAGTCATGGTGCATTAAAAGAACACGCGATGAGCATTTATGAGACAAAAATAGTCACATTTTAATTATATCTTTCAGTTAAATCTCTCAGCGCATTACCTTTCCTTCATTTGCCTATCTATCAAAAACACGACTGCTTTAATTTAAAAATTGCGTCTGGTAGCCATTGTTCAGTCTGACATTTTTTTTGTGACGCATTCTGATATATTTTGGACAAAATCAAATTCGGTAATTTTATAATTGTTTATATGCTGTTTTTGTTGTTGCTAAAATATGATGTTAAACGTTAAATTTCATAACGGTAATTTACTTTTTATTTTATCTCTCTTAAATAATGTTTGATTCATTTGGACCTCATTCTAGTAATACAGTAAGATCGATACTGTTTATATATTAGTATCAATGTATTTTGCATTAGTCATAAAATAAACTTCAATGTTTAATCGCCATGCATCCAGGAAATAAATGTTTTTTAAATAAAATTATCAAAGCAAATGACTAGACAATCAAGTTTGGCCCGATACAAGATGGGAAATATTCATGTTACCCGACTTATTTAAGGTAGGTGTTAATTACTATAAATATAACTCGTGATATTTCGTTTACAGGTCTCTGCTTGGAAATAAAATGTGCTCATTCAAAGCTAGATTAATGTTAAGAAAATTTAAGTTTATGACATGTTGTTTGCATAAATACTATTATCATCATGTGCAATGCGTGCTCACCCATTTAACAACGTCATCAACAGCAATGTGCATAGCATGCAGTTCACCGGGGAACTTTGCCAGTTTATAGTTGTTCACAATTTATGGTCTGAAAAGCTTCACATCAGAGTTAGCGTCATGACCCCATCGGCCAAGGTTGACTGCATAACGATCCTGTCTTGTCCGAAGGCGATCTACCGGTACTGTGTTCCACGGATGACGAGGAAGGTTGAAGTGAGGAGGGCAAACAGATGGCTCAACTACGAGGGAATGTTTCACAACATTTGTTGAAGATCACTCAACACTTCCTGTGGAAATAGCTATTATATACTTTGGGAACTGACCTCACCGTATTAGGCATCTCAACGTCAAGTAGATGGCTGAATTTGAGGTGATGTCCATGTACAGTGCAAGTTTATCGCTGGCTTAGACCTTAGCCATCACTTTCGAGGCTGCTTCCTGGCGATGCAGATGTAGAGGATGAAAATTGCTGAGCAAAAGCAGCCATGGTAAAGGAGTAATACGTAGTGTTCTAGTAATTAATTGTTGTGTTGAGCTGGACATCATTTAACTTAGTGTGGGATGCTTTAGCTCATACAGGAGCGCAATAATCGTACATTGCTGTTTTCAGTGTCAGAGCACAAGCGACCCAGGTGGAGCAAGCCAGTTTGCGGAGTAAGTTGTTCCAGGTTATACGTTTTGCTCCAATTTTCTTAATGTGGTTGTAGAATGTCAGTGATCTTTTCAGTGACACCAAATTATATCGGTGTCGGTCGTGTTGTATTTGTTGCCCGTTGAGGAAGATGCAAAGCTCACTGTTCGCATTTGCAATGTTTAGGTGGAAGACGTTGGAGACTGTCTTTGTTGCGCATGGCTGTAGAGGCCATTTCTTGAAGAAGTCCGTCATATCCTCCAGATCCTTGTTCGTTACCCTTCAAGCTCATCATACGAACGACTTTGGGGCTCGATAGCAATGTCATGTACATACATAAACCTACGCGACTGCTTGACAGGTAAGTCATTGATATAGACATTGAAAAAACTTCAACTATCCAGCGCAGCAATGCTCTAGAAAACAGCAGTCCAGCATGCCAGACCGTGTCATATGCCGCTATTAGATCCAGACAAACAAGCCCAGTGTTAAGGTTCCTCTGAAACCCGTTTTCAACATATGTAGTCAGGGCAAAGGAATTGGTCGCAAGCGCTATGGCCATGTCGGAAACCTGCCTGCTTAGCAGTTATGATATTCTCCCAGTCAGGACCAATTCTTTGGAGAATCAGACACTCCAGTACGTTAAAACAGACTGAAAGCAAGGAGATGTACTAATAGCTCGCGGCATTGTTAGGATGGATCTTTGCCAGACTTCGGTATCGCAATAATCTTTGACTTGTGCCACAAAGTCGGCACACACTTATCTCTATTGACTCGGGTGTAAAAAGCAGCAAACAATTATCTTTCCCTTAGGCCAAGGTTCTTCATGAATTCGGGCAAGTTGTTGTCATATCCTGTTGCTTTCCATGATTTGATGTTCACAGCACCGTTTCAGATTATGTTGTTGTAAATGAATCTAGGAGTATTTTGATCTAGTTAATCTGACTTCCGACGGCAGTAGGGTCTCCACACATCTCGTACTTGACGTCGATTCTGTTTCTCCATGGGCGCTTTTGCCACTAGTATTAAGTGAATAGATACAGCGTTTGGCTTGACAACAGGGTGAAGTTGAACTGATGGTTACTGAGCTGTGCCACGCTTTTGAATCAAGCTTTAGCTTTTCTGGCTGTAGCGCGTGAAGTAAAGCTGGGTGATCATGTAGTTTTATGGCAGTGTCCAGGGAATCGATCTGCTACGTCTGGGTCTCCAGTTGCTTCATTTTCCTTGAGAATAGAATGACATTCTTTATATAAACAGGGTGTATAGACTGAACGACTACCACGAGGTACAGATTTAGTGGCTGCCTCGAGTATGGCTCTTCGGAAGCGGTGGTAGGATTCTGTGACTGCAATGCAGAGAGACGGAATGGTGACTATGGTACGCTCCATGATGTAAGCGTACTTCGTCCAATCTGCTTTGTTGACGTGTCAGCACCGCAGTGAAGTGCTGTGTATAGCAGCTGGAGTCTAATATGGATAAGAATTGGTCTGTGCTGACTGTGAAGGATGTCACCTGGAACAGTTTGGCTAACTGGCGCTGACACCGCAGAGGTCCGGTCTTAGTGTCTGCATAATGATTACATATGCAATATATAAATTTTCTGGCAAACAGTTAAATGGACCAAAAATTCATTTTCTCAATAATTTTCAAAAGTCAGATTCTCAAATATTTTGGCTACTACATGATTATTTTTAAGTAGATTGATACAACAGGTGTTCAGAAATCCTTGAGTTGTAAGCATAAATATATCATTAGAAGCATTCTTGTGTTCCTTCCTTCTTCCTTCCTTACTTATTTCCTTCTTTCTTTCTTTCTTTCCTTCTTTTCTCTTTCCTTCTTTTTTATTTCATTCCTTCTCTCAAAATATATCTGTGAATATATATATATATATATATATATATATATATATATATATATATATATATATATATATATATATATATGTGTGTGTGTGTGTGTGTGTGTGTGTGTGTGTGTTTACAGACTTAATACATATACCGTCAGATTGCCCTGGACAGTTGAACATACCCTTGAAAATTGTGATCGTTTCCCAAGCATAACACCCTAACATGCGCTAAATATATAATTTATAGTATCAGTAATTTAGGCCACCGGCCCATAGTACATAATAAAGTACAAGTAAACATAATTTGCGCCATGTTAACTGTGGTATTCATCATGAATACACATGTATAAGGGGAGTATGGGTTTGTCCTGGGAAGGGTAATGCCTCTGACTAGCTATGCAGCCGTACTCCTTCGGGGGTAGCTCGTCCACTTTTGACGCCATCCTCTTGGCACTCAGTTCTCACCTGTGGCACACAGCTCTCACCTGTGGCATGCGCAAAGGCCACATCTCGGCAAACGCCCTCGACTGGCCAGCTAAACCAGGCTTATAAGTAGCCGACTGGTCTTAAACCCTCATTGAGTTAGGTTTTGTTTACCTAGCATGTAAAGACTGGATTCGGAAGCCTGCGCAGAGGAACAGCCAGCTAGTCAACAGGCAGAATGGCGATTGCCAGGAAATGTCTGGTCATCCACTGTATTCAACTTCGCCTCCGGCCGTCCGAATATTGCCGTGCTGCTGTGCTCAGAGAGTTTAGGGAGAAAGAGTAAGGTCGACGAACTGCGTAAATCTGCTTGTCTGAAAACACAATTACCGAGCATGTCATTCATGTCATCCACCCATCCCATTTCATGATCCACTAAAGTCCCGTGGAGACAGACAAGCGACAAAGACGCAGGGATGGGTACAGTGGCAGTCGTACCCACAAACCTGCACATACACGGCTAAAGTCATTAGGGTCGTTCATCACTGACACGGAGCAGCACTGGATTCTGGAAACCCTTGAGCGACTGAGCAGCTCTCATCAGGATACACTGCTCACCTCCTGGCATAAGGAAGAGGCTATACAAGGTGACCTAAACATTGCGTTCTCTACACTTTACTAGCCAGCAAAGCGCGGCTGGCAGGCACCGTACTTCAGCGGTCAAAATACAAAGTTAATGCGGATTGTTCATCTCCCATTTGACGCATGGAATGGACGCAACCTTTTTGATAGAGACGATGCTGAAAGACTCCAGAGGAGAACCGCCCCCATATGAAAAGAACTCGCCAGATACAACGTGGACATTGTTGCCTTGAACTAGACCTGGCTTGCAGGAGAAGGCGAACTCTGTCAGCGGCAGAGTAAGTGAATTGCGCCGTAAGACAGGTGTTGGCTTTGCAGTGACAACAGCACTGATTAGCAGTTTGGCTGGACCTCCAAGGGGAGTAAACGACAGACGCTTGACCATGAAATTCCCCCGGAAGAAAATGCCTTACCATCATCAATTGCTATGCTACAACCATGACTAACCCAGCTGAATTGAAGGTGAAATTGCATGAGAATCATCATACCGTCATTCCTGACGTTCCTATGCCAAATAAGCATGTCATTTTTTGCAATTTCAATGCAAGAGTTGGCTGTAGCCATACAGCCTGTGATCGAGTGCAAGGAATGTGTCACAGTAACAGCAATGGTCTCCTTTTGCGAAGCATTGCACTGCTTCTAACCAATACAGTCTTCTGCCTCCCTACCCGTAACCATACGCCCTGACTGCTGGACAGTCCACCGCCTCATCGTCACCAAACGCAATATTCGCATTCAGCCCAAACGACGCCCACAAGGAAAGCTGGCTCCTAAACGATTAAAGATCACCAAGCTCAAATGCACCAGTACCAAACAGTCTCTCGTAGATGCCCTGGAAGAACATTTGAAATCTACATCTATCTACAAACAGAATGTGGAGACCGACTGGGCGGCATTATGTGGTCTGGTCTACAGCATAGAATCGTAAATCCTAGGAAACTAAACCAGAAAGCATCAAGACTGGTTCGACGAGACCTGTAATGAGATCAAGCAGCTGGTGAATGAAAAACTTTCCCTCCTTCAAACCTGCCTCAACAACAATATACGCCGAACTGTGCAGCAGATACCTCGTCAAATGCGAGAAACAAGTGGATTGACTTACATCCTCTGGATCCTCCTCCCTATTACTGAGAAAGAAAGGATTCTGCAATTATGGGCTGAACACTTTGATAGCATATTGAATCGCCCTTCATCCATCAATAATGACGCCATCCGTAATCTCATCCAATTACCCATCAACAAACCCCTGTATGATCCTCCAACCTTTACTAAAGATATATAAAGAGATATGTCTGCTCTTCAGTGACAAAGTATCTGGCTCAGACTTATCCTGGCTGAAGTTTAGAAGGAAGAGGGTACTGCCCTGATATAAAAGCCCAATTGATTTACTGATGTAGAAGCAAGAAATGATTTCACAGAATTTCTAAGACGCTTCCGTAACTCATCAATATATAATCAAAGGGAACCACCAGGCTCGAAATAACCACTGGGGAGTATCCTTTCTCTCGATTGCAGAAGGAATAGTCGCCAGAATTCTACTGAACCGCCTCACTCCGCACCTATACCAGGGATTACTGTCAGAAATCCAGTGTTGATTCATAAAAAAACGTGGGACCATCGACATAGTGTTCGCTCTTAAACAACTACAAGAGAATTGTCAGGAGCAAAACAACGACATTTTCTCCAGCTGCGTCAACTTGACAAAGGCTTTTGATACTGTCAGCAGAAAAGGCTTGTTGGAGGTAATTACCAAGTACAGATGCCCAAGAATATTCTTATCCTGGGTTAAGCATTTCCAAGATGGCATGCACGCCAGGAAGCTGCATAGCTGTCCCACCACAAGTCGCAGGAAAATCTTCAAGATGAAGTGACATAATAAGGTTACAGACACGGCGGTACTCACCCAAGCAGGTCTCCCCAGCATCAACACATCCTAATTCAGTGCTTGGCGGAACATGTTGTACGTATGCCAGACCACCGGCTGCCTAAGAGACTCTTTCATGGCGAGCTTTAGAATCGACAGAGATCCCACGGAACTCAGAATAAACGCTTCAATGACAGTCTGAAAGTTATATTGAAAGCGTTCAACATAAACCATATTTTCAAGAGGAAAACGGTAAGAATCACTTGGTTTTTATCTCTATGCACAAAGACTCCAAGTCGTGCAAATCAAGCAGGATATCTGCTGCAGAGCTGAAGAGGCAAGCCAGAAAAGCACATCCCATCAACCCTCCTGGAAACGTCCCACTCATCTCCTGTCCCTTATGCAAACGAACATTCCGAAGATGGGTTGGTCTCATGAGCTACCTGCGTACGCACAAAACAGAACCAGATCATCCAACCCTCTTATTACTAGAGAGGTCCTCGTGGGATCGATGGATGTACAACATCAACACAGCACAGCACAGAAACATGCATGATGTCTCATTATCGGTGCTTTAAATTATGAAGATGTGATAATGAACATTCTTGATGACTTTTACTAAAGGCGCTAATTCTGCATTATAATTTCAAGGTGTAAGAAATGTTCATGACGATTGAGAATGACATTTCGTGATTTTATGAGAGAAAAAAATCCCACATTGGCATGATAATTCAAATCACGAATACTGTTGATGCATATACAAGATAAAATGTATGGAGAGTATGACAAATATATGTCTGATTCCTTCAAGATGTCACTGTGCCACAGTGCATTTAATTTGTATTGTGTTGTTGTTGTTGTAAACAATTCATGACATAGCTAATACTTATCAATGATTTTAGATTGTATTTCAAGATTATTATTGCTTGGAGGTAAACATGTTTACAGATGTTTAGTTCAAGGTCTATTTTTCGGGAAATTATGAATATTCTTGAAGTGATCTTGCTTATGAAACGTTGGAAAATGAACGTTTGACCTTCATCATGGTTCTATAACTGTCTCTTATTTGTTTATAATATAAAGGGTGTGATCAACATAATTAATCATTACATATCTTAACATCAGTCTTCGCGGAGTCAGTTTATTTTCAATTGCGAAGGTTTAATTCATTTATTTAAATTATTCATGGAATTACAAGGTGCCTTTTAACTTTGGGAATTAATATATATTATGAAATTATTGTGAATTCATTCAAGGATATTTAGGATTATATCATTGTGATACTTCATTATGTTAGCACATTAACGTTATTCAAGACAACTACTGGCCATTAAATTATTAGGTCAACCCATACACCATGCAAACTTGTTCTCTAATTAAGATTATAGCAACAAAAATAATATCACGACTTTTGATATATACACGAATATCATTATTCTGGATATAGTAAACTATTAAAACAAACAATATCCCTACACATATCCTACCTTAAAAAAATTATAAAAGACACATCTATATATAAAAATACCTACTTATTCGTGCGCATCACCAACAATGCCTACTCTGCACAATACACAACTAAGTAATCAAATACAAACAAGTACAATTTCTAACACTACTCCATATTGTATTCCGTTTTGCACTACGACGCAACATCGTAGCAGATTACACCATCCACTTCGATTCTATCCTAATAACTTACATACATTAATCTTCAATAATAATATTTGGTTATACGCTACATTCGGGCGAAGATATCTTATATTAGAAGCTTTTGTAAATATTCTCGTCCGTATTTGATAGAACTCATTTTTCTCGCTCATGTTATGAGTTACCAATTTCGCTTGGAATACACAATGTTTCTTTACACACAAAACTGTACTGACTCGTACAAACTGAATGGAGCAAGATGATGTCCGGCTGCATGAGAAACCCGCCCAAAACGTGACTATCTTACACTGAAAGCTGACTGAGCAAAAGCACTGATTTGTTAGAACGTCGGGTTTTTAGGTCGCTAAGCCAAAAACCTACCGGTGACATCAATGGCTGATTACAAAACAAATAGAGCACCAAGCAAGGTTCTCTTTGAAGTCAAAGCGAGCTTGACTGTGACGCAATGGTTAAAGCACGGACAGGTAATTTGTTTATTTCAAAATCGGTTTAAAGTCGTAATAATATATACCACGTATTTACATTACGCAAAGAATTCTGAATTGCGAATTCTATCAGAAGACTTTTGTTAACATGAGACAGGAATTGTTAGCAAATATTTTCACACAACGTGACAATCCTCTTGTAATTTATAAGCCTTGTTTGGATGCAAACGTTAATCCTGTTGAGTTTGGGATCCCTGATTTAGTTTAGCTTGCGTAGCTACGAGAGCTATGTCACAAATACTCTTGAGAGTAATGTTGATCAGGAAATTGCTCCCCAACTAAAACTTTTATTAGTCAGTCTTTGGATGAGGCCATTGTATTGTGACCCTATATTACTACTCAGGCATCTAATGATATGTGTCAACTCGGAACTAGATCCTGATATATCTTGCTAGTTTAAGAGAGTTGTTAGCGAAACCGAAGCCGGACAAGCAGCAGCATATTGTTTGTGAAAAGTGGTGTTATTATTTAGAGGCTGGAGACCTCCCGAGGTACCCGCTGACAAGTGGTCAGTGAACTATCATATTAATATTCCTAAGTCAAATAGATAGGAACTTCCTAGTTTAGCCCATGAAATTCCCTTGGCTAGTCACTTAGGAGTCAATACGACTTAACACAAGATTCAGAGATTAATTTCAAATTGCAAAACGTATGTTGCTGCAACTAATCTTCACTGAAATTAAGATATTACAGAATTACAAAGTAAAGGAGATTTCAGCCCGGTGATAGAGTGTTAGGTATCTTACAGAACTGAAAAAAGAAAATGACTGAAATTGTATTAATTAACATGTTAAATTTTAGAAAACTCGTTGACGTTCGCTCTATGTTGTTGCATAGTTTAAGACCGTCAAACATGAAATCTCAAACTGTCTATCAATCCTGAAAAGATGTCTGTTTTGATTCATAATATATACAGTTATGATGGTTACATAATCACAGAAGCCATATTAACATCATCGACAAAGTGTCATTCCAAACATGGAATTAATTGACGATGTTCTTACCTAAACAATTCAGATTTGATGACAGTTTCCAACGTATAAACGGCAGCCTCGACAAGCTGGCAGCCAACAGTTTACAACGTATGAACGGCAGCCTCGACAAGCAGGCCGCCAACAGTTTCCAACGTATGAACGGCAGCCACGACAAGCTGAAAGCCAGTATGCCCAGTAAGTATTTTATAAGGAGCACCTTTTTGCGTTGTAAGAGCTTCTACCCATACGAATATTCAAGCACCTGCGATCGATTTAATTAATTCGATTTCGATTAACACTCATTATACAGTCAGCTCAGTCGCGTATGTCTTGCCGAAAAGACTCTGAACATGCCTAGCAGCAGCAGAGAGGGTGAATCCTACAACTTTCCGAGCGTCGATTCGAAAATCTGAGGCTTCTGCCAAATAGTAAAAAAAATGGCGTCTATTCGATAAAATAAGATTTCCTTATATACGCCAACGTCGTTGTCATTCACCCTCTCTGCTGCTGGAACTTTCAGTTCTGGTTAACAAAAATCATTTACGATTTCAACCAAATATTTGATCGAGTCCGATACGATATCGTGTCCGAGGATCATGTAAATTTATTGTTACAAATCCATGCGGGGTTGACTGAGCATGACTAAAGAAATTTTTAAATTGATTGAAGTCCATATCGGAACACCATGTCTGCCAAATATTTCGTAGCGTATGTGTATCAACGCCGTTAAACACAGCAAGAATATTACAGTTATCTCTGATCACTTTTGGAATCTGAGTGTAGCGTTGAGTGACATATATCACATCAGTGTTTTTGTGACGCCCCCGGGAAAATATTCTAGCTGGGTTTTTTTGATTGTCTAACATCAAATCGTCGTATACGACTAAATTGTTAATGCTCCCATCAAGGTCATCCACAGACGGCGCCTCGTCAATATCAGTTATAAAATCAATGGCGTTCTCACCTTTAATTTCTGATGCATTCTCGTTAAAATCTTTTAACACTTCATAACATCATTGATCATCTACGCTAGGGGCAATTAAATACAACTTATCCCACTTCATCCATCTCATTATTAAATTGAGCAACAATTGCGTTTTACCGGATCCAGATGGCCCGATTATAATTGCACGGATAGAGTTTGGTAGCGCTGCATGATGCTTAACTGGTTCTCTTATTTTAGTCGCTGAAAAATCAATTATATTCATATCTCTATACATAAATTATGGATCTATATTGTGTGAAGTGTAAAACGCGTACTAGCACAAATGATGTGACGACGGTTACAACTAAAAATAACAGATCAGCACTAACTGGTAGATGTGCAACATGTGGTATAAAAAAGTTTAGATTTATTTCTACAAAATCAAAGATTTTACAATCCGGAGATGTTTTAAAAAAAAACGAGGAGGTGATATCGCAGCCAAATTGGCAAAGCTCCCTGGAACCCCATGGGCAAAGTACCCCGGAGAAAAGCACCTTCCAGGATATAGCTACTGTGGTCCCGGAACACGATTAGATATCAGACTTGATGATCAAAATCAACCCCGATCCGGCGAGTATCCGATAAACGCTATTGATAAGGCGTGTCATGCTCATGATGTTGCATATAAAAGCAGCAATCTGCAAAACAGGCATCTCGCGGATGTGAAATTAATTCATGCGTTAAATGCTATTCCTGATAAATCTTTTAAAGAAAAGTTTGCTTCGTGGTTGGTAAAATCAGCTATGAAAGGCAAATTGATGATGGGTGCTGGTAATTAATAATATGGAATCAATTTATTATTCCCCAAGAGGATACTGGAGGGGTAAATCAGCAGTCCATAAACTCGCTAGCGCTGCAAAAGTGAAAAAAACTACAGCGGCGGATTGGTTATCCAAACAGGCACTATGGCAAATTTATCTACCACCACTTATACAAATTCAATTCTCGCATTTTGATGTGACCGCTCCTAATGAAGTTCATCAGGCTGATATATTATTTCTGCCACATGATCGTGGTTACAAATACGCGTTAACCGTAGTTGATATTGCAAGTCGATACAAAGAAGCAGAACCGTTAAAAACAAAATCAGCCACTGAAGTGGCTTCTGCATTTGAAAGGATTTATCGACGAGGTCCTCTGCACTGGCCGAATCTATTGCAGGTTGATCCTGGCAAGGAATTTCAGGGTGCGGTTCTATCTACAATGAAAAATCATAATGTCACCATACGACGAGGGCATACTGCGCTACATCGCGATCAGGCCATTGTCGAACGATTTAATCGGACGATTGCTGAGCGGTTATTTGGATATCAATACGCAAAAGAATTCATTCAAGAAAAGCGATCCCGTGAATGGGTCAAAAGGTTACCAGCTGTGATTACCGCACTGAATAACGAGATTACTAGAACAATCAACATGAAACCTATCAACGCGATTAAAAAGAAGTCAATACCCGTACAACCACAAAAAGATTTCCCTAGAAACGCTAGCGTTTCCCAACCAATTCTTGGTAGTAGTGTCATTGTGAGGTACTTATACGAACCAGGAGAGCTTGAAGGGGGTAGAAAAAGGGCTACTGATCCTATTTGGAGCGTCACTACGCATAAGATATCTAGTATAACACGATCAACTGGTAGACCAGCAATCTATAAACTGGATTCAACTGCTCCTCAGCGAGGATTTACTCGACAACAACTACAGGTGATTCCCGAGGATACTCAATTGCCACCGCATAGTCTTAACTAGCGCCGTTGCGTCTATTGCACTCAAGACAAGTCAACATCACATTATTTCTGACATGACCGAGATTGTTATTTTTTCTGTCTACGGTGAATTGGCGAGGATCCTTATCCGAATACTGCCAACGCATTATACAATTGCAACTCGCGCAGTGATTATTCTGTTGTTTCTTCAAAGTGATTATTAATTTAGCATCAATATCAAATTCTCGTTGTTTTTTTTTTGTCCTGTTGTTTGTAACCGGAGAGTTTTTTATTAATGATGCTAACATCAATATCACTTATTGTTGTGTCATTATCATCACCAATGATTTCATCATCGCCTGACTCTGTCAGGACAATTCTTCGAAGCTGATTTATTCTTCGTACTCTGGATACTGCGAGATAGACTAAATTCGACCATTCGATGCGATTATCTACCATCCAAACAATTGTATCCGATATAGTCAATCCCTGTGAAGAGTGTATTGTTGCTGCGTATCCTAGCGTCCATGGGGATTTATTAGCACGCAATGCATCTTCAACGACATTGATATCAACCAGCACAATATCATTTAACACGAGAATCTGCTTTTCACTTCCTGACTTTGTCAGGATTGGAATATCAACTTCTATATTCTGCTTTCGTGTATCCGAAGGCCTATAACACAACGGTACTGGAAGCGTTGCAAATTTTTCTTTATGCAATTCAAATAACTTCATCTGAAGTGTGTCTCTGACTATTTTTCTACTTGCTACTATCAAATCATTTGGTCTCCACGTTTCCCAGAAATCATTCATAGGAGTTTCTGAAATTATTTCACGCGCTATTTCGCATTGGATTTTATCCGGTTGTAATCTAAGCAGTGCTTTGAACTCGCGTAATTGTTCATCAAGTGATCTATGGTCGGTATTAATTTCTTCATAATAGTCTACAGAACCCTTTAGCCATTCATGTGGAGATCCACCGACAAATGGTGGTGGTTGGCCGTGATCACCGCACATGACGACTTTTGTGTTTTTGTTTAACAACCACTCAAGAAATGTTTTTAATACATCTAATGACACTGTGCATATTTCATCCCAAATTATGATTTCAGGAATGAATTTATCACCCATACGCTCAGGAGTCCATTTGTCACCTTTCCATCGAAAAAAACTATGATAAGTACAGGCATTTACCCCTCGCTGTATCATCTCTCTGGCGAGTCTGTGAGTCGGTGTTAACACAATCATGTTAGAAACGCTAGCGTTTCCACGACGATATAATTCAATTGCACGAGTTGTCTTTCCTGACCCACCACAACCGTTTAAATAAACTGTCTTGTATCTACATATTGGATCAGATACCGGTGGTGCATTAGAAAATTCTGATTGAATCTCATCACATTTTAAGTACTTTTCATCCATGGCAACGTCTGCGGATTCACAATACTCATGTAGCATCTCCTTTTTAAATCGCCAACGCCCCCACGCTTCCTCCGGATCTGTGAATGCCGCTACAGCTGATTTGTACTTATTGTGTATATACATCGAATCAGTGGCTACTCTAACCGCGGTATTAGGAAATCTATTTATCATCGAAAATAGATTAATGCAAGCATAGGCTAGCATTGAACTTCTCAAATGTGTGTACTGGGAATTATATCCATCACAGTAGGTAACAACCGTACCCAATTTCTCACCATTGGATAGAAAAGCATCCTTACGGGATACAAGTTTTCCCTGTTTCATTAAATCCGCTACAATAAAATCGTATTCAGCGACATCTATGATCAACCGCGAAGAGTATTTTGCGTTGTCGTATCGTCCACCCTGGGTAAATTTACCGATTATTCTTCGTCCAAAATCTTTTGCTTGTTCTTTTTTAATTTCAAATAACTTCTTAGACCAATTCATGATTTGTTCTTCTGGAAACTGTTTTCGTAGTTCGTTGATTATTCTATCTAGATCGGGTTGTGGTAGCCAAACTTCTTTCTGAGCTCGATAGCATATAATAGCCTCGGAAACAATCAACGATATTAGCATACCACAATCAATCATATATCTCAATATCACTATTGGCATCCAGTGTTTTTCAGATAGGTGTCTACCGAGCCAAACATAACTACACGGATGTAACCCTGTAGCTAATTCAAATGATATCACACGAGCGAATCCGGTTAAATCAAAATCAGGCAATGGTCCATTAATCGCAACACGAGTCATTTCATGCGTGGGGTGTCCAAATCGTTTGAAGTACTCAGCGCATTCCCCATACCCGAGAAAGCTTCCAGGATAACACGCGGATATATCAATTGAAATCATACCGTCACGATGGTATTTTGTATTCCACAGTCCTCCATGACCAAATTCGATGCAACTCAATTTAACGTCCTCGAGAAAATCACTTCGTGTTGGACGCCATGAGTTTTTTTCTCTTGCGAAGTGAGCTACCACTGATGGAATAGTAAAACTATCCGTCAATAGTTTTTCATGGGAACTCTCCGGTGAAAAATCATTAGCGATTTTTCTCATTCTGTTATCTAATTCTTCAACGCGATATAATTCACCATTTGGTCTTACAAATTGATCAAATCCTGATTCGGAACCAGCACTACTAAGTAACCACACTGACACAGGATCATCTTTACACAACGCATGAATAGCATCAAATAATTTCTCTTCATAGAAAACATCCCCGGAAAATTCCCCGGAAAATTCCGGGGGGATATATTTCACGGTTCGTTCTCGTGGAAATACTGTTACCGCAGGTGTCCACGCGTGTTTGTTATGATCAATAATCTGTATTGGGGCTCTATTTTTGTTATATTTCGGTTCGTATAAAACCTCTCCGGTTATCGTCATAACTGTTATTGGAAATCTTAATGATGTTTCTAATTTAGCTATATCAGAAATCTTTGCACCGTGCTGTTTCACTGTCAGTTCCCATTCGGTTATTTTCCTACGTCGCAGATCAGTTAGTTTATTTCCTCGGGATGCATTTGTGAAGTGTTCCATTACCCGTGTTGCTACACAATTGAGCCTTGACGAAGTCAACGGTGAATATTTCATAGGAGCTAGTTTTGCGATATCGGGTTTATCATTTAACGGATATATCCCATAAACCATTGCTGTTACGGGATAAGATCTTTCGTAGTATGGTTTATCAATGCCGGTTAGAATCCCTGGTTTGGAATCTCTACTCACAATGACAGCTTTTTTATTCTTGAGGATTGGTTCAAATTTATCTTTAATAATCCATTTGCCTTCGACTTCGATAATGAATTTTATTCTGAAAAAATACTTCTGATTGGAATTGCTTTGTTGGGAATTGCTTTGCTTGAAATCCTTTGGATTTCCACCTTTGGATTTCCATCTTTGAATTTCCCCTTTGGATGGAAATTGCTTTGCTTGAAATCCTTTGGATGGAAATTGCTTTGCAATTTCACCAAGGTGTGAAATTATCTCAGCTGCTCTTTTATCGTTCATAGTAGCATCGATGATGGGTACATTGACATCTTCATCAATAATTCGAAATGTCGACCAACAGTATGCTGCACCGTCTCGGTAGAATTCATTAAAACACTCCCTGATTTTACCGAGTATAGTTCTATCACCGATTAGACGTTTTGGTGTATCAGAGACTCTATCGAGATTGAATTTAGTATTTCTCCAAGGCTTAATTTTCGATAATCTTTGGAACTCCCTATCAAGATTGAATTTAGTATTTTTCCAAGGTTTGATTTTCGATAATCTTTGGAACTCCCTATCAAGATTGAATTTAGTATTTTTCCAAGGCTTGATTTTCGATAATCTTTGGAACTCCCTATCAAGATTGAATTTAGTATTTTTCCAGGGCTTAATTTTCGATAATCTCTTGAACTCCTCCATGTTATAATTAAAACAAGTATTTAAATAGAAAAATATAGTATAATGAATCACTGCAAGTGGCTAATGATTGGATCTACAACCCCGTGTAACAAATCATGCAGAAGTGAATTCTGTGGGTATCATATGCAAAGCGTGAGAAACGGTTCAAAAGGCCCTCTCCCATGCCTCCAATGTGGGGTGGGTGTTAGAGGAAAATCGCAATTATGCCTTGCTTGTGGGGGTAAACGATACAGGGAACTAAAACGCTACTATGACAAACGGATCATTGACTCCGTCATCCTTGATAAAATCAAGGACAAAGTCATAAGAACCCCTCAAGATTATATCCAGAGATTTATAATTAAAGCAGATAATAAATTAGACAAGTAGTATTATTATACAAATGAGCCAAGATTTCAGACCTCACCCAGTGCTTGCTAATTACGAAGCCTCTAGTGATGGTGTTGTCAGGCACCGCAGACTCAAAGAACCGGTTGGGTATCTGAATAATATGGGATATTTGATGTTTTCAGCTGGGAGGAAGAAGTATCTCTGTCACAGAGCCATCTATGAAGCATTTTACGGATTAATCAGAGACGGTCTTGTGATTGATCACATAAATGGCGTGAAGACTGATAATTGTCTTGGGAATCTTCAAGCCGTCTCGCAGCGCGATAACCTTTTAAAAAGCAACGCTGGTAAGCACGCAAAACATCCCAAGGGTGTGAAATCGTTTGATTTAGAAAATAATGAAGAGAGAAGCTTTCAGTGGATAAATGCGGCTGGAAAATATTTCGATATTTGTAGTACTTCAATTCGATTTGTTGCTGAAAAATCATTAAAACATCTCTGTCTAAAAAAAATGGTCATAAAATAAAGTTCGTATACACTGAAACTATTTAAGGGAGATAAATCCTTTATGGATAAATCCGCACTACAATTCACACTCTACCTACTAAGTTCCCTTGTATTATGACGTCAAAGGAATTTGTCGCCTGCTATATTACCTGTACTTGACTAGGCGCGCCCACGTGACTGTAATGGAGATATAATGCATGAGTTTTCGATAGAGAATAAAACTTTTTATTGTCGCTTGTGGGCTAAAACTGCATTATTATTTTTATTTATCTACATATCTCATGTGTGGGGGTGGGTGGACTAGCAGTAAAGCAGACAGCTAACTCGTTCTTTTCAGTACAAAAATTCTTTATAATCTAACGCATTACCTATGTTCGCTCAGCCGGAACGCGAGTGTTTCCTATTCATTGAAGTAGGTGGGCGTGGTTAAAATTCCTTGTATGTGAATGTATTTTATCTAGAGAATTATAACAGAGTATAAAAACGCTGTTTTATTAAACAACTGTATTATTTTGTTTAAAATATTTCTCATTGTTGCAGCATAAAATTGTCTATTTTAAAAATCTCTTATTGTTAAGTATATCAGATATATATATATTAAAAAATCTCTATTCTGTATGACTAGTCCGTGGTGTAATGGTATCGTGTTTGTCTTGTAAACATAGATCTATCAACTACGTGTTCGGTCCCCATAGCAGATACATTATTTGATGGCGAAACGGAAGATGTTTTTTTTCTATTAATTGGGGAAGAGGGCGGTCCCCCTCAGCCAAACCAACATGGCAACCCATGCTATCGCATTCTCGGTAGCGTGGGTTGGTGTTTTTTCTAACTCATGCAACCATGAATTCGATTTCATGGGTTGCCATGTTGGTTTGGTTTACCACGCCCACATCATACCATCATCGTTCCATTGAATTATAATCCATCCTTAATTAAGTTAATTAATGTTATGCCTAAAATTTGCCACAACACTCGAGTGGAAATATATGGCATTGTGCCGTCTATGTTGTGACGTTATACCTCAAGCATATCTTCTGGGCGGTCTAAGATGGCGTTTGCCACCTTAGGCCTCCCGCCGGAGATGTATGTTTCGGGTCCCCTTGGGCTTACTTGGATGCGAAGGCACCCAAGGAGTTCCAAAGATGTGTTGTCATATATGTTTTTTTTTTATTAATTAGAGATACAGTATACTATATTTATAAAAATAATGGATATCAATGATGTAAATGCTATAATTGCTGAAATCTCAAATTTAAATAATAAAGGGGTATTATTATCTGAAAGTCTCGACGTTGACAAGATTACCTCGGAATATGAAGATATTGAATATCTGTCTAGTAAGGGTCGTTATGTTTTACCTAGGATGTACAGGCTCGTGAAAGGAATTCAAAAATCCATCAATGGTTGTTTGTACGGTAACGACATTAATTTATTTATAACGCTATTTAGCACCGTTGAAGCAATACGTCAAAAGCTCGGCCAAGAATATCAAAAACGAGCTGAAATTGGTTCTAAAGTTCGGGATCTTAGAAAAATGTTAAACGAGGAGCGACCCGTATCTTAACCACGTGAGTGTTACTAAAAAAAAATAATATAGGCTTTCGTAAATAATTTAAATAATTTATTTATTTTTTTTTTTAGCGTTTTTTGTAACACTTGTTACATAGGATTTTCTCCTGAAAGGATACTCATCAGTCTGGACTTGCTCATGCAGTTATGTGCATAATGGATGATCTGGTCGTAGTAGCAAGTAATCACCGCGACGCCTCCATTTTCACGTAATTGTTCTTGTTGCCGCGTCGTTAACACAAATCGTTCATCGCCATTCTCAGATATTACAATTCTGAAATCCCCAGCGATGTTATTTCTGAAACACTCGCGGATAGCGTCGTACAGTTTAACCCTGTCGAAGATGAATACGTTAGCTTGATGGTACATTATTTAATAACTAAGTTATTTAATAACTAAGCTTTTAATTATGATGGAAACCCTTTGGGTTTCACATTTGAAAATTTAGTTCACAAACAATATATGGTTGGTGAATCGCTTACAACTAAATTAGCCCGAGAGCGGCTAGCAGCAATTAAAAAGTTTATACCGGTTCGAGACAGACTTCGCGAGAAACTTCAACAACGACAACAAGCGCAGACTGACTTTTCTGTGTCAAGTGAACAACTGTTTACTCCGATAACAAGTGCGACCAAAGATGTGAAAACAGCAACTGAACGAGCAATATACGGAGATATTCCTAAGGAAGGCAAGCGACGAGAAGTGCCTGTTCTTGGTGTGCTTGAAAAGATAGCAGCAGACACCGGACAAACACGCGCAGGGATACAACAGTTATCCAGTGATATAAAAACTCAGCGCGAGTATGAACGATTAGCTGATATTGATGATGAAAATCTACAATTTTCCACACCTGAACTACAACTTGTTGATGTCTTCACCCCAAGAGGTGTTTCCTTTATAGACAAACTCACCGAAGGAGCTATAAAGGAAATCAAACGACCTCAATTGGAGAAACACCAGGATTATACGACTTTTGGTGATTTCGCCGCCAAAAGCTTTGATTCTAGAAAGGATTTTTTAAAAGACGAGTATAAAAACAGTAGAATAAGCCGAGATGAATGGGTTAATTGGTTGTATAAAACGAATAAGGGGATTACTGGTAATTTGAAAAAGGATACAATTGAGTATAGATCTTTTAAAGTAGGAGTTGATAGTTATGGTATACAAAAACAACAAGAACGAGAAAAACAAAGTCGAGGCCGACAAAGGCAATTACTTGATGATAGTCAGGGCGCAACTGGTACAACTGAGGAAACAAGCGGAAAAGGATATTCGATTAAAAATCCAAAGGATGTCTTTGACTCTACCGTGACATGCCCTGGTAACATTCTCAGTGATATATCACGGTTAGAGGTTCTCATCGGAGGGAAACGAGCCGGAAATAACTCCGTCGAGATAATTAACGAGGCCGCTGATATCTGTAGACGATTATTTGCTGGTGGTATCATGGACATTAATGTATATCGAGAACTTATTGCTGAATTAGTTGAAAATCACAACGATGAAAATCTTATGGATGTAAGCGATTGATCACTAATTGAAAAACTACTAGTTTTATAACAAGATGATTATACACTATAACCATGATAAACCCGTAAGCGTCTACGTGGTGAACTCACGATTGCCTGTTTATCGCGCGTGGTACGGAGATGGTTTCGGCAATACCATTGCGGGGTTATTTACAAGAATGGCTCCCAAGGTGGCGCCGTTAGCTAAACAATTATCAATGAAAGCCATTGATGCTATCCGTGATAAGGGAATCAATTTCGTTGGAAATCTTGCTGGAAAGGCATTTTCTGCCGCGAAAGATAAAATAGCATCATTGGTGCGAAAGAAACCACGAATGACTTCGTCATCGATGACTTCGTCATTAGTGCTGCCATCAACTACAGTGATGCCTGCAAAAATCAGCAAAGTAATAAATAACGCAGTGGAAGAAAAACTAGCGCAATTGACTTCGTCACAACCGGTAACAGATAGCGCTATCATGAACGCGATAGCAGGAAGTGGTTTGAAACAAAAAAGAAATTCGAAGAATTTTCAACGACGATGATTACAAAGATGAAAATGCTTTGCAATTCACCAATTGAAAACGCTAGTAATGTTATAAATGTTTAAACGAACAGCTGATCCCGCGTTAGATATGGAAGCCCCAGTGCGCAAGGATGATTCCGTCCGCGATTATCAATACTATTCCTATCATGCAATACAACCCGACCTACGATCGCGAATTGAACTTCAAGTTCAAGATACCAGTAAATACTTTTTGCCGTGTGAAGCATTTATTGAAGTAGAAGGAAAACTTGTAACAAATGTTGCAGCTGATACCCCATATGCAAATGATTCAAATATCCGAGTTGGTTTCGTCAACAATGGTATAATGGCGTTATTTGAAAGTGCAAGATATCTCATTGATGGAAAAGAAATTGAATCAATAGACCGCGAGGTTGATGTTGCAACAACAATAATCGGACTAGCAAGATACTCCGATGATTATACAAGATCGGCTGGTCCATCTATAAGTTTGCAAAGGATACCTCTGATAACGCTGACCACCTTCAATACATTAAAGTGTTAACACCGCAAGACACTTCAGTTGATAATCAACGAGAAGCAACTAATCCAGAACGTCGAGCTAGACCCGGAGCTGCGTTTGATATTCTCGGAGGTGTTAATGGTAATTTCAATTTAGGATTTGCAACACGAAAATTAGCATTGGAAGGACAAGAGAAAAAGTTTTCATGTATGATTCCACTCCATCACATATTTGGATTCTGCAGAAATGTCAGAAAAGTCATCTATGGAGCCAAACACACAATCGCATTAGTGCGAAAAGGCAATGACAATGATGCAATTTGGCGTACTGGTGCCGATGAAGGTAAAGTTGTTTTGAGTAAAATAGTATTATGGATGCCAGTAATGACTCCATCAATTACCACGGAAGAGCGGCTACTTTCATTTATGGAAACCGGTGGTAAATCATTGCTAAGTTGGCTAACAACAACGACTGATGCTAAAGAGGATAATGTTAATGGTACATTTACATGGCACCTGGCATCAAAACAAGGCGTTTCAGCTCCACGTCATATATTTATAGCGCTGCAGAATCGGAATCGATTAGGTTCCCAAGAACGCAGTCATATGATATTTGATCGGTTAGGGGTAAGTGAGGTTTCACTGAGAATAAACGGACAACAAGAACCATCTGAGGATATACAGCTTAATTACGGAAACAACCAAATAGCACGTGTGTATCATCGGATGCTGTCATATATGGGTCGTGATCAAAATGTTGATACTGGTTTGCAAATATCTCAGCTCGATTTTAAGAACTTGTATCCAATTTATTACTTTTCACTGGAACATCTTGATTTAACAAGGCAATCCGTTGTTGATATACATTTTAGGGCTCGTATAGATCCTGGTGGTGTTGATTATAGAGCGGTTGCTGTTATTCTCAGCGACAAATCAATGTTGTTAGAAGGGGCTGGCGGACGAATGAGACTCGTTGATGCACCAGTGGAAAATCTGTAAATGTAAATGAAACTTGAAAAGTTTCCATATGATTTCCCCAATTAGATCAATTGAAAGCATAAATGTGTTTTACAATAAAATGCCATATAGTGTTGTTAGTGTCAAGCTGACTGATGGTCAGGTCAAGAAATTAAAATCAAAATCCGCTAAGGAATGTGGAACAACAATAACGTTAAAACCAGCGCAGATGTCCGGAGGTACACATAAAATATCATTAACGGATCGTCAAATAAAACATTTCAATGATGCAATGAAAAATAAGCGAGGAGTTCAAATAGAATTTTCGAAAGCTGCAGTCGCGAACATGATAAAATCAGGTGGTATATTTCCATTGTTAGCCGCAATACCAGCATTGATTGCAGCGGCTGCCCCAGCGGTGGCGAAGGCGGCAGCGTTGGGAGCCGTTGGGACCGCAGCAGGGATGGCGTTGAAAAAGGCAACTGGTGGATCCACTCGCGGTAGATCCACGAGTGGATCTGGGTATAAAAAAAAGGGAAAGGGGTTGTACCTACCAGGAACCCCGTATTCATGGTACAGCGGCAAATCCGTGAACGGATCGGGTCTAAGAAAAATACCAGGAACGGTTTAATTGAAAGCCCAATTGTTGAGGAACCTATAGTTGAGGGACCTATGGTTCCTATGTCCAATTTTGATTTAATTGATGCTGCTAAAAAACTAGCGATTAAAAATTTCAGAGGTGTTTTTATGAGAGATCAATTACCACATCAACCAAACAAAACTGAAACAGGTATTATTAATCTCGATAACAGCACCGGACCTGGAACTCACTGGGTTGCATACGCGATTGATCCACGTGGGATTGTCTATTTCGATTCATATGGGTTAGCTCCGCCAAGCGAGTTTATGCGGTATATAAATTCCTCGATGAAACTCAAAGGGTTTCCGATTTTTTATTCCACGCTGCCAACACAACAATTAAATGATCCACCGATATGCGGCCGTGAAGTATTAAATGTCCTCGCGGAGATTTCATTAAAATCCTTTGGATCTCCGTGGAAACCACCTCATATTATTGTAAACGAATACACGAGTGGGAAATTACAAGGATCAATAAATTGAAAACACAAGTTACGCTAACAATAATGATCGATATTTGGGGACAATCTCTGTCAATGTTGGAACCCACCGAGGAAACATCTGCGGGTTCTATCGAGGATGTAAAAAAAATAATAGAAGATGAAATCGCTTAGACGTTAAATTTAACAAGTGTTGACCCGAACGAAATAGTTGTATTTCAAGATCGCCAGGGTAAATTGAAAAGCAGTAATATATCCGTGAATGACATTTTGATACGGCATCGCGCTGCCGCTGAAAACTCTATTGCACTGTATTCCAACGATGGACAACTTAAACCAGGCGCACTTGTGTCTACGATCACCGACGCGATTGCTACCAACGAACGTGAGCTGAATGATTTTATACGAGGTTATAATAGTTTTCGCAAAAATGTCGTACATAAATTCTTTGGAACCCCGCTTGTGGTTGGCATGACTCTCGCTGAAATTAAAAACTATCTATCGCTATTCTTCGCTAACAAGGACGCGGGAAGGATGATGAATGAAAATGAAAGCAAGGCAAATTATCTCGAGATTTCTAAACTAATAGAAGATCAAAAACCCACTAATGACATTGTTGGTAGATTCTTTGGATCCCCACCTGTGGCAGACTCGACTCTCGCTGAAATCAGTGAGTTTATCGGCAAGCACACTCACAATGCCTACATCGCTAATAATTTCTTTGGTGTCCCGGTTACATCTACAATGACTCTCAAAGATATTAATATGTTTATGGTGAGACAAACAACACTTAATACCATCGTGGATAAATTTTTAGGGAGAACACCTGTGTCTGAAACCACATCGTTGACAGGCATGACTCTCGCGGAAATTAAAAGCGCTATTGACAAACAAAAGCACACCAGCGATATTGTTAATAAGTTCTTTGAGGGCAGTAGCCTCCAAGATATCACGACGAAATTTTCTAACATCGACAACCATATTAAAACCCAAGCATGGATTAGAATCAACGAACTTCTGGTTTCATTCTTTTCTGACAGGGAGCCAAGGAAGGTAATAGATCCTACCAGAATCACGGTAAATTATCTCGATATTTACGACGATCTTCTTAAACTGAAAGAAATATATGAAAAGGTAAAGATTCCGCATAACCACATAGGCGTTAAAAATATCGTGTATACGGTTAATCATGGAACCATGGATTGGATAAGAGACGTTTATACTACATTATCCATCGGTATCTTGAGTCTCCCTGGCATAGCGGGCCCTGACTACAAGCCAACATGGGCCGATGGTATCTACAGGCTAACGTGGATCTCTATCGATCAATTTAATATGATCGCGGACGGTAAAACCTACTCTGGTGGCACCGCAACGTTAATTATGGATGGTCGCAAAAAAAACTTTAATGTCGTCGCGGTTAATAGCTCCACCGTTAGATCAAAAATAACTTGGTGTTTAGAACTTGTAGACGATTTTTCGGATGAAGCTACTAACAATTCCCGCAAACGATGACAAATAATTGAAAACACTAGCGGGTTTAAAATAACAATGATTTCATCAACGCAATGTCGCTATGATCAGGTCAGAGAATTTCAAAATAGACTCAAAACCCTCACTGAGGAGTATCAAATAAAAATGAAAAAATACCGACGAAGAATCACCGCAATTGATGTTACTATGTACTCGGTGTCAAGCGTTCTTGCTGGCGCCGGAATAATACTTGCATCGGTTACAATGATTGCCCCGGTCGTAGTTCCAATTTGCATTTCTGCGGTGGCTACAATCGGGGGTATATCAACCGGGATAGCAAAAAAGATATCATCATGCAGCCAGAGTAAACTGCAGAATTACTTACTTCAATTTCATATTGCATCAACCGCATACTCGCAGTTATCCTCGAAGATATCGTCGTCACTCGATGATACAATTATATCAGATAGTGAGTTCTCAGCGATGGTCAGTATTTTTGATTCCGCGATATCGAAATTAGAGCGACAACATGAATATAATAACAATGACAACACCGATGGAATCAGAAAACACGAACCCAAAAAAACAAAAAATGATCTCAATAATATCAACATTACCAGATTGTGAGTTCTCAGTGATGGTCAGTATTTATGATTCCTCGATACCAAAATTAGAAATAAATCATGAGTATAGCAACGATGACGACACCGATGGAATTACTTCAACGAGTAGTGGAGAACACGAACCCAGTACAAACGAGTATGATATCAATAACATCAACGAATCCAGAATTCAGTGTGAATTTCCCCTCTCCGGTCCCAGTGAAGGAGATAGCGCTAGCAAAACTACGAGTGTATCACAGTTGGCCTAATATCAGATCGGTTGCATTTAGTGGTCAGCAACCCAATAACACACTGGTGTTCTCGTATAAGAATAAACCCGATGGTACTCCAGAGTGGGAAACTATTTCGTTACCAACTGGGTCGTACCAAATTAAGCAAATCAATGCTGAAATTCAGCGTAGAATAAAATCAATCACTGGAAAAGAATCAAAAATAGCTATTAATCTTCATCAACCGACGCTCTCGTCGTCGATCGAAATAAGCACAGAGGGATACATTGTAGATATATATAACAGCTCGTTAAGAACAGTGTTAGGATGGCCTGAAAAACCACCGGAAAAATCCGCCACCGACTTAACCACGGACATACAATCATATCATGAAATCAATCCCAGTTATCGAGATAATTTATCTGATATAAGAAAAGGAAGAATCGCCGATAGATTTATATTTACCAACAAAGACACATTGCAATGGGATTTTATCATTAAAAGAACAACCGACTCATCTGTTACTATTTCATTTACGCTAACTGACGTCCGTGGTTATTTTAATGAGATTAAACAATTATATGACACACAACTAGAACAACTACGGAAAACAAAATCGCAAAAACACGTTGAAATAATAAATCAGCTTATATCGGACATGAAATATATCTATGAACTAATTATTCAAACAATAATTAATGACAACAGCGACAATAAACAACGATTCTTAACCGATTACAATATCACAGAGGACAATCTGCGTAATTTCAAGTTTCCCAAATACAACGCTGATGAACTAGCAAGAATTGTTAAAACCGATATCAAGGCGCTACAAAAATCAGATTCAGCTGTCCTCTTCAGGTATAATAATGATCCAGATGGTGGCGGTAGGCATATTGCCCCTCATAATGTGAATATTTCAACGGTGATTGCGCTCAATTTAGTATGTGATGCAATTGAAGGAAGCTATCAAATTAATCTAGAGCAATCAAATCAAGCTCAGCAGGGATATATTCTTTATTCGTTTGCACCAACAGCTCCTCCAGGATTCCTAATTATTGAAAACCCAATTAATCCTGTCTACATGCGATGCCATAATAATTCGTTAACGAGAATTAATTTCAAACTCACCGACCAGTCAAATAATCTGATTGATTTACAAGAAGAGGTGTTAGCGATTAGTTTGTTTGTGAAATCATAAATGATTTTCGTCCTAAAGACTCGATCAAATATTTGGTTGAAATCGTAAATGATTTTTGTTAACCAGAACTGAAAGTTCCAGCAGCAGAGAGGGTGGATGACAACGACGTTGGCGTATATAAGGAAATCTTATTTTATCGAATAGACGCCATTTTTTTTACTATTTGGCAGAAGCCTCAGATTTTCGAATCGACGCTCGGAAAGTTGTAGGATTCACCCTCTCTGCTGCTCTAGCGCGTGTGGAAGACAATTTTGCTGCAAAATTTGACTTGACAACCTCGCTTAACCAATAGGGCCTTTAACCATCTCCCTATCATAACTCACTAGGTATGAGATGGGAAGAGTTTCAGAATAAGACTGCTGTTAGGCTCAAGCTATTCATTGACGTAGATGTTCTCTTGTTTTTCGAGAATGGAATCCGCCGTGGAATGAACCGTCATCATCCGATGTGAAATTGGATGACGAAGCAATACATCATACATAAGTTTACCGTCTTTAAATATATTGCATGTAATTGATCCTGTCATGCCCATTTTAAATATTTATTCGCAACTACAAATACTAAATTGTATTAGAAAAGATTTAATATATACATATGCATTGTGGGAAAATAAATTATACATGCTTATATGCATCATTCTCTCTCTTTCTCATTTCCTCTCAAAACAGTCACAATTCATTATTAAAAACAATGTATGTCATAACCATAACCAATACAAAATCAATGCTTAATTAAAATATTGAAAAATATTTGGCTCTCCCTGTGGGGGCAAGTCATGAATTAGACTATGAATGTACAATAATATGACTCCCAAATGGTTCTAGGATAATCTCAGCATTAATGAGTATTCTGGGCTGGTCCCAGTTCAAGTACAATTGGTTGCTACGCTGATCCAGCCTCAAGTAAAATTTGTATTAAGCTGACCCCTTCATTCAAGCTTATTCTGGACTGATTCCAACTTAGGTAGACAGTGTGCATGGCTGATTTCAGCATACTAATGTATTCTAGGCTGGCCCCATCTTAACTAAATCTATGCTAGGCTGAAACCCGCGTAAGAGTGTATTCTAATGGTAATCCCAGGATAGTAGAATAGAACCAGTCTGATATCTTCCTAAAGAAAGCATTCTTAATTTTTCCTATTTAAAACTGAATCTATGCTTTTTCCGTTTAAAAGTGAATCTACGCTAGGTTAATCTCAGTATTATAATGTAATCTGGACTGACCCCAGCTCAGGTATAATTTGTCCTAACAATAAAGTGTATTCTGGTCTGAACCCAGCTTCTGTAGAGTGTGTTTAAAGCTGTAAGAGAAATATATTAAACAAGCATGGCCATAACGTTTTTAGTATATAATATTAGTTTCCTAATGGGAGGAAGGACGCACCGTTGCCCACGGCAGTCCCGTGCGAATGTACTGAAACTAAAGGCATGAACAATGTAAGAGCGCAACCCACCATGTAGGCATCAATAGGTGGTGACTAGAGTGGTGACAGGCCAGCAAAATATTTACTTTTTGAAAAGTCAGAGAAGTGACTGAGCACATGGTACCCTACATGATCATAATTGTTACGTAAGATTATCTACGTTGTTTGGCTTATTGAATTCCGCTTCAAATGTCAACCCATAGGAAATGTTCTGCTCATGCCCACCTCATATGATCCTCCAACAAGCCTCATGAATGTAGCAAATGAAAAGGGTACTAACAGCCTCTTGTATATTCCCTGTCTGTCTCTCAATTCGAATTACAAATACAACACCACTATGCAAGCGTTAGTCAATGTTAATGCCTTATAAATCGATAGGACATCAGCTTACCACACCACCAATACCTCCCAAAATGGTCATTAAAAGACAAAGCCCATTATTACCAATATTGTAAATCATAACCATAACTACAATAACATCAATGATTAATTCAACTATTTACACACAGTTGGCTCTCTATGTGGTGGTAATAATATGCTAGAATCTAAATGTACAAGACTAAGAATCCCAATTAATGATATGCTGATCACAGCAGTCCAGTCCATTCTGGGTTGATCCCAGCTGAAGAAGAACATGTGATAGGCTGATCCCAGTTCAAGTACAATCTGTGCTAGGCTACTCCTAACATTCAAGTGTATTTTTTGGGCTGATCCCGGCTTAAGGTACGATATGAGCTAGGCTGACCCAATCATAATGGTGCATTATGATGGACTGATACCATCTCCCAGGCTGAACCCAGCAATAAAGTGTATTCTGTGATGATCCAGCTCAAGTATAATTGGTGCCAGACTGATTCCAGCATTAACGTGTATTCTGATATGATTCCAGCTTCTGTAGACCGTGCTAGGCTGATCCCAGCTCAATTAAAACTGTGCGACGCTGATCATAGATTTCAACTGTATTCTGGGCTGATCATAGCGTAAGCAGACTATGTGCTAGGCTGCTCTCAGCATACTAGTGTATTCTGGGCTGATTCCATCTTAACTAAATCTATACTAGGCTGATCCCTGCATAATAGAGTATTCTGGGTTGATCCAAGAATAGTGGAATATAGCTAGGCAACCCAGCATGAAAAAAATTAAACTTATTTTTCCTAATTGAACTGAAAAGAAATGTATAAAAAATGCGTGACCATTACGTTAATAATATAGCATATGAGAATCCGATTGGTGGAAAATGCAAAACTAAATTTGATATTAACATATATCAAATGAAGGTCCCCAAGTGGATGTCAGTTTGGAATGTGACAATCCATTTGGAAGAAATGGTGTCCAAAGCTGATGACACGAAATGTTTTACACAACTGTTCCTGAGCAGAAAGAAGTCGGTTAGGGTGAACTCTGATGCAGAGTGTATCAAATGACGAAGAACGTCGTTCTTAAGGCATGGTTAAATGGTCGTTAATACCAACTTCAGCTAAAGTTGTGGCTGCTTCAAAAGGAAAAGAATGATCCGACAAGTTTATCTTCATCATAACATAGGTGCACCAGAAAGAGATTTAATTAAGACAGAAAGAGCTCTTCACTAGACGAACGTTAAATGAATCCACATCTAAAATACTATTTGCACCAAGACCTCCAACCAAAGCATCTTACCGCCGCTGACTCAAATACTACTCCATACGAGACAACTAAACCAACGTCACTGATTTGAACCTGAGAGAACTGTGATATTTTTGGATTTCTGCAACCGAGTTGTCTAACTGTCAGCCAAGTTGTCTAACTATGATATCCCATACCCGCAGGAATGCTTGAAATACAGGGAGAAACATGGAATTAAATAGAGCCACACGAAAGGCATGGTCAGTGAATCTAGGCAGGACTAGAACGGGGTGTTTGTCGAATACATTTATCATTTGGTTATTGGGCATCTGTGTAGGTGTACGCGTTTATGAACCATTTGCAGAAGTTTTTGAATAAGAAAAGAATTGGTTGGATCTTGGATATTGTATAATTGTGCACGTAGCCAATAACCTATTTATAGGTAGATATGGAAGAGAGTGCATAGCTTTGCTCAAAACGATATGAAATTAAACTTGCCAAATAGTAATTGAAACAGGGAAAGTGTTGTGGAGTTTTAAAGTGGTTAAAATATCGATGTAGTGTTTTCATATATGCATGTAAATTTACATCAAACATAAAGATAAAGTACTTTTTACTAAAATGGACAATATTACTCCCAGGCTGTTAATGTCGGTAATTCCGGGACATATTCTAGGAATCCCTGTGCTAAGGCGAGAGTTGGATGAATCTGTGCCCCTTCTTGAATTATTTGCGAAGATTTTGATGCACTGTCTCCACTAACAACCAAGACTCCGCCGCGTATACGTTTGTCATTTTTAACGAAATAGGCTAAGGTTGCTTGAACGCATCTGTGATTATGTGTTAACCGTCACTTAAGCGGTGGACTTTTTCTTCCCCTAGCATGGCACTGATGTCAAAGACGAGAACATAAGGCGGCAATGACTCTGCATGCCCCTAAATAATAGCATTTCGGATTGTTTCGTGCTTCCTTTGTGGCAATAATAATAGAGTCAGTCAAATAGCGAGCACTTTCTGCTAACGTATTCACCATACTTTGTCATGGCAACACCATCCTCGACAATGTTGTCACTGTTTAAACGTTAGGTTGTGTTGTAGGAACTTCCAGTTGCGCGTGAGCGAACTGTCTGTTGTGAGAATCAGCTATCATTATCAATGTTGTTTGCTATATTCCCTGAACAAACGAATTAGACGAGATTTCCTGAATCCCAGCCTCAAATGGATGCCTAGACTATAATATTCTTGTCTAAGTTTAGGCAGAGAACAATTCTCCGATAATGTCAAGTCATAATTCGCTATTGATGGTGAGCCTCAGCGAACAAACCGGTCGACGCTACTGTTACGAATGCCTCTCCAATTCCTGTCAGCCATATTTCTAACGTTGTTCAAGTATGGACTATTAATAACTATGGATAAAGGTCTCAACAGCATTGCTAAGTCCATCTGACAAAGCAAGATCACGAACATGAGAAGAAAGTTTATTTAAACGATATGGAAAACCACCATAAGAAACGAAACTCTGGTGCATTTGCGAATCAAGGAAGGGTAAATACGACAGGGACAATACAAGGTTGTTGTGTTCATTAAACTTTAGCTCTACTCATGTTTTTATCACAATTATGGTAATGCTAACACAAGCAACGAGGATTATACATGCCCTACCGGCCGGTTTAGGAACTCTGCTTTCGATTCCCTAAGGTTTGATTTGTTTGGATTTTAATTTCTTTACAAGAGCAGCTGAGAGGGAGAACAGACCTTATATTGGAACCTCGTATTCGAAAAATAGAGCTTCCTACGAAAATGAAAAATATAAGACCAATAACGCCAAGCCAAAGCCTCTAACTGACAGGGAGTTTCACTAATTGAGTTATAGTCTGAGTCTATATCCCCATTTGTTTGTACCCTTCTGCCGATTTCAGTAACGAAAAGAACAAACAAGATAAAAAGTCAATAAATTTTACTCAGTTCATTCATTGATTTATCATTTCTAACCTGATTGCGACCAGGGTGTCCATACTATCTTTATCGTCTGCGTGTCTAATATGCTTAACGGAAGATTCCATACTAAAACGACACCATATTACATCAATTTGGGCAAGTCTTTTTCCGCAAATAGAGTGACGTCATTGCTCCTATTTGGTTAATCCCGGGTACTTCCGTCATTTACGGTAAGGTTAAGAGTTATATCCTTTTGCCACCTGTAAAATATACCTTCTACGTACATACATGTGTAGTTATGCATCCGCCCCTTCTCTGAAAATGGACTTGTCCAGGAACTGGAAATTGATCTTGAGGATGACCATGGTTGATAGTGAAAACTTCCGTTAAGCATGAGACGCGCAGACGATAAAGCTGTTATGGACACCCTGGTCGCAATCGGGTTAGAAATTATAAATCAATGAATGAACTGAATAAGATTTATTGATTTTTATCTTGCTTATGCTTTTCGTTACTGAAATCGGCAGGGGGTACAAACAAACGGGGATATAGACTCAGACTATAGTTCATTTTGTTTACTTTAATATTTTGTGGCTCGTGTTTTTTAAAACATTTATATGTGCTTTCGTTTACCCGCTGGACGAATCTTTGGTGTCCCACCCTTTCTGGAGTTGTATTGTGTGAGTACTTAAATCATTATTATATCAATAATGGAATATTGCAACTGTGGCCATCACAATGGTCCTCATTGATAAATTCGTTCAAAGGTAAATACAACTTCATTTGCTGTGTTAGTTGATATGGGTTCCTCTTCTTTGCATCTACTTGTAATGACAGTTAACGCGTATTTGAATGCAAGTGATTGACGTCTACGAATTGTAACAGTATCATGAGGTAACAACCAAATATCCACCTGATGAACTTCATCAAGAGTACTGACATCACAATGTGCGTACTGAATTTGTTTAGGTGGTGGTAGATAAATGTACCATATTGCCAGTCGTGCTAATCAATTTGAAGCAACAATACGTGTTACATTTGCTTTAGCAGCAACTTTACTAATGGCTGATCTACCCGTCTAATATAAATCGATTCCATTATAATAATAATCGGCTGATTAATTACCAGCCCATAACACTAGTTCACCTTTCATTGCAGATCGTATCAACCAATTAGCTAATGATTCAATAAAAGATTTATTTTTGTTGGAATTTAACATCTTTACATCAGCAATATGTCGTTGTTATAAACTTGGATTTTTATACGCTATATCATGAACGTGACATGCTTGATCAATAACATCCAAGTTTTGGTTGATTTCGCTCGTCAAGTCGAATATAGAGTCGAGTTCCATGACCACAATAATTGTTTCCTGGAAGATGATTTTCTCCTGTTTATTTAGCCCATGGAGCTCCTCATAACTTTCATAATGAAGTAGCGATATCACCACCTGTTTTCCTGGTCTTATCAAGAAAGATAAATTTACATTTTTGTACCACATTTAACACACTTGCCTGTGAGTGGATGTCTAACACAATATAAATTCATATTATTTATTATTATTGTACAACATGAATGTCACTGATTTCTCGGTGACACGAAATCAAGAATCAGTGAAACATCATCCAGCGATACCAAATTATATTAGAGCAGTTAGTACAGGCTCATCTGGGTCTGGTAAGACGCAATTATTGCTTAATCTAATAATGCGATGGCTCAAGTTGATAAGTTATGTTTAGTGGCATTATCCAAAGATGATCAACGATGCTACGTACTTAAAAAGTTTAATGAAATTTCAAAATAGTTGGACGAGGATGGTAATGATATTATTGATTTTTATCACCGATATTAATCTGTAGCTGAATTTGATGGATTTATTCTTGATCTCGTAGTATATGATAATGTATTGCTGGACAAACAATCAATTCCGGCTCGGATATTTTCTCGAGGCAGACACAAAAACACAGATCATATATTATTTCTGTTTCTCAGCGATATAAACAAATACCCAAAGTGATCATCAGAGATAACTGTAATATTTTAGCTGTATTTAATGGAGTCGATACACATACTGTGCAACATATTCATCAGACTTGGTGTTCAGGGAATATATACACCCCACACGTACATGATCATTGGTCGTGATATAGTGTGGGTGTTGATAAAATGTTTTGTTAAGAAATAACAGCTAGTCTGATATAATAGTGATTTAAGTACTGACACATTACATCAACAGAGAACGGGTCCGACGTCAATGAAGCGTCCAGCGCACATACGCACATACAAATGTTACAAAACACGAGCGACAATAGATAAAGAAACAAAATTGAACTAAGCCAATTAGAGAAACTATCGGTCAGTTAGAGGCTTCGGTTTGGCGTTATTGATCTTATATTTCTTTTTTTCGTAGGAAGCTTTAGTTTTCAAAAATGACTTTCCACCATAAGGTCTGTTCACCCTCTTTGCTACTTACATGGTTTCAATGTTTATATCAAGCAATATTGTGTAAATTTAATCATAATAAACATACGTGTATTTGTCAGTAATGTATCCGACTGCAATATATAATTATTCCCATCAAATGGATAACGATTGACATAGAAACACTCGTATCTTTACATTATTTCATCACAATTGCATTATGACAGGGAAAGAGCGACAATACGACCGTCTTTACCTCAAACCAAAATGTATCTACCTCAGACATAACAAGTAGAATGTAAACTAGTTCAATAACTAAAAAGATAATTTTCAAAAATTCTAAAATTATCTTTTTACTGCACATAACAATAATATCTTTTCTCTGAGTTTCCAATCGCACATAAGAGGCATGGCCACACATTTCTGAGGATCACATGAATATTTTTCCAACATGTTAAGGTTTCGTACATCGATTCCTTGAATGCAGTTATACAAATTGTTTCAATTAGATATTGTAATTTGAACTTAGTTTTTAAATTGTTTTGTGCAAAAATAAAGTTTTATATATATTACCTGAACAAATTCTACGTCCACATCAACAAAATAGTGCCAGAATGAATAAATAAATAAATAAATAAATAAAAAAATAAATAAATAAATAGGTGTGAAACACTCAACATACGAATGTTGTTTCTGTCGTCGTGGTGTTGATCCTTATCTGGCTGTTGATCGTAAATGAATTTATACCGTGGGTTGTTGTGTCCCAAAGACCATGGCAAGAAAATGGATAATTATCCCTGAAAAGATGATTTGATTCTCAAGCGCTTTACAACTGGACGCTCGTGAACGGTTTCGAACGGATATAGAATCAACTAAAGACATATATTAAAGAAGGTGTCAGCTACAATATCATTGTTGTTAGTTAACAGGGAACCTACAACATCTAACTCTTAAAACAAGGTAAGTGCCATGGATTGAAATTCGGAGGAGAGTAGAGAAAGTTGCTTTCTCTTTTTGTTACTAAAGACACTTCATATATAAGTATTTTAAATTGTCATATATTATAACTGAAAAAAGATATATTTTGATCGCATGTATACGAACGATCTTTGATAAACAAAGCTGTATCATTAATAAAGCAATACAGGCTTATGTGTAATTTACAAACATTTTAAAGTTAATATTTAATTTTAATTTGTTAATTATACATCTAGATCCAATTACTGAATAATTGCCTTTCTCAGCAAAAGTGATAAAACAGAATTACATCTTTGTTAGCCGTATAATTCGTTTCGTAATATATTGCTACTAATTTTGATAGAGCCTTAATATTTTACTCTGATGTTTCAGTCCTCTGAGAGAGAGAGAGAGAGAGAGAGAGAGAGAGAGAGAGAGAGAGAGAGAGAGAGAGAGAGAGAGAGAGATGGGGTGTGCATTATGTTAGAGAAATTGTTTGCAAACGTTTTGAAGCTGGTGAACATTTACCATCTCCAATATATTAAAATGTAATAATTTATTTCCATGCAATATTCTCTGGTCGTCAGTCATTTGGTGTTGTTAACCATATTTTTTTTTTACCAGAGACTCGATTCTAGACACATGCGTGAGTGTATAATTTTCATATTGATTTTATACAACAATAATTATTTGTTTACCATAAATTGAATAAACTATTTGCTTGATTTTCACAATGACGATATTTGGAATGTGATGTTAATTGTTATTTAAACGGTTCCGTTCACCTGAAAAATGAACACTTTAAAAGTCTGATTGCACGGTGATTCTAAAGGGCTGCCAAAGCTGAAGAACCTTTTATTATCACTTTTGTTGTAAAGACTGTTTGTTACAGAACGACCAGGTTACATAAAAACATCATGTCTCAGAAAAAGTACTGCCTTCATTAAAAGTAACAAAGTTTCAGAAAAGACAGACTAGCGAATGCATGGGTATGGGTTCCAATCGTACCATATACATTTTTGCTTTGTTTCACATCGTTGCTGTTCTACTTCTTAGTATTTTTGTCAATATATCAGTTGTGTGTTGAAGTGCACACGTGTGCACACTATGATAGTCTTAAGTCAGCACATCCTAAGTCAATACAAAATTACGTCATTTAAAAGTATTTCATCTTTTAATTTGATTGGTGTCTGCATACAAGAGGTGCGCGGTATTATCGGTATGCCGGTTTACCGATGTATTTTTTTTTTCGGGTGGTGCACATCAAGGTACTGTTCCACTGTACCAGTACGGTAGTTTCTGTCAGCACAAAATGCACGGAAATTCCCGAGCAATCTGGTTACGACGTTAATGACATTAACAGCGTGTTTTGATTTTTCCTAATGAAACAGTTATAACAATCAGATTTTTTTCACAAAACGGTTGCATTTGTCACAAATTATGTGGCGAATATTACAAATATAATTACATTTATGAAACTTTAATCAAATGTCTACCACGTGTCACATCGGCCAACACGGTAACCAATTTTAATGTTGTGAAACATATTTGGACCAAATCAAACTTTCGAACAAATTCCGGATTAAAACAAACAAAGCAGAAAACACCCCTAAACTCATGTAATGTTTTAGTTATTTACTAGCACATGTGAATGTATTAAGTAAATGTCTTAGATTCTGAATGATCCTACGATTTTCTGGAGCTGTTTTCTGTCTGAAGTAATTTCTCAAGTGCACTAAATAATTTCTTGTTTGGTGAGTATGTTTTACATTTAGTGGTCATCTCTTATCTATCGTTGGTATATATGTATTAATGTATGTCTCTATTAATTAATTCTATATACTTTGATTTATTTAATAGAAATCCGGAAGGACTGTGTACATGGATGAGAATTAATTACTAGGTTCGTATGACAGTGTGTCTGCAACACACTAGTGCAGATAACACCGAGTGAGTAGCATAATAGTTTGGTGATGTGTGCTCAGTCGTGATGGAATATGGACTCGTTTATTCTGGCAAGGCGATGGGTGCCGAGTACGAATCTGTCTGGTATATATATATATATATATATATATATATATATATATATATATATATATATATCAGACAGATTCGTACTCGGCACCCATGTGTGTGTGTGTGTGTGTTACAAATTTCCGTGCAAAAAATCTTTATAAAAAGAAAACGAAGGTTTCATATATTATTACATACAAAAAGTCTATATCGTTCTAAAAGATAGTATGAGTTCACATGAATGAAAATATATCATCATGTTCCGAATAGGCGTTATCGATTTTGTTCAGCTAAACATGGATATCATGAATGAAGATAGTTTAAAAACTCGAAGATATGTCAATCGACTGTCAGTGTGATGATTTATGTACTGGATTCTTACTGATTAATTAAGTAATAAAGCTGATTTAGGTTTTGTGTATTGGCTACACCCATGATGACATTAAAGATAACGTAATATAATTATACATAAGCAGTTTTAGTTGAATAGTGATATACGTTCATGACGATAATTGGAGTGAAAATTGACACTGCCACATAATCCGCTTTGAAAATAATAAATGCGTGCCTTCGACGAGAAATTCCATAAGTAGATATAATGAAAATAAGTATTTGTTTCGAATAAGAACGCAAATCTGCCTATAGGTTTGATGGTTTGTCTCTTTTTTGCGACATAATTCATCATATGAATATGTACATTTCAAACAGAGTATTGAAAAGCAAAAAAAAAAATTATTTCATAACTCTCTAAACTAAAATTTAAGCGTTTTGTTGTCTTAAAACTATTCTGACTGTTTCCAGCTGGCATGCATTTAAAGACTTCACACAAATTATTATAAACATGTATGAATCTTTCCATCTACTCAGTCTTATTCTGCTGCATTTTCAAAACTATAAGGTGCACCTAATTATTATATTGTTTGCTTTAATTCTTAAGTGGAATGAATACGCATATACGTTCACTCGACTTGTTCATGATTAAAACAGAGTTTAACTCAAGACTTAAAACATTTGTTGGTTCGATTTACATCATAAGAATACATTGCTGGATTCTGAGTTTGAATTCAAGTACAGGCCGTACTATAATGGTAAAATTATGTCCTGCCGTGGAATTATATCACAATGTATAGTCTAAGCTGTTTACGGCTGTGTATATAATCAAATACAGTTTTGAATGTTCATTTTTGCGATTCTCACTTTTTACTGAGTACAGTAATGAAAAAAAAAAAGATTCTAGTTCCATTATCGGAAGGCAATATTATTTTACCACCATCGGCATTGTGATTTTAGCTCTGATACTATTATCAAGATGCAAAGACTAGGTGGAAAAAATGTGGAGATAGGAAAGCAACTCTCTGTGTTACATAAGAATTTTCCTGAAGACAACAACACACCAGCCCATTTGATCGTATGATCATACACTTTTAGGTATTCTAGAAAGGAGAATTGAGCCCGTGACCTCATAGGTTCGAAGAAAAAACCCATCTACCACTTTGACTGTTGACCAAAGACGATCATATGTTATATTTTTAACATTGCCTGTTACGTGTTTTATAGTGTTCATGACAGTTTGATTCAATTACTGCATTGTCAATAGTATACATATAAAGTGAAACATTAATGGACCTTTTAGATCTGGCAACTATCGGATATGATAACACTGATTGAATTAAACCGAGTATTGAGTAATCAAGCCAAATCCTGGATGTGTTCGTATATGCACATTCCATACCACTTGGCAATGACCATAAGATGGCTATGTCGATACATACTGCCATGATGCAATTAGAAAAAGGTCAGATAATCGGAAGAGAAACAAAAACAACACTTGGAAAATAAACATAGAGCCTGTTTCAGTGCATATGCATGGTTTTAAAAAGGTATGGAAAAATATATAAAGAACATAAGACCGACCAAAAGCGAAATAAGCTATTAAATCATCAGTTAGAAGTTCAGGGGGATAACACTTTGCAATTAGCAAGTCGGTCAAGAAATGCTTAGTTCTCACATCGATTTATGCACACCAGTTCAATAGGCAAATGACTGGATTGCGGGTCTTTAGATTTAATATGTTCACTGTTACGTTCTTAAAGGAGGAAAGGGATACTTGGAGAGGACAAGAAAAGTATTACAAAATCGTGGGTCTACAATACTGCAGTAAGTCTGTGGATTGTGGTTACAAAACAGAGGGTAAACACCATCTTGTTTATTTAGCACTATTTGTATTTATTGTTAGAGTAATTGTAGGACATTTGGGAATTATGGATAGTAATAATGCCACCGAACGAATGCCATTATATAATTCTGAAACATTGCTGTTTTCAAGATGGTGAGAACTTGATTGGGTATAGCTCTGCTATAGCATTAATGTAAGGATGATTTTTTATGCGCAATTTGTCTATTTTTGCTTGTATTTACATTTCCACTTATTATAGTTTCCATCCAGCAGGTTATCTACAATCGTATGTTACATAAGTTTGAAAACGTGCTTTGTAACCTTTCGGCAAAACTTTTTTCTTGAATTAATGGATGAAGCGTTGGAATTGTAGCATAATTCTGTCAGAAATTTGATCAGATGGATATATTCTAAGACTCGTTAACATTGACATAAAATCATACCATTTCAGAAACGCGTTGCTGGAAGGAAGACTGTGACACGGATTACTGGGTGATGTAACTCACCGTCATTAGTCTCTTTCAGAGGGCATATGTGCGTGATATACATTCTTTAGAGATCATGTTGATAAGTAAAATCGTGTGGGACAGACAACCAGTTTAGAAATCCTATTATATACTTACGCCATCTAGTGGGTTCCAGTTTGCGTACAATGTAGGAAACGAGCGTTTGAAATATATGAAGTGCTAAATCAAATTTCAGCAAAGAGTAATTTTTAATTTGTTAATTACAAGTGAGACATGCGTTTTCAGGAAGAACAATTGTTAGCTAGTGGTTATCAATGAAGAAGATGGCCAACAAAATAACATAGTGTTAACAATCAAATTAAAATCAGATCTCCACTGTCCTGAATCTGATTTTAATCAAATTGTAATAATAATTAATTCAAACTTCACAACCGCTCCGGCTCTTATCAGACCATAAAGAAAATTAGTTAATTCATAAAATAGACGCAATCATTGGATTGATAAAACACTGCAACAAAGTATGTTATTTAGTTCCAAGAGGAAAATGGAGTAAAGTGCTTTGCACAATGACATGCCACAGTAACGACCAGCCCTTATTTGATGGTAATATTCCAACAATCACATATTCGATCGCGAAACAGAGGCTCTAACCAGTGAGCCACCGTGGTTCCTGTCTCCATTAATTGTCTGTTGCGTTTTGCAGGATAGATCGCATCAGGTATTTCTAAATGGAAGAATTACACTATTCTCCAATTTCAGTTATTGGACTTCATTTTTTTTCTTCTTCTATCGTCATCATTCTTTTGGATATGCTGCTTCTAAATTAAAAAAGACAGACAGACCGACAAATGAACGAGCAGGCAGACAGACATCGCAAATATATGCATCGATGGGTTAACGGAAAGATAACTGAAAAAAAAAACACATTGGTAATGATTTTTTAAAAAATATTTCAAAAGAGAAAGTCTGATTCATTATGTATTGATAACGATAGCTTTAGTGCATCCATTCGTAAGATACGAATTTTTTTCTTTTAATGTGAACTCAATTAAGGAACTTTATAATGATATGCCATCAGAAAAAAAAACTGACGTTTTAATGACATGTGGTTTAGATTTTTTTTAAAAAAATGTAACATTTTGACTTTATTTTAAGGATTTTTACATTATTTTTTGCTGTTTTCTTTTATTGCATATATGTTTACACAACTTTAACATCATTTCCTTTTATCACCTTTATAACATTATTTCGAATGGTTAATTTTATGAAAGTTTTAGGCAGTTTTTTTATATTTACTTTTGTACCCATTTTGTTTTATCATATAGTTCTTTCTATTTACATCTGTTAGGAGAGGTTTGTCAGCATAAATTTTTTTTTTAAAAACAAGTCTATATATTTACATTATCAAAATTTCCTTTTTATTCGGTACCGCATATCTATTAATATATTGAATTGCAGTTAAACCCTAATAAATACATTCAAATTATATTGCTCTTTCTAGAAACCACAGCTGCAGTCCTGACGGAGTCCATTTCCTACATAACATTTAAAAATGAACGGCACCACTTTTGAGGTGAGTTATATATATATATATATATATATATATATATATATATATATATATATATTACACTTACTAAACAGACTTTAAGGTAGAAATAATAAGTTTTTAATGATTTTAACGATGTTAATTTTTATTGTGATCTTGTATTAAAGTTACATGTTGTTTTTTCCTTTTCAACTTGCGCTGTTAAACAGTGAACCATTTTTCTTCACTTGCGTAGAATTTCTTATATATGACATACTGCTAACATAATGATCTTCGGAAGTGGCCGACTCTGATATCCTAGGATTCCAGACAACTGTCAATACAATTACATGATGAGGTAATGCCATCAGCACATTTCAAACATGGTCATTAACCGGAAGAATTGTCTCATTACTAAAACGGCTCATAGTTAATGACGTTCTAATTGACCATCGATTGCTGCTACTACGTGCGAAATGACGAAACAAACAGAAGATAATTCAATCATATGAAGTTATTCACAGTTAATCCATGTTAGCATTGTGCTAGAAATAATATTGCTGCTAAATGTAAGTTTCGTTAACAATATTCTGGTTCTGACGCATAATAACGTTCAATAGCCAATTATAACGCAAAATGTTGAGTCAGGTCTGAGTTGGCAATTACTGTCCCAGAACTGCACTTTATCCATATTTTGCAATTCTTTTCGTTTCATTTTTTCATTTTATTGTGGTTATTCGGTTGGTTGGTTGCAATTTTCATATTTAAGTGGGTTTCAATTGTGTATCGTTGTTAGAGTTGCCATTATTATTACTGTATATTTTTTAATGCAGTCAGTCACAGGCATGTACACAACGGACTTCACATCGCTGCCTACGGATTCTTGGGAGTCAACCATCAGAACCACTACGCATTTGTTTGACACATATGACTTCTTTACTCATCCCCATTGGAGACAGTTTCCAATACCGTCTGACGAGTGGCACTACGCGATTGGAGTTCTTATTACTATCGTCGGCTTTTCAGGAATCATCGGAAATACAATCGTCATTTGGATTTTCGGCAGGTAAGAAATAATGGCTGCAACCTGAAAGAGGTGGGCACTTCACTTAATTTCAAATCCATTGCTACAGGATAATCTAGATTCTTTGCTTTGTGACTTTAGCATTCAAACTTTAGTCTTTGGTGTCTGTATGTACAGTTGCCGTGGGCGAACATTTTACTTTCAGATGTTTTCGGCGAATATTTTGATAGCACTGTACCACAAGTCGTTGCTTGTATCCTTTCTGCTGAAGTGTGTGATGCAAGAATTTGAAGTAAAAGTAAAATCAGTCAAATTGTAAGGAAAGGAAGGAAGGAACGTTTGTGTTTGGAATTTTAATTTTTCAGTCATATCACTACGATATGATAGTTTATAATGATGTCTAGCTCTGGGGCATCATGCTGCAGACATGTAGCATGATGTCCCACCCAGTCACATTATCCTAATACCAGGCCTACCAGTTCTAACACTAACATCTTAATGCTGAACGCCTAGCAAGGCAGCTATTAGTAACATTTTTTTAAAGTCACCTGGGTTTGAACCTGACTCCCGCATCCGAGATAGACGTTCTAGCCACTATGCGACCGCAAAGAAGGAAAAACAAATAACAACAAAACTAGGTTAAGAACAATCGGAAAAATATGCGAAACTTGTACGTGTGTGGTCAGTATAACTATCATCCGCATTCGTTTTCAATGTGACTAACATCTATGGAAAAAATGTAGCATTTTCATCATGAACCTTTTACGTGATGAGGCTATGTACCGCTAAAAGTATTATTTACCTATCTATCTAAGCAACAAGTTTCTTCTACATTTTGTGCTGTAAATTGAAAATGTGTATGGATATATGGAATGATGACGATGATGACGATGACGACGATGATAATATTTTCACCAAAGCGACTACAATGACGTATAATAGAGCGACATAAACCACGAAAAGTCACATTGACAGAAGTGTTGTAGATTTGCAGGGGTGAAAAACTCATATTTTTGTGTATTACCATCTCATTATTGGACGTATTAGAAAACTGCAAATTAAGTTTAACAATCATTCGCATGCATGCATACATACATATATACATACATACATACATACATACATACATACATACATACATACATACGTACGTACGTACGTGCGTGCGTGCGTGCGTACGTACCGTACGTACACGGTACATACATACATACATACATACATACATACATACATACATACATACATACATACATACATATGTAGAGAGAGAGAGAGAGAGAAAGAGGGGTGGAGTGGGGTGCGTATTATGTTAGAGAAAATGTTATCAAACGTTTTGAAGCTGGTGAACATTTACGATCTCCAATATCTTAAAAGGTAAATATTTCTTTCAATGCAATATTATCCGGTCGTCAGTCGTTTGATGTTATTAACCACATCTAGTTTTTACCTGAGACTTGATTCTAGACACATGCGTGAGTGTATAATTTTTCATATTGATTTTATGCAGCAATAATTGTCATTTGTATACAGTAACCTGAATAGACTATTTACTTGATTTTCAATATGACGATATTTGGAATGTGATGGTAATTGTTATTTAAACGGTTCCGTTTACCTAAAAAATGAACACTTTGAATATCTGATTGCAGGGTGATTCTAATGGTCAGCCAAAACTGAGAAACCTTTTCTTAACACTTTTTTGTAACGACTGTTTGTTACAGAACAAACCAGGATACACAAAAGCGTTATGTCTAATACAAAGTTGGTAACGTAGCTGTAACAAGTTTTCAATTATATCGCTACGATGTCTGCATTGTGGCAGTTTATAGTGATGCTTCGCACTGGGTCATCATGTCACATGATCTCCTACCCAGTCGCATTATCCTGACACCAGATCGACCAGTCCTAACACGAACGTCTTGATGCTGAGTGCCAACCGAGGCAGCTGTTAGTACCATTTTGTAAGTATGTGGTATGACTCGACCAGGGATCGAACCCACGAACTCCCGTATCCGAGGTGAACGCTCTATCCACAGACCACCAGAGCGGACGAGCATGCGAAGAGAGAGAGAGAGAGAGAGAGAGAGAGAGAGAGAGAGAGAGAGAGAGAGAGAGAGAGTAAAAACTATTGATATTCTTTAATTAATGTTAGATTAGCTTGATATTAATATAAATTTTTTTAAATGCTGTCTTTCATAGCGATAAGAGCCTCCAGACACCATCAAACATGTTGATTATTAACCTGGCTATCAGTGATCTGACGTTCAGCATTGTCAATGGTTTTCCACTTTTTTCCATCTCATCCTTCAACAAGAAATGGATTTTCGGACAAAGTGGTCAGTGCTTCCAATCTTAATTCTAATACATTAATGTTTTCTTTCTTTTCGTTTCTATCCTTTTATTCAAATATTTTAGATATTCCTCTTTGTTGCTTTTTTCTTCTTCTCTTCTTCTTCTTCTTCTTTCGTTAGTCTTCTTCTTCTTCTTCTTCTTCTTCTTTGTCTTCTTCTTCTTCTTCTTCTCTTCCAGGCTGATGGTACAATATTACAAATATTAACAATTTTTTTTCTTCTTAGCCTTTTACTTTAGTAGGGTTGAATTACATTAAGCGTTTGGGATTGAGTACTGTATCTTTCTCTAACATACATTCATGAAGAATAAAGGAAAAATGAGAATACATATATATACAGGGCCACCAACAATAAAACAATACTCAGGTTGTTATTAAAGGGCATTTTACCGGCAATTTCTAAAAATATAGGGTAGAGGGGGCAAAACGCCCCATTTAACAACTTTTGGTAATTTACGGCATGATTTACATGATTGGGTTCGCAATTGGACAATTTAGTTACATTATGCTTTAAGTCTAAAATAATGGAATTATCTTTGTTTACAACTAAGAACCTGTTTACGAGAAAAATGAAACATGATAAAACTTTATAAAAGGGCATTTTTGCATTTTTTCCCTATGGTGGGACAACAATCCCCTCCAGGGAATTTTGCTCCAGAATGCATTCGACGTCTGTAAAAGACCGTAAAACAAGAGGGATACTGTAAAAATCAAGTATTATTCCTGTATGGATATTATATACTGTTGCATCATTCAAATTAGCACAGCAATGCGGATAAGACAGCAGCTACAACAATGCTCAAATCTAAATAGTCCCTAATTCCCATAGTTAATGAAGAAAAAGTCGTCAATGCTTCTGGTAAATTCCTTAGTACTCATACTTAGCACAGCAGACTTGCATATTAAGGGTGGTGCCACAAGATTCATGGGACCACCTGCAACATTCCTTGCACTGTGACCAGGAATCTTCTATTAAGGGATCAACACTTCCTCCATACTTAAATTCGCAGTTTCCACAAATGTTATCTTTATTATATGTTGTGTCTGCTGACAAGGCAAGATCATGTTAGCAACTGACTTTGGACTGCAGCATTTTTTCCCCTTTTTATGGTCCTCTAAACAAGTTGTCTTCGTAGTCTTACATGGTTTTCTATACATGTTGTCTTCATTGTCTTGGTTGGTTTTCTATACATGTTGTCTTCATAGTCTTAGATGGTTTTCTATACAAGTTGTCTTCATAGTTTTAGATGGGTTTCTATACTAGTTGTCTTCATAGTCTTAGATGGCTTTCTACCTATCTTTTTGTCCTCTCTACATGTCTACTTCTTTTACGTCTGCATTTATATGTTTTAAAACTTTGGTTTCATTCCGTTCATCCTACGTGCCTGTACAGTCCCATCACATTCGCCTTTTTTATTTCTTATCGTCTGTTTTGCTTTTTAATAAGCATTGTATTATACGGTGATGATGTTAGGTTCATGGCTGATTCTGTCTTCCGCTTTCTTGTGCGCTGACTGTATCTTATAGGATTTGGCAAACGTTTAAGCAAGATGTTTATAAATGCCGAATCATCTGCACTTCTGCATTCGATATAAGATACCCCCAAGGTAGCACTTTCCGTTCTTCCAGCAAGAATAGCTTCGTCAAACATTTTCTGTTTGCCTATCTCCTCGACGGTGATGATAGAGTGTTGTGTTTGTTGATTATCAGGTGACTGAGTATAAATTGTTTGGACTGTCTCTGGATTACCCAACCCATCCACAGTATCTGTTGAACTACCAGTTAGCAGAAATTCAACCGCTTTGACTGGTTTAGTAAATGTGTTTGCATTGTCAGAAATGATCATAATGTTACAAAGCGATTAGTCATCAACAGACATATTTATCTCATTCGATGTTTCTGTATCGCCTTACCCACTTGCAAAAACTATAGGAATACTAACTGATTGTTTGTCAGCTGTCTTGTCCTCTTGAACATATGTTTCTGCACCACCCAAACCCTCAGGCATGTCCATGCAGCAAGTAACCGACAGGTGATCAGCTGTCGTATTTGGTTCAATCAGTTGTGATGACATAGATAGGGCATGTGGACACGCATTATGCCTATCTAATACTGGCTGAGGTTCATCAGTTACCATAGAAGGAGCCAAATCGACATATGTGAACTTACTTGGATTAAAAAGGAAACGTATGCAGGCTTCACAAAACCAGAGACAATTTTCTGTAAACTGGAAGATCGGTTATATGCTGATGAAAAAAAAGAATGTAGCAACTTCCAATGCACTTATTCGTCTTCCTGGATTGCTTGTCGACCAGGCACCAGACCCCAAAAAGCACTTTTTAGTGCTTTGGAAAATGTGACATCAAGAGGCTGCAGCCGATTTGCACAATGGGGAGGAAAGGTTATCAGCACACTCCCTTTCTCGCGTGCACAGAAAACGTTTAATGGCTATGGTGCCCATCTAGAAAAGAATGTGTGAAGATTCCTTCGTGGATTTCACAAAAGTAGTGAAATTTTCCAGCCAATGCAAGAAAATATCACTGTCTGTCCACCAGCTTGGACTACACAAGCCTAGTGATCCTGCTGGTGCGCCATTCATCTATGATGGAACCATTCGTGTACATGAGTAGATAAATGCTTGCGGTACAAAAGTACCAGCCGCATTCATGGCACATACTACAGTAATAGTTTGACCACGTGTTCACCGCTTGTAACTTTACCGACTGATCTAACACCTTTTGATGCAATGGTGTTTACTGGCTTGTGGACAGTACTAATGCCTGTTTCATCTATGTTCCATATTCTGAGACCATCAGCAAGTGTTGTGTCAAGAGATTCTTTATATATTTGGTAAAAAGTAACTACCTGTGCCCGGTTAACTCCCACGTATCAGCTGACACTAGTTGCCTCTGGAGCTCTGATGGCTAGATTTTGATGCCTTTTCATGAAGACTTTCAGCCAATCAATACATGCTGCATTGTCTTGAAATGGATGGTTTGTAATATTCAGATGAACCACTAAGTCGTATGCCAAACGCCGTACGTCAATTGTGGTAAGTCCCAATAATGCCCTTTTCATAGACTGCATGTGCTCAACAAGAAGTAACTCATAATCAGACATGAAAACAGTAGTCTTACTTCCCAGTTTTGACACTCCATGTTGCGAAACCTACATATCGCTATGTATACGCATGTTTAGCTGGATTTCCATAATTCCTTGGAGCAGTTTTCAGTGAAGTTCCAGATCGAACTACTTCAAGAGCCCGTTTTAGAGTTAGTGTCCCATAATTCCTCGATCAGTTTTCCTTCTGTAAGTTCGCACGATCTGCAAAAAGCATTTAATAGTTGTAGGCATATGAACGGTTACATGTACTTAAAAAGTGTACAACATTTAAACAGCTATGGGACAACACACACCCAGGCGGGGAGGGGGGCGGGGCGTTTTACCCTATCGTACAGCATTTATAATTTATCAATAGGCGGAAATAACAACAGCTGCGAATCATTAAATATTATAGATAATGCATCTCTATACTATGTTGTTTCAAAACATACGTACTGTTTTCTTTAGTTAGTTTCAGTAAAAAAATAATGCAAACAAATGAATTGAACTTTTGTACACGAAATAGTAAAAAACAAATATTCTTGCATAAAAACCTGGGCAATCATGCTGTATAAAATCCAGACCATTTTCCTGCGCAGGAGCGTCGGGATAGCATGGGGGCGTTTTTCCTTATGAAGGCGTTCCCCCCCCCCCCCCATTTACCCTGCCAATGATATATTCTTCTTTTGTGCCAAATTAAAAAATATTTTTGATGATCAACAGTTGGAAGATGGTTCTAGTCAATGCAATTATTTCCTTTCATTGGTATTTCAACAGTTTTAGAAATAAACGGAATTAAGTTCATTGGTGTCTATAATTTGTACTTTCTAATAAGAAGTAAAGTTAACCATTGATCAACCGAGCAAATATATCTGAAAGAATAAGATGTTTGGCAGCCTGATATTATATTACACTACACTGTGAATTTCAAATATCTGTACAAGAACTAGCAAGGCTATAATTCATACGTACAAGTACAAATTGTTATCAATAAACGTCTTACAACTAAATAGGTTTCACGGGTAACTGATATCCTATTTATATGATATTACAATTCGGTTTTCAAGTTTATCTCGAATAAATACTACGTTGATAAGTATAATATAATAAAATCTATATGTAAACAACGTTTCTCTTCAAACAAAACTTCTCCACTGTAAGGAAAACGACGGACGTTACATAAAATAATATACATTATCTAATATTGGAGAAAAAATATATCTTAAAACAAACTTTTCTTTATCAGCCTGTGAATTTTACGGCCTGATCGGAGGGATTTTTGGTCTGATGTCCATCAACACTAACGCCGCCATAGCTATAGACCGGTATTATGCCATTGCCAAGCCTCTGGAAGTCGCTAAAAACATGACCAGGAAGCGCGCCTTCATGATGATCGTCTTCGTATGGATTCTGTCGTTCGCGGCCGCTTTTCCACCTATCTTTGGCTGGGGGAGATACATACCTGAAGGTTTCCAAACTTCCTGCACCTACGATTATCTGACCCGATCGTACAACAATATATCTTTCATTATCACGTTGTATATTGTTGGATTTGCACTGCCACTTTCCGTCATCGTCGTGTTTTACTCTCTTATTATTAAGGCAATTAACAAGCATGAGAATGAGATGAAGAAGACAGCAAAAAAGTTGAATGCTGAAATGCGAAGCAACCACAAGAACATGAGGACTGAGATCAAAATCGCTAAGATTGCTATGACGATTCTGGTACTGTACGTAATTTCCTGGTCACCGTACGCAACCGTCGCTCTAGTTGGTCAGTTTGGAGATGCCACATTCGTGACGCCGTTTTGGGCCGAAATTCCTGTTTTCTTCGCAAAAGCGTCCGCCATGCAAAACCCAATTGTGTACGCACTGAGTCATCCAAAGTTCCGTAATGCTCTTAACAAGAGAGTGCCATGGCTCTTCTGTTGTTGCAAAGTCAAAAAGGAGACTCCAGCTGACCAGTACTCAAGCCGGCGTAGCAACCAGAGCGTGAGCAGCCAGAGCGAGATGTCATACGTCACTGACACCACACGGGCCAACTCAATGAAGATGAAGTCCTACGATGAAGATAGAAATGAGGACAAACACGGCTACAGGGAAACCAGCTTTCGATGTGAAGGAAGAGTTAGCTCTGAACAGCTAATTCACGATCTTGTCCAAGCTCTGGTAGTAGTTGCAGGCTCGCAGAACAAGCAGCAGTCTGTTATTCAACCCGTTTACCTACCAACAAACATTACAACCCCACCCGATGGAGCAACTGGTGGTAGCAGCCCAAAACCAGCCGACACTGAGAACGTTTTCGTTGTGGACAACGCAATTATTCCTCAAGTAGCTGAATATCTGACCATGATTGTTGCCAATAAAACAAGGGATAGAAGCGAAGGATATGTGAATCCAGCCATGAACATGACAGAAGAAAAGAAGACAGGCGACAAATCAGGCCTGGTAAACAGCTCAGAAGAAAACACGACCGAAATGGCAAACAGACTTTAGATCAGTCAGTTTCGAGAAAGTGAATAGTTATTATTGAAATCTCCATAGCTATCATACCATAGTATGTATCATTCACAACCACGTCCTGTTTTACTAGCAGCCCCTTCCACTCCATTGTGGAATGTAAGACCTATGTTTTTGATTTCTGCATGATACATGCATGTATACAGTAATACTGTTTCTTTCATTATTTTTTTATTTTATTTATTTATATATTTTAGTTATTTTTTTTTTTTATTGATTAAGTTTTCTTTAGGATACGTTAGACATGTATATATTATGTTAAATTTGCTACTAGATTCACGGCATGCCAATCAAAATCTTCAAGAAAGTTCGCAAAAAGTTCGAGATTTGAAACCATCCCCGGGTCAACATGATTATATTAAAAATCCTAACTGGCCGTGTAATCTACTTTGGATTCTGTTCGCGATGAAATAATGCTCTTGCTTTTTAAGATATCTGGTACATGTTTGACCATATATCCATCATGAATGATACTAAAACAGTAAAGTTTGAATCTAAAGACGTTTTCGTTCCTTTTACAAATGTTGTAGGTCACTAAATGTTTTGCGGAGACAGGCATTGGCGAGACAAGTGGATGGAACTGGTCATATGTTCAGTAGCACAGCCTCGACGACCACACTAGGTCAAGAGACTGATGATGATGTTACTAAACGTGTGGTGATTCGGTGAAATGTATCCCACTTTTTCAGTATTGCTCAAAAATGTAATTCCAATGTTTTATGACGTGACCGAGTTTTCTAGATCTGGATATAAATGGTCAAATGATACATATTTGGAATGTTTTACACGTTGGTAAATTTTGCAGACTACTGTTGGTTCCCTGTTTAGAGGTCATTTTATGTGACGCTTTTTTCCGGCACTGCTACTATGACCCGATTTGCAAAAGAAAGCATAAGGCAGGCTTTGCAAGCCAATCTTCTGAAATAATTGCATTTTGTTCAAATGATATTTTACAGTGACCTGTTTTTAATGTCACTGTTATAAGACGAGCAAAGAATCTCAGTAAAACTGGACGCGGATATGCTTTTGAAAGGTCGATATGCGTAAAAAGCACGAGCAATGAATGATATAACAACACGTGCGAAACGGAAGCGTACTGTTCTTGTTTTTTGTGGTTTTTTTTTTAAAGGGTTTAACGCTATTTTTCAGCACACGATATGCTATACATGGCGGCCAGTATTATTGGCGGAGGAAGAGCCCGGGACAAACCCCGGAATGAACCACCGACCCACGAGAAGCTACTGGCAAGCTTTTTCACATAACTATATTAGCCGAATCTTATACTCGAACCGACGCAGACAAAGGTGAGACGGCAGTGATCCGTAACGGAAGGCGCTTTAGAACACTCGGCCACTCGGGGCCCCCGTAATGTTGGAAAAAAGGAATATTCCGGTTTAAACAGCAGCAATATTTTTTTTTCTAAAATGACCATACCAAGTTTCATAGATAACTGACACGACCCCTCTAGCAATGTACCTTACATAAAGAGTGGTCGACCCTTGGTAATCGAAGATGATTGTATTTTGCCGTAATGAACAGACTATTAAAATAAAACTCCCAGCTACCTTAAAGTGAATGCATTGTTGATAAAATTCCCTGATAAGATTGCAAAGCGACGTAAATTGGAATTATAAGGATTATATGATCATGGTTAGGTATTTATCGATGTGTAAATTATTACCTAATCACTCATAACGTTAAATTTTAGTCCATGGGACTTTTTTGAGCATTTAGATAAAATGTGAATTTAAATATATAAAGGTAGTTGTCTCTATCATTGAATAGTTGTTATGGTATATTATGTGGGCGTCCCAAATTTATTTTGTACCTTTTTTAATTTTTATGATTTTGTTTTTTTTTTTATTTTGGATTTATTGAGAAAGAAATTGTATTCTTTTGATAAAATAAGAAAAGTCTGTTTTCTTATGTCTTTCGAACACCCCGTATCCCTCAAATCACGGGGTAAAGAAGTTGCCGCGCGGTTTAACATGTAAAATGGACTGTTAGTTCGGCTCTTGAACTTCCCTCATATACAAATAATGAATGAGGACAACAGCGTGCATACTAAATGAAATTATCCCTATGACTTATTTCCCTTGACTCAGTATTTGATGAGGAAAGACTTTTAAGCAATGCCTCAAAACGTATTTAAACAATTATTTGATATTTTGTAAATTTGTAAATTGTATCTCGGCATAAAAGGCTATGCAAAGATTCCAAGGGATATCTTTTTGTATATAATGATTTTGAATAAAAGACCTAACGTTGGTAAAAATGTGGATATATTTCTATATTCCTTTGTAGGTCCATTTCTGTTAATTATATTATATATAATGCATATTCAATGTTTCACATATTTTTGACGTTTTATGGTAAAATGTATCTTTTTTGTAGCTCATACACTTATTTATGTCGGATTCTTTTCTTAAAATAGCTGCGACTGAAATATTATGGCATTTACATTCTCGAAATGCCACTACTGTTGTTGATGGTATTCATGGATTTGTTCTTGGTACCGTATGCCATCGAGTGTGAACCGTGGCAGATAAGACAAAAATTATTTGCTGTATAATGTACCGAAATATCTGGATCTACTATATTCGTTCTATTTATAATTCCATTTGAGCAATGTGGGGACGATCTTCCAATGAAGTAAGAAAGGTCAGAACTTTGGTCTACACGAAATTCAAAACTGCATCTAGAACATTCGGAACATTGTCATGCATACTTGGTACATTGCATTGAGAGCATTCGGAACATTGCCATGCATACTTGGTACATTGCATTGAGAACATTCGGAACATTGTCATGCATACTTGTTACATTGCATTGAGAACATTCGGAACATCGTCATGGATACTTGGTACATGCAATCTGCGTACTTACTGACTGATCATCATTGTGGTTACCTACCAGGCCTCTGCGGCTTTGTCTTACATACATGTATATCATCAAACATTGATAACAGGATATATCCGGTTACTTACCAGGCATCTACAACTTCGTAATACATGTATGTATTTCACCAATTATGACTACCAGGTTAAGATAAGTTCTTTAGGAGCAATTAAATTTAAGAATGCCTCAAAACAATAGCAAACTCTGTATCCATTCGGCTTACATGGGATATAATCTAATGAATCTTCCAACACTTTTCAAAAGGTACACTTCAGAGGTCAACGCTCTCATATAGTAGTAGTAGTAGTAGTAGTAGTAGTAGTAGTAGTAGTAGTAGAGTAGTAGCAGCAGCAGCAGTAGTAGTAGTTGTTGTACAGAGGAGTCCATAAGTCTCACTTTATATTTATAAACCGTTCCATTTATAAAACACAAATAACCGTTGTATTTTTACTTATGTTTGTGAAATATGATTGTATTCTATATAGAAGTAAATTGGTGGTTCTCAATATTTCTTTTGAAATTGAATTTGTAAGTGATTTTTATACACTCTCAAAAATGTATTTTATTACCGTTGCGAAAATGGATAGTATTGCGGCAAGGAAATCACCGTCGTTACCAAAATATGCTTGAAAAATGAAAATTCAATACTGCGAAATAGAGGAGAGAAATTTTCACAAAACACAACAGCCCTCAAAGAACGTTATTACGTATTGGAATCTTATTGGGTTTTTTTTGCCTAGATTAGTAACTGGTCTACTACCTTGCATATCTCGTAGTGGTGGTAGGAGTGGCATGGTATACATACATACATACATACATACATACCTACATACATACATACATACATACATACATAGGCCTACACACACACACACACACACACACACACACACACACACATACATACATACATACATACATACGTGTTAGAAGTCCGCCTGGGACGTCGCATGATTGAATTCTGTCTGAGTTGTACCAAAGACTTATAAAATATGATACTGACAGGTGCCTCGCTTCGTGTTCAGGATTAACAGGATAGTGTTAAGATAGGTCGGCCTGGTGTCAAGATAATGTGATTGCTAGACATCACTATAATCTGCCACGTTGCCAACGAGGCAATATTGAAACAAAATTGTTAAAACTACATTACAAATCAAAAACTGTCTCTGTCTGTCTCTCTCTCAAACACACACACACACACACACACACACACACACATGGGTGAGATGAATATAATCGTTTATGTATGTCATGTAGGATATGAAAATTGCATCGATGTGTCGGAATTTGCGTTAGACAGGGAGCTTGTCGATTGTCTGATTCACAATTTTTGATAGCGTGTGTAATATCTTATTATATGTATATAAGGATGCACGGCTGTTTGAAAGTTCGTGATTCTGCTTTTACTGCATAAAATGAGTTCAGAAATACTTTTAACAATTTTTAATAAGTTGGCTTATAAAATATTATGAATATCCAAATATAAATTTATTGTATAAACCGAAGTTGTCTATGGATTAGAATAAGTTAATTTAAAATTACACATATGATTGTTTAATAATTAGATTATTTATAATTAGACCATGATTTTGTTAAAATAAAATTATGTACTTTGCGCGGTTTTATATTAAAAGAACTTGTGTCATTCCTTGTTTAATGTTTCAGTTTATCGTAAAACTATTCCTGAATTTCTTCAGTGTCACCTCTACCCCTCTTCTTCTTCTTCTTTCTTCTTCCTCCTCTTCTTCTTCTTCTTCTTCTTCTTCTTCTTCTTCTTCTTCTTCTTCTTATTATTATTATTATTGGTATATTGCGCCAAATGTCAAAGGAAACTCTGACTATGAGAAAGACATATTCAAAACTGATGAAAAAACGTGTATATATTGTTCTTATTAAACACGTACACTGACAACAATTTACCTCTACCATTTATTAAATAGCAAACCTAATCGATATCTGAATTACGAAGTTTTACTGTTATATTTACACTATGGTAAGCTCTTAAGGAAGGCATCTTACACTACAGATTTGAAACGCACCTAAAGTGAAAAAGGTGCAAAGCATAACATTATTAAATATATTGTATATACATAACATAACCATTTATGTATCATAAAATTAAATTAAATTCTTGATTCCTTGACTATTGGTTATGAATTGAATAATTGTTTATTAAACGTTAAGCTAATGACATAAGCTGATTTCTTCCATGGGACCGGCTGCATGCGTTGTTTCAGTCATACTCTGAGCCAATTGTAATGCTTATTTCCCCTGGATGTATGTAGGTGGAGTGGTACCACTGGTTTGTGTCTACAACAACTGTAAATAAAGAATAATAATCGTCAGTACGTACTTAAGTTCTAAACTGCCACTTGTCTACTAAAGCGCTTTTGACTAGTGGAACTTCATTCAATAGCTGAGAAAGCTTAAGATTTTAGCAGCATATACAATTATAAAACAATTTAATTGAATATTAGATACTTTTCGTAGGCACAATGGTAACTTTATACTACATTTGTTTTTTAAACTTCCTATATTCTGTATTATTGTTGGGCCCTTCATTCGATCTTAGAATCGACCTTTATTCTGAAGTCAATTGCCAAATTTAAGACCTTATTTGGAATACAACGATCTAACGCGCAGCGCCCTCTGTGGTACAAAATAAACTGCTTTAGAGTTTACAAAGCTTACACAACAAATATGCAGATAACTTTGCAAACTGATATATGCGATCTCCTGCATGTTTAACGAATTTCTCACTGCCATCTAATGTTAATGACGTGTCATCAGCAAATTGTGGTAATAGTATATATTGTGTAACTTGATACCCTTAATATTTAAATGTTTTCTGATCATATGGGACACAATCTCTGCGCCTGCGATGAAAACATTCGTGGAAAAGGACTCGCTCTGTTTACAACCGCTGTGTATATTAAAAACTAATGAAACAAATGACTATTATACAGGATTTTATACAATTATGAGAGAACGCTAGGCTAATCCATGTTTAACCATCAGATTAAGTTGCAACACATCTAACAAGTACAAAATAACTATCGATCGAGTTGAGGCATTATAAATGGCATACCCACTGAACTCTGCATTGCTGATCTGGCGTTCAATACAGATGTTCTGTCTGATTTCTCATCGCAAACCTAATTAGTGAATGGGCATAACAATGTCTGACCACTAGAACGCTTTAATCAGAATAATTCGTCTTATACCAGCTAAGTACCAGTGGTTCAAAATCGGTCGCTTGAGGACGGGAGACTGTCAGGGTCGTCTGGCATGAATCGCTTGCGTTTGCGATACACTAAAGAACACGCTTTAGCAATGATGCAGACTTTTTCAAAGAATCGATCTCTCCCTGCTCCATGAACAATTCTTGAAATCATAGCTGTAAACTGTCCATATCAGAACGACAATAATTTTAATTTTTTACCTGAACGTCGAAGGGGTCCGAGGCATGAGTGTATTACAAAGTGTAGAAAGCTTCTCATTGTTCGGTGCGCATGGTTTCAGGGTCGTAGTAGTGAGCATATGGCAAATGGGGTAGAACGCTATGTTGAACGGCTTCGGTATTGCAAAAGTGCTTTTAAAAAATGGCCTTTAACCATTTCTGTCATTCCAAATGTTTTAGGCATTCGACTCAAAGCATGTACAAGTAACTCATCGAATCTTTAAACTGCAATTGTCTCACTTGTATGGAAATGATTTTTGCTCCGTTCAAAGTGACTTTAGTGCGTTCGGTACATTGTTTCGTATTGTATTTTAGAAGAAACTGTCCATCGTATCCGGAGAAATTGTGAGCCATCCCAGTGGCATAACGATGACAATCTCCGTAACTTTCGATTCTTCTTGACTCCACATTTCGTCCATAGCGTTTAATATCGAACGAGTAAAATCGGCCAACTTGTTCGGCCCTCGAAATTTGTTTCACATCCTCCATGTATTTTCCTACAGTGGGGACAATGACCCAAGATCGATTTTGGATGCACGTCTCGCATGCACGATGAGACATACAGAAATTAGGAATGTGAATGTCGATCTCTTGCATGCATTTGAAATTGAAAGAGATGAAATTGCCTTTCTTCTTGTAGGCATCCTCTTCCTCATCTTATTGGGATTGGTATTTGTGAATACAGAATTCGTGTTCCAAGTCCACGATTCTACAAGTCTGGCACAATCTCAGTAGTTGACAACATTGCGTCTTCAGGTGTTGTTAGTAACAGGTAGAGTTGACAAAAAATTCGCTGACAAGCAGGACAATGCGCTTGATCTTGTCCTTCGTTAAGACATTGTTTAGAGGCCAAACATCTCTCACATTTCGAGGAATCCAGTATTAACGGTAATGGCATCAAAATGTTTATAGTGATACTAAACGTGAATGTATTTTCAAGGTGTAGCGTGTAGCTAAAACGGCTTGCAAAGTTAACATTTCTGGAATGCCACAGGGTGTGTCTTTGGATAGGTCAGCTTACTATAACAGGAGTTCTTCTCTTCTTTGTTTGGTTCGGTCCGACTGTCGAATGTCCTCCCATGTTCTTTTCCATTCTGCCGTGTCGTTTTTGTTGGCATACGTTCGTTCCACAATGATTGCCAGGGCTAAACACATCTGTCATGAAGGTTATTAATTGGGACGTGTCTTTTTTGCGTCCGATCTCATTTTAAAGAGAAACGTGGGCCACGTACAGTGTCGCTGTTCCATGCGTTATGAAAAACTTGTCGTTGGATTCCTGTACGTGTTGAATCTTATCGATGATTTAGAAAGTGTCAATTCGAATGGCCTGCTAAACTCGATCCAAACGGAGACATCAGACTGCCGCGATAACGGAAAGTGTCAAGGGGTTGTCTTCGTTGGCTCGACATCGCCATTTCAGTGTGGTTAACACAGAATTTCACATATCGGTGATGAATCCCTCTGTTTTCTGCAGCGGTATGTCCGACTTGAAATCTTTAAATTTATATGTGTAAGTGGTTCTAAATTTCTAGAGGATCATTTATCCGTCTCTGACATGTGATAGTAGTTGTCAGGAGTTACTGTTGGTGGACATTGGTTTGACTTAAGACTCTATGGGTCTGGATTCTGGCTCACTCATGTCATTTTCAAAATCGCTGACATGGATTTGAGCCAAAACTTCAGTTAATGTTCGATGCGATTATTCATCTTTCTTGTTTCTGCCGCTTACTGTTTTCTTTCTTCACGAAGGGGTGCGATCGTTTCATCTTGATTGAAAAAGGTCAAATTACTTTTAAACGCCATAACCCAGATATATCAATATAAGATTAGTGAATTCCCTATATAATTGGTCAGTGTCTTCCCCTCAGGATATTCATTTCCCTCTCAATCTGACCAGAAAGAACCAATACAGATCGAACTTCTAATCAGAGCTTTGAGAGGTGTCATACTAGGGTATTCTTCAGAGAAGCTGCCGGACACATCTCTCTCTTATCGAGATAAAAGTTGCTATATCTGTCAGAAGAAATGATATTGGTCTTCAAAATGTCCACAACGTCAAAGCAAGACAGGGGTCATGAGAGACAAACGTCATGATACCTGTTATCACTGTCAAGAGAAAAACCATTGGTCTTCAGAGATGCCCTAAGAAACAAGAGAAGAAGGCGGTAGAGAGAGTTTCCAAAACAGGAAGAAGAGATACCCTCCGAAAAGGAAGAACCCAGACACGTTCATAAAGAAAAGAAAAACGAACGAGAAAAGGTGAGGAAGGAATTCAATAAAAAAAAGAGTGAAAAAGGCAAAGAATTAGAAAAATTAAATGAAGTGTTCTGAAATTGGTTTTCAATATTTTTTTACAGAGAATATACCAGAAAGATGAACCTGTCTCTTGGTTTGGATTTTTATAAGAAGAACTTACACTCACACACGTACATTATGGAGATAAAAAGGATTTTAATTATTTTTTTGTGTGCAAAAATTTGATTAGCATCTTATCGAGATAGATGAGTGGTCCTGAAAAGAAACAAACTGAGGAACGGGAAAATATGAGCTTTAACTGCCATTCCCATTTAGTACGGTGAAGGCCTACGTCTTGACCTGCTATTCTAGATGATTTGTTAGAAATCACTAGCATTGGTAACTCAAGCGTTGTGTGAGTCTTAACGGGATTGGAATATCTAACTCAGAAAGGTCTTCTTTTCTTGTTTCGTATTGAAGAAGTCTGATACATTTGTTTCAGAATTCTTAAATCTGTCAAAATGTCATCACTGTTTGACTTTCACTGTCCTCCTTCTCTCCTAGACGTTGTTTTTCTGCTTCTTCCTTTCGTTTTCTTCTGTTGAATGAGAAGGACTTGCTCTGCCTCTTTCTGCTGTCGCAAAAATGTCCTAAGTTCTTCTTTCTACCTCTGTGTAAAATAGTCGACGTACGGTAAGAAAGGAGACTGAGGAGAATGTACTGATACCGGAACAAATTCTTTTAGAAAGAGAAAATCCGCTAAAATTAAAATCATTCTCTTCCAGAAGTAAAGCTGTTGTTGTATTAGTAGCCGCTACTATGCCATAACTCCTCGTTTCCACGACAGGCCCACCTCAGTTCATCGTATTCGTAGTTGATGTCATATTCTAACTCTGTGGCTTTGATTAGCTATGCACAGACGCTAGCGCACATATAAAGGGAATATGTCGTAACAGGTAGCTCTCTTTGAATTGGAAGACAAACTCCGCACTATGACGCTTGTTATGATTGATGAAAGAACTCAATCCGTTTCAATCAACTATAGCACTGTAAATAACCGCGCTTCACCTGCTTCCTTTCACCTCTTGTCGTCACAAGATGTGGACTAATGTAGAATCGTCTACCCTCGCATCGTCGATGCTGTTCAACCCAAAATATTAAATGTATGACAAATCCTCATGGGCTATTTACCAAGATCACTGAAACATCCCTTTGGAAACGAAGGATCTATGTGGAGAGACAAGGCTGTCTGAAGCGGGTCTTAACCTACGGTGCAGAGGTCCGAGGAAATTCGAGAAGAGGAGATCCGTGCGATGCCCTCTATGTTAACGGAATGGTATCTAACACAAGAAAGGCCCTTTCCAGGCCCCTCCATTGTCTAGAAAAGATGCCTATTCTCTCTTGCCTACATTTTGTTTAGCTGTGTTTTGATGTGATAAATATATGTTCATAAATCTATGTATGTATATGTCTCTAACGATAGGGACTATGTCAATGTCTCTATGTCTGTGTCTCTATTCGTCCCTAAAGTAACGCGTATTCAGGTCAGCACTTGCAACACTGCTCCGCCCAGTTGAGGTCAGCCACTGTCCAGTACCGTGACGATACCCCACTCCAAATTATATTGACCATAGATAGTCCCAATCCATTGTCGCAATACATTCCCTGTGCTAAATTCCCATTAAACCTAAAGTATCACAGCCATGTTAAATTCCAATAGACCATACAGTACAAACACAAACTTTAAACATCGATTCTCCATAGACCATAACCTACAAACTCCGTATCGGCCACCAAGTATGGAACGATTTTACAACTTGAAATGTTAAATAATAGTTCACGTACAATATATCGGGACTAATTTATTCGTTTACATTTTAAATTATTAAAAGAATGTCCACACACGTTTGAAATTTGTTAAAAATGCAGTCATCTTTGGTGAAAATATAGATTGGGGGGTGGGGGTGTAATTAGTGAAGAGCACTGTATGGTTTTGTCAAGGTATCTACCGCCAAGAAATTAGATTTAGTTGATGTTGTCATTATTATTTTGGAGAGAGAGAGAGAGAGAGAGAGAGAGAGAGAGAGAGAGAGAGAGAGAGAGAGAGAGAGAGATGGGGGGGGGGGGGGAGAACTCTGCCGCTCAACTCTTGTATTGAAAGTGAAAGTTTAAAATATCCAGACAAAGCAAGACTGACGGGGAGGGGCGTCTAGATAAAACTATCACTAATGGAAAACTACTACAGCTCCAACTTTTATCTTCTAATGAATATGCTGTTTGCCACAAAGTGCTGAATATTAGGTGTAACGACCCTGAACACAAAGGTCTAAGAAAGAACTAAACATCTGAACCGTGCAATCTCTTTCCTAGCTACAGTAATGATCACACAGCGAACATACATTCTACGATGTAAATCATCTAAACGTCCAAGCTATATCTACAAAGTAGACAGGCTGATAACGCAGCGACACAGTATATAAGCGTATTCACAGATATGTACATGGAAATTTTCAGTGGGTTGTAAAATCTCAGTCATAAAACGCTAGATACCTACTTCAGTTTTTAAAGTTTGCATAAAAAATTGTAAAGAATGTGCCAATAAACAGGGGATATTGAAGAAATTCAAAACGACATAAGTATTTAGTTCTTAATCGGGTGAATGAAATTGTTTGATATGGCAGATAAATATACGTCTTGGACGTGTGGCCTCGACATATTCCTATACCATATCAAACTCATTCTCTCCGCCCACTCAGAACAATATACTTATGTACTTTTATCAATGTATACAACACAGAATGAGTCGACCCAACGAGGGGCAGAGTAAAAGAATGGTCCTGAGAGAGGGCGAGTGGATACTTTCTGAATGCTTCATCCGTTGAACGCTCAGCGAGATATGTAGAATTATGCATCTTCATATCAATTCCCAATAGGAGTTTTCAATAAATTAGCGATCTGTATTCCCCTATTGTATGCATCGTGGGCTTCATGGTAAGGTGATTTCCGTCCGTTCGTCTGTATGTTCGTACGTCTCCAGTCCGTCCCGAAGAGCTTCTTAGCAAAATGTTTCAAAATTAACTCGACTTAGACGTGAAATGTGGCTACTTGCATGCATATTGAGATGACAAGATGTAGTCACATGTCATTACAGCAATTTTTCATTATCTGTATTTCATTATTTGTATTTATATTTTAAAGCTTGTTGATGGAAGATAGTTAGCTATGATGGAAATGCGTCAACTCAATGGACATGGGTTCGATACCCAGTCCAGGTTGGTGTCTTCGATGTGTTCTTGGGAAAAGCCTAATGATCTCATTACACTCTCGAGCTATTACAGCAATTCTTCAACAGTTTACACATTTTTTTGGAGGGCTTAAAGGTTAGAGACAACATATTTGTAATCACGCTAAAACAAAAGCAGCAAGAAGTAGTTGAAATTCGAAATACCTACATATGTACATGACTTAGATTGAATTACCTACATATATTTTGTGAAGTGTCGAATTTTGAATAAGCATTGAGCCTTAAAGCTGACTGCATTGAGCATTAAGATTTTATCACATTTAGACGGGGAAATTTTGCGAAGAGGCAATTCGACCTTCCTACTTAATCTTTCCCATGTCAGTGTTAAAACTTCAAAGGGGACAGCTTTAAGACTCAATGAAATTAACCGGATATTTTAGCACGGTTTTGAGAAAGAGACAGCTGATACAGGTCAAATAGTCATTATTCAAAGGGCAAGTTTATATAACGTAATACAGAGAGTCTGACCGACGAAAGAAATGATTGTCTTAGGAAGAGTTTTAGAAACTACTGTTTATGATTGGACAAAGTGAAATTATGGCATACACCTTCGAAGTAATGTGAATTTAAAGTGACAGCCTTAGTCGAAATTATTGAGTCAAAAATTTTTTCTGAGAGAGAGAGAGAGAGAGAGAGAGAGAGAGAGAGAGAGAGAGAGAGAGAGAGAGAGAGAGAGAGAGGGGAGGTCGAGGAAGACTAGGGAAAAAAATATCGCTTTCCTCGTTAAACAAGAAAGGGACTATGTGTCTGTCTCGTGAGATAAGACAGGTTTCAGTGCTAGAACGCACAATTTCTAAAGAGAATAGCGTCAAGGTATACAATTTTAATTTCACGTAATATTCTATTATTTGATTGTTTGATTGCAAATCTGTTTGATAGCACTAGGTTCCATATTACGTACCGTTTATTCAGCTTCATGGGAATGTGTTGAAGCTAGAGTTGTTATGCAATTAATCTTTTTAACTTTACAGTTATTAGTTCATTGTAGGAACTGATAGCATGCGGCCCTGATTTTCATATGTGTAGGATTTCATAGGGTTATATAAAATAAATATGAAATAATTTCTTTTGTCAGTTAGAACGATGCTGGTTATGGTAAGTTAACGATAGTTGCCGAATTGTATTTGATTTTATTATGTGAAATAATCTTGTATGGTTGGATTTGAGAATTGTATGCAATAGTAATAGATTATGTAGTAGCATACGGTATATTTTCGATAGTCCACCGCTCACGTGGTAATGTTTGACCTGTCGCTGTGAAGTGAGGGCAAGAAACTACCGTACTTAGTCACGCAATGTCTGGACAGCTAGTGTGTTCTGAGTAACGTAAGTGAAGGAATGTTATGTACATCTAGAAAGTGATACATATGGAGATTTAGGGATAATTTTTTCCTTTAAGGAAACAGCTTTCACAGAGAGAGAGAGAGAGAGAGAGAGAGAGAGAGAGAGAGAGAGAGACAGAGAGACAGAGACAGACAGACAGACAGAGAGAGAGAGAGAGGGGGGGGAGGTCCGAAGACGGAAGTCTGAAACACAAAATGAGGAGTGACGACCGAAATCGGGAAGTGACGGTGTTCAGAGTAGTGGATAAGGCTGTCTAAATATGAAGACTGTTGATATGTTGATATAACTTAAGCTGAATTGAACTTACCACTATTCTATTGTTTTATTAAATTGTGTCATTTTTCTTGTTTATCGGGATCGTACTGCATTATTTCTTCAGGTTAATCTTGTCCATTACTCTGTTGATATTCTATCTTTTCACTCACATCGGGTCATAACATCGAGGGAGGTCATTCCCTAGACAACGCAGCTAAATCCAATTAACTACCCCTCTTACTAAGAAGATGACGTAACATATTTATATATAATTAACCTAAGACGATTTCCATGGTAATACAGCAGTTTCTCGTCCTGTTGTACATTTTCCAACTGTTTCGATTACATAATTTTAACACGATCAAGCAAACACCTATTTGATATTGATAAATGAAAGCTGCTTTACAGATGCCGACGATATCGTTAGAGGTTCGTGCAATTCAATCAATTTTACTAATTTCTTTACACATTTTGTATTTTTAATTCTTGGTCTGTAGTGAGGTCAAACTTGATTTACAAAACGCAAATCTAGTTTGTATATGTAGAAAATTATAATCATAAATAGGATCATAACGGGAATGAGAAAGTTAGCATGACGAAGTATTGAGGACGTAAATTGCACGCGTCATAACCGCATAAACACTCCTGAACATATTTCTGCGAACTGCAAAACTCAAGTAGCTATTAAAAACTCTTGTCGTAAATGTCAATTCTTCAGTTTTCTCTCAAGAGCTTTTTCTTTCGTCATACAGTGTGATACTTTATTTTTACTAATAAGCCATTATACGTTTCCGACTAGATATGTTAGACTTTGAAAAAGTCCAATCCTTGAAAGGTTTATTTAAAAAAAAAAATGCTTCAGGCCATAAGGAAGCAGTAAGACATGTACTTTTTCTTTGTTAATTTACTTCTTATATCTAGTGTAGTCAGCTTTATATTTCAACTATCTGTGCGTAAAGGCTTCTTTGTACTAATCAGCTGGGAGAAGGGGTTGGGTGCGGTGCTTCACGATCGAATATTTCATTATTATTGTTTGCATAAATCGTCAACAGGGAAACACAAATAACCTGAGAATCGCATCAATTTAATGTTGTTCAGTTTACAAGTATCAAATTCTCGTGATTGAAAAATCTTTTACAATTGTCAGTGATATGTAAGAACGATCAGACAATTTTTCGAATTAGGATGTTGCTAATTATGGAAACTTTATAGCTAATTTGACATTTGACCTTTTATTCCACCGACATAAACCAGATTTGTCATCAGGCAGCATGTTTTAATCGCTGAAAATGACAGTTTACGGCTTTCACTTGAATCTAGTTGATGTACCGTTTGATGTAACATGTAACCACCTTTCAATCATAAATCAGTTACTTAAAGGGAGTCTCTGTATTGGCTGTACAAATACTATTAATAATATACCTTGGTAAACATGTCAAAGAAACTATGACGTTGTGTATTTTTTGGAATCATTGTCACTTTTCAACATTTGCATTTTATTTGGTTCTGTTGATACTAAATCTGCATATCCATTCATCCTCAAGCTACATCACTCCTAATTGCAGACAGACAGACAGACAAATAAAGAGATAGAAACAGATGAAAATAAAGTCAGTCAGGCAGACGAACAAACAAAAAGACAGGAGATTTTATAATGTACTTAATGCGAAGGGAGAGGGAGTAATATTAAAACATATTCCGTGTTCATTGGCCTTTCCCATCCAGTGTTACATTTTTTTAATATATTCTGAACTGGGAGGTCAGATTATAAACATTAAGAAAAACGTGGAATTTGTGTGGGGAAAATGTAAGAAAAACGTGGAATTTGTGTGGGGAAAATGCGCTAATGACAATGTGTAGTTGTTTATTTCCGTGAGACAAGGAATGCTATGCAACCTTGTATACAACCTACCGGAAATGGAGATTTCGAATATATATCAGCAGCAGAGAGGGTGGACAGACCGAAACTATTTCAAGCAAACCGAAACTATTTCAAACAAAGTCCTAAAGGATTTCAGCAGAGAGGGCGAACAGACCGAAACTATTCCAGACAAACCGAAACTATTTCAACCAAAATTCTAAAGGATTTTAACCGAAACTATTTCAAACCGAAACCATTTCAAGCAGAAACAAAAAAGATAAATCCTTTAGGATTTTACGCTACAGACCCGGCGCCAATTGTGCTGCGGAGACGAATTGAAAATCCTTGAAATTGCTAGCAATTTACGATAAAAGTCTTAGTCTTAAGACGAAAATCCTTTACGATTTCACAAACAGACTAATTTGTAAAACCTCTCCTTGTAAATCAATCAAATTATTGGACTGGTCGGTGAGTTTAAAATTAATTCTTGTTAACGAATCATTATGACATCGCATATAGACCGGATTAGTTGGATCTTCAATTATTAAAAATCCTGGAGGAGCTGTTGGTGCAAATGATTATAAAATATACCTTTGCTTGGCTTGATTTGATCTTTCGAGATTTATTTGGTAACTTCCTTCGATAACATCACATACTAGATTTATTGCAATCACCGAGGATATATTGACGTTTTGAGGAGCGATATGCCTACCACCGCGGTCTGGGTCATTATTATGTTTGAGGATAGTTGTTTGTTGTTGTGTTATTTTTTTCCATGCGTCGCGAATCCCTTTGAAACCACCATCGATGGTATCATTGAGAGATTTTTTTTAATTCTGGGAGGTTATATCCTGGCAACTTAAAATCGGGAATATCCTCTACGCGTATATTATGATTTGCTGCAAATTCTGTTCCCGTTTTAGGATTAGTATGACCTAATATAAATTGAACAACTCGCGAATTAAATTTATCCATGTCGGCAATAATTTTATTACAAACCTCCATGTATTTGATGGCTTCATCTCGGTTAGGTGGGGTTTTACTAATTTCTTCTATGAGGTTATTTTTCAATTTTTCAAAACTGGAATTCATATCCGTGAATTGTTTGTTAATATTTCTTTCCTTTATTACATAATACTTATCGTCCCTTTGTCCATCTAACTCAAAAAAACCATGAGCAAAATCAGAATGATTTAGTGGTTCAGCATAATAACCTAACTTGTTTATGTATGCACTGCCAACATAACCACGATAACTATGATAATCTTCTTTCGTTGAAACATAATCGGATTTTGTAGTTCCGGTGGTATTTGTAAGGATATTCGAGGTGGAGTTTCAGAGTATCCTAGCACGGTTCTGATTGAACTCTGATAGATATCTACGACATACCTGAGTGAGTTTATCTCAATCGCGAATGATAGTGCTGGTTCATGAACTGATATAGCGATTTTTGATTCTTTTCCAGTAATGGATTTTATTCTACGCTGAAATTCATTATTGATTTGTTCGATTTGGTAGGACCCAGATGGTAAGGAAACAACGTTCCAGTCAGGAGTTCCGTCTTGTTTATTCTTACTCGCAAACACCAGGGAATTATTCGGTTGCTGACCACCGAATGGTACTGATCTAATATTATGCCAACTATGGTATACTCGTAGTTTTGCTAGCGCTATCTCCTTAATGGGAATCGCAGTAGGGAAATTCACACTGAATTGAGGATTGGTTGAGGTTATTGAGATCATGTTTTTTTTCACCGGGGTTGTGTTTTCCGCTATTCGTTGAAGTAGTTCTTGCGATGTTGCCATTGTTATTATATTCGTGTTGTTTTTCTAATTTTGACATCGTGGAATCATAAACACGTACCATCGCTGAAAACTCACTATCGGATATTAATGTGTCATCCAGGGAGGATAATTGGGATAATTGACACAAAATGGGACTTAACTACGTAGTCTTGTAGTTTACGTTAGCTACACGATGATATTTTTTTTGTTATTATTGAAATTATTCCCGCGATTGTTGTCGCCCGCGGATATACAAATTGGAACAGTTATCGGGGCAATCATTGCTACCGAAGAGAGTATAATACGAGCTCCGGTGATTACACCTGACACCGAGTACACGGTAACGTCAACTGCGGTAATTCTTCGTCGGAATTTTTTTTAAATTTTGTTTGGTACTCCTCAGTGAGTGTTTTGAGTTTAGTTTGAAATTCTCTGACCTGATCATAGCGATACTGCTCTGACGTTGCCAATGATGACATTTTATTTATTACAATAGATTTCAAATTGCTAGCAATAAAAACGCGGGTGTTTTCAATTAAGCTGTTTACTTAAATCCACCACAAATTCCACATACCATGTTACTGAAACCCTAGCCAAATTATTATCAGTGGATGTTATTGTGAATTGTACAATTGTTTCCTTGTCGATGATGGTTGATATCATATTGTTGATCCCAGATGAACTCGTTGATGAAATATTAAACTGAGTCGGCGAAACTAGTGTTAATCGATAAATACCTTTGACGGTCGCGGTGATATTTAATATGTTATTTTGTGGTGTCCACATAAATGATCCATGTTGAATCGTGTATACTACGTTGATGGTTTTCTCATGAGGGATTTTTGTTTTTTCAATGATTTTTATCACTCTCGATGCATCATCGCTGATTGCATCGATGTTGTTTTCATCTCTTCGATGGATTTTCTAATATCCGGGAGTTTTATGACGAGTTTATCAAATGAGACTCCAAGAAATCTATCGACGATGTTTTTTACGATAACTGTGTTACGTGTTCTTCATATCTGGATTGAAGTGTTGCAAATTCTAACATAGTTGTTCTTATCTCTGTGAGTTTCAGTGTGGTCACCGGTGGAACCCCAAAGAAATTAGCGACTGGGAGTTGAACCTCAGTGACGGATTTTTGTAAACCCGCAAATTCATTTACTTCAGTGTCATATTTATCATCGAGAGTTTTTAAAGATTTTGCAGATGATACATAAATATAACTGAGTGATGTTAATTTATCTGTCAGCGTCGAAACAAGTACACCCGGATTGATTTTACCCTCATTGGAAAACAACGCGATAGTATTTTCTACTGCGTCGCGTTGTTTAACTAAAATATCATCCATAGAAACATTACTAGTTTTCAATTTACCCTGACGATCTTGAAATACAACTATTTCATTGGGATCAACACTTGCAAGGTTTAACATCTCAGATATTTCATCTTCGATTATTTTTTTTTTACATCACCGGTTGCAGATATTTCTGCGGTGGGTTTTTCAAGCTTGTTAAAGATCTCTCCCAAATATCAATCATGTTATTTTATATAATTTCTCTCTAAAAAGCGATTACTCGTATATTCGTGTACGGTTTTATGGGGTGGTTTTCCCGATGATGAAATAGCGTTGAGGACATTCAATACTTCTAGGCCGCATATTGGTGGGTCATTCATTTTCTTTGTTTGTAGCGCGGAATACCAGATAAGAGTTTTTAAGTGGTTTATATAACGCATAAATTCTTTAGACGGCGCTAACCCATATGAATCGAAATAAACAATTGCACGCGGATCAGTGAGTTCCAGGTCCGGTGCTGTTATCGAGATTAATGATACCGGTTTCAGTGTTGTTTGGTTGTTGTGGTAATTGATCTCTCATAAAAACACCTCTAAAGTTTTGTATCGCTAGTTTTTATTAGCAGCATCGAGTAAATCAAAATTTGACATCGGCGACAATGTCTGTGACGTTGTTTTTAGTAAACTGTTCCTAGTCTCAGGCCCTTTCCGCTGTACCATGAATACGGAGTTCCTGGTAGTCTTAGACCCTTTCCCTTTCTTTTGTATCCTCGCCCTTATTTTGGTTCATATGATTGAGCAATACTATGTACTGCTTTTGCACCAAGAACTCCAGCAGCTCCTAACGCGGCGGCTTTACCAGCTGCAATTAATGCTGGAATCGCAGCGAGATGTGGGAATACACCACCTGGTTTTATCATGTTCTTAATCGCAGCCGCAGAGAGAGTGATCTGAACACCTTTTTTATCTTTGATGGTATCATTGAAGTGTTTTATCTGACGAATTGTCGATGATAATTTATTTTGACCACAAGACATCTGATTGTGCTTCAGCGATATTGTAGTTCCACATTTTTTAGCTGATTCCGATTGCAATTTTTTTATTTGACCAGGAGTTAACATAACACTAACATGACTGTACGACATTTTATTTAATAACAGATTGATCTAACTGTCTACAACATGTTTTCCACTGGTGCATCAACTACTCGCATTCGTCCACCAACACCTTCGAGTAGCATTGATTTGTCACTGAGAATGACAGAAGATGGGTATATACTTTTTTTAATCGCGTTGTTAGGTTTCATATTAATTGTTCGAGTAATCTCATTATTTAACGCGGTAATTACACCCGGTAATCTCTTGACCCATTCACGAGATCGTTTATCCTGAATGCATTCCTTCGCGTATTGATATCCAAATAACCGCTCAGCAAGTGTACGATTAAATCGTTCAACAATTGCCTGATCGCGATGTAGTGCAGTATGTCCTCGTCTGATGGTGACATTATGATGCTTTATTGTTGATAGCACTGCACCCTGAAATTCTTTGCCAGGATCAACCTGCAATAGATTTGGCCAATGCAGAGGACCTATTCGACAAATCCTTTCAAACGCAGAAGCCACCTCAGTTGATGATTTTGAATTTAGCGGCGCTGCTTCTTTGTATCGACTCGCAACATCAGCTACGGTTAGCGCGTACTTGTAAACACCATCATGCGGCAGAAAAAATATATCATCTTAATGAACTTCATTAGGACGCTGACATGAAAATGCGAGAAGTTAATTTGTTTAGGCGGTGGTAGATAAATATCGTCTGTTTGGAGTTTACTGATTGCTGATAAACCCCTCCAGTATCCTCTTGGGGAATAATAAATAGATTTCATGATGTTATTAATTATCAGCACCCAACATAAATTTACTTTTCATCGCCGATATTATCAACCATGAAGCCAACTTTTCGTTGAAGGATTTATCAGTGATAGAATTCAACTCATGAATCAATTTCACATCTGCGATATGTCTGTGTTGCAGATTACTGCTTTTAGAAGCAACATAATGAGCATGACACGCCTTATCAATAGCGTTTATTGGATATTCGCCGGGTTTTGGTTGGTTTTGATCATCGAGTCGGATATCGAGTCTGGTCCCGGGTTCACAATAACTATACCCTGGAAGGTGTTTTTCTCCCGGATATTTTGCCCATGGTGTTCCTGGTAATTTTACTAACTCGGCTGCAATATCACCTCCTCTTTTTTTAAATCCTTGATTTTATCAAGGGAAACAACTTTAAATTTCTTTGTACCACATTGTACACACTTACCAGCAAGTGCTGATCTGCTATTTTTAGTTATAATCGTCGTCAAGTCGTTTGTGCTAGTACGCTTCTTACATTTCACACAATATCGATCCATAATTTATTTATAATAACATGAATGTAATTGATTTTTCGGCGACAAAAACACGAGAGCCTCTTAAACATCATGCAGCGCTACCAAATTCTATTCGTACGATTATAATCGGACCATCTGGAAGCGGAAAGACGCAGTTGTTACTTAATTTAATAACGAGATGGATGAAATGGGATACGTTGTATTTAGTAGCCCCTAGTGTAGACGATCAGCGATGTTACGAGGTGTTAAAGGATTTTAACGAGATTTAAAGCAAAATCGGAAATTGATGAGGATATTATTGAGTTTATAACCGATATCTAGGAAGCACCGAGTATTGATGATATTGATAGAAATATTGGCAATTTAGTTGTATATGATGATGATGTCATCATGTTAGACAATCAAAAGAATCCAGTTAGGATATTTTCCAGAGGTAGGCATAAAAGTACCGATGTGATATATGTCACTCAACGATACACACAAATACCAAAAGTGATCAGAGATAACTGCAATATTCTTGCTGTATTTAATGGAGTTGACACACACGAAATATTTGGCAAACTTGGTGCGGCGGTGATATGGATTAAAATCTCTTTAGAAATTTCTTTAGTCACGCTCAGTCAATTCCACATGGATTTGTAACTATAAATTTGTACGACCCGAGATCAAGATATCGTATCGGACTTCATCAAATATTCGGTTGAAACAATTCGTCTCCGCAGCACAATTGGCGCCGGGTCTGTAACGTAAAATCCTAAAGGATTTCTCTTTTTTTGACTGCTTGAAACGGTTGAAATCCTTTAGAATTTTGTTTGAAATAGTTTCGGTTTGTCTGAAATAGTTTCGGTCTGTTCACCCTCTCTGCTGAAATCTTTTAGGACTTTTTTTGAAATAGTTTCGGTTTGCTTGAAATAGTTTCGGTCTGTCCATCCTCTCTGCTGCTATATCAAATATAACGATTACAGCATAATTTGTATCTTTATCCGGCAGACATCTCTCTCTCTCTCTCTCTGTCTCTATCTCTCTCTCTCTGTCTCTCTCTCTCTCTCTCTCTCTCTCTCTCTCTCTCTCTCTCTCATTATCGTCAGTGTTTTATTTACATATTTACATATGGTGTTTGCATGTCGTGACTCTCTGGTGTCTGATGTCCGAAAGATATTTGAACTCCAAAATTTTGATCACGTGACTAAGAGAGGCGTCAGAAAAGACCATGTAGGTTGTCAAATCCGTAACACCGTAAATTTCGATGTTCCCGAGAGGTGACGAAATGTGTTTTAACAAGTGTGAACGCAAAGCTAAACTTTTTATTTCTTTCCGGCCGATAGTGTATGTATGTATGTATGTATGTATGTATGTATGTATGTATGTATGTATGTATGTATGTATGTATGTATGTATGTATGTATGTATGTATGTACGTACGTACGTACGTACGTACGCACGCACGCACGCACGCACGCACGCATGTATGTATGTATGTATGCATGACGGCACATCAGGGCAATATTCACTATTTGTATCGATTACAAGTTTGTTTTGAAAATGTAAATGTCAACAACTGCAAAGCCAAAAATTATAAACAACGAAAACCGAGTCGCACAATTTTTTTAGTTTTGAGTAAATCCACTGTAATTTTTCAGTGAATTGCACGTTTTTGATAGGTAATACGCTTTCACCTCCCATTCCGACATAAATGTCCAAAAAACCTAACCAGGAGTTGAAATGGTAAGAAGAAAAAAGGAATAAAGACACCAAGATGCAAGAATATGATCAAATACGTTTCATACGATTTCAGGCAATCAGACTTTAACATAAAACCTTGTCATTATATTGGCCACAAAAGAAAGGCTTCTTGTGTCAGCTTCACATTTCCTCAGATTGAACTAAGTTACTGACCTGGAATTGCGTAGGGCATACACGCAGGGACTACATTGGCATTAGAAGAAGACATGCGGAAAATAAGCGCATACATGCAGGGTTATTTGTACGGATTTTAACAGCACTTTTGTTTGTTTTAACGACGATTTGGTCACATACTGGCTATTCCATGCCGAGGAAATGGGAGCTAGTACCTTTCCCAAGGACACAAGGAGGGACCATAACCAGGCTGGTATCGAACCCGCGACCCTTTGATTACCAACCTCGTGCCCTACCAACAGATTAACCAGAGTTTCCGTATACATGCAGGAGTCAAGGAATTTCGAATAGTTAGCCCAGTCTTTTGTTTCTGGCGTAATCTATCCTATCAACAAAAGCAACACGAGTGTTTATCTATCTACTACTGGGCTCATAATAATCACACAGTATTAACCATCATTTTGAACAATATTTCTTGATTCAATTTTGCATCTCTATTTATACTGTCATTTGGACAAAGTTTTTTTCTTAAAATTCTCTTATTGTCCAATGACCATTGTTTTCCTTTATTATTCACATTTGGCTGTACCAACCATAATTACACTGAAAATGCTAGCGCACAAAACAGCAATAGACATAGGACTAATTTTTTTCGAAACTAAGAATAAAGCCCGTCATTTCACATGCCTGAAAATACTGACAACGACGACGGCGAATACAATATTTTCAAAATTGCTCGCGTTCTATTTACTTTTGCTATTGTTATAATTAGTTGAATCACGGAAGCAATGCTTGAGACTCAAAGCAGTTAGCTTGGATCTTTTTACCAATTGCATATAATAACCAGGACTGCCGGATAGGGGTTCCAGCGATAACGATCCTTAACATCGCTAATTATTGCTCTTTACAAATATAGATTCAGTTAAAACCAGATCGGCTATGCGAGATGAGATGCTAGTAGCTCATAGTTAAGCGCAAATGCATGTGTTACATCGAAATCGTAAATTTATCAGTAAAGTCAAAACGAAACTTCTATGCAGTTTGTGAAGAGGCAAATTTCAGTCGATCTATTAATTAAACATTAGTTGTGGCCAGCTAGCCATTAGTTAGATTTATGGAGACACGCTGTGTCAAAGAGGTGTCTGTAGAGTCAAGTCCGACCGTTGTACTAAGTAAACAAGTAACTGCTAGAGACATTTTAAAGTTTCATTTCTCATGAAAAGTGTCAGAATTGAGAATATGCAGAGATTCTGTTTCTTAAAAACAAGCATGTCATATTGACCATGACGTAAGCGACTTTTAGAGAAAAGCGGGAGAAAATACATTTGATTCTGATTGGTCAGGTTAAATAATGGGTGTGCTTTCACACGAAAATTCGCAGGACATAATATCGCACTAGCTCAATTAGAAGCTAGTCTTGAAATTTTCTCTGCAAGAGAGGACCAGGGGTAGAATTATTTAGTAAAGGCTCCGGATGTTATTTTAGAGAAGTACATTCGTTAAATCGTGGTCCAGAAAAAACGCCAAAACTAAGGGAGGCACACACCAAAAACACAAAGGGAGAAAATAGTTTTTTTTTTTTTTTTTGGGGGGGGGGGGAGATCGTGAAGTTACGTGAAATAGCGACGTAAACTTTGGAAAATGAATTGGGAGACGGAAATTACAGTGGACGCATGATACAGTGGACAAGTCCGGAATCAAGCGGAAAAATCCACGAGTGCAGAGTTTCTAGAGATTGGACGAGACAGGGTCTACCAGAACAACGTTGAATTGAACAGTGAACGAGGATCAAGGGATAGCAGGTTATGAAAATCGAACAAGGCATTGACTTCGATTGTACCACTCGATCCTATGATGATTTTAAACTATCAGTAATAGAACGGCTAATTTGTTAATTCTATTTCAAGTCTTATTGTATTTCAGTGAATGTTGTATTTCTAAACCGCGTGTATTCCTAATGAAAGGAAGTTTCATAACTGTGTATGTAATTAATTAAATTGTTTATTTATCTTTACGGGGCTCGGAGTTGTTTGTTCAATATACCTGCTCAGTTTACTATAACTATTCTCATACTCGAACCGGGCAATTATATCGAGGGTGGTCATCTCTTAGATAACGAGTATCAAAAGGGAGTGGATTACAGTTATTATTATTATATGTTGTACAATACACCTTGACAAAGTGGTTTTTAACACTTACCCTTTGACAGGTGGGGCTTTTACAATACTATACGAATAACGCTCATAACCCGCGAGTAACCTGACACAGTTATTTTTAAAATATAATTAGACTTTCATCAAATGATTTCCATTTCCGATCACATTATTTTATAATATTAAAAACAATCTGGGTACAGTCTGGGTTTGCCTCTTACATTAGCCTACTAGTGAAAAGCCTGGTGCCGATTAATAATATAAAAGCAAGTGTGATCGTATCTAGCTCACAAGCAAACAAACCTGTTTGATTTTTTTTATGATATTTAGATCCGGTAGTAACAAGTGTTGCATTATCGTCAAGGTAAAATGTTTGCAAACCAGCCATCATGTATACAATGATTGTATACTACAGCCGCAAGGGAAAAAGGCCAAGTGTATGGTTGATCATTAGTGGCCAAAAAGTGTGAATGTGTGTGTGTGTGTGTGTATATATATATATATATATATATATATATATATATATATATATATATATACACTCACACATTTCATCGCAAAGGTGCAGAGTTATTTTAGATTGAAGCTTGGCACGCAGCAGGCGTTTTAAAAATATAAACCTTTTAAATCAAACAAATTCTTATTTAGTAGTACTCGTTTCATCTACACAGATCCAAGGACAATACTTCAATGAAAGCTGAAGGAGGTATAATGTACATATTCAATTATTCATGTACCTATATAATTACATCCGGTGACCATTAAATGTAATAGAGCAATTTTTGCGAGTAATGGCTTAGACATTTTGAGTTGTATACTATGAAAAATTGTAATAAATATTTTTGAAACATAGACCACACACACACACACACACACACACACATATATATATATATATATATATATATATATATATATATATATATATATATATCAATAAGAGCAGCGCAATACAAGTCCATTTTAATATTAGTTGTGACTGATATCAATTCACTTACTGATATCGCCCTTTTCCATGGTAGCGTTAATCTCATGACAGATATGTTCACATTCTGGGACGGGAAAGAGTGACCATGTCTTCTTGCCAACAATTTGAGCCTGCCATGATGGCCGCTGTACATAGTCAAGCTGAAAAAGAGGAAATTAACGGATCACAACCATGAAATACCCCAAAGGTAAATATATCATACTATATCCACTGTGAAATACTTCTGCAATTATTATTATTATTATTTTTATTATTATTATTATTATTATTATTATTATTATTATTATTATTATTATTATTATTATTTGCATTATGATTGTCTTTCTTAAAATGTCAAAAAAAAATTACTTTTGCAGTCAAAGCGCATCTATTGATCCCACAGTTAAAGTGCGTGTTACTTTCCTAAGTCTTAAATTGGATAATGAG